>JANAVB010006917.1:0-81793 GCA_029216955.1 Iris pallida | reverse complement strand
CAGCAAGCAGTTCTATTTCTTAATGAACAGCATGTCCTAAGTGACCAATTCTTCCATACTCAGCTGATCGGCAAACTAAACCAACCTCAGTCTTAAACCTCCTCCTAACACATAAAAATTATATTTGTCATCTCCACCATAAGGGCATGTTTGATTGCACAAAAATGTAGAAAAGTGTGAAAGTAGAAAAATGAGATTTGTGTACATAATGCGTACGCATAAGTTTTGACTTTCAAAATGTTGTTTCGTTGATGGAATTGAAAGATATGAAAGTGAAAAAAATAGTAGTTAGTTGTTTGAATGTTTGCTGAAAGTGAAATTTCTAGTCATTTCTTTTGGTTGTTACAAGGGAAAGGTGGACTTGTTTTTTTATTTCATAAATAAAGAAAATATATTAAATATATATTATTTTCAAAATAAATACTTCTATTTTTAGTTAATTTGAGAAAATATCAAAAATAAATTAAAGAAAAATTACTCTCCTTTTTTAATAAATTAAAAGTAAATTAACACTCCACCAAGCATCCCGGCAATCCATAAATTAGTGTGCAAATTTATGGAGATTTCTCTCAATTACTCTCCACAAAAATACTCCACCTCCGCAGTCCAAAATTTACTCTCCACAAATTAATTCTCCTTCTCATCTAACTATTCATCGTCAATTTCTTTTAAAAAAATCACCATCGACTCTATCTAAAAATCCTTCTCATCTTACTCTTAATTGATACCAGCTCCGGGGGTGTTCGCATGTGTGACAAGGACAGACGGTGGTCGCACGCGGTCGCGATGGAGGTGGTCGTGGCGGTGGAGACTTCAATCGCCAATTTCAAGCACTCTCAATCCCGAAACTCCTTAGCAGTTTCAAGAGGGTCGAGGATGTAAAAAATGAGAAAATGATGGGGACATGAACTGCACCATATCCTTTCACTTGAAAAAGTCTACTTTCAAGTGTCCTAACCAAACAGAGGAACTAGCTCCACCGAGTTCAGCCACTCCAGGCAAAAGTTACCTGATCTGGCCCACTTTCCTCCAACCCCAACCCCTTAAGTGCAAGGAGCTGTAGGTTAACAACCTTCAGTTGAACCTAGTATAACCACATCTGGCATCTCAAATCCAACTCTGTGTCATCATCAAGTATCCTCAGCATCCGCACCCCCACTATCAGGAATTAACATTATTCCTGATAGACACAGAAGTCCCATACATAGCAAGTCAGAAACTGTTCATGTACAAAATTACAAATACATACCCAAGGAAGAACCATAACGAACAGAGATTATGGTGGGAACAACAAGCAAGGCGAGATTCAAGAACGACATGGTAGGTTCCTTTCAGTATCCACAAAAGTAAATTGAGGGATAGGGAATCGGACTATTATTAAATTCGTATTGGACACTACATCTAGAGCACCAGAGCATAAAAGAACGAGCTTTCAGTGTTAGAAAATAGCCTCTTGCCAATTCGTGCACCCGACTATTGATTGACTGCAACTAAAACGTGTTAGTCTCGGAACTTGACCAAAGATGAAAAACTGATGTAATCGAAATCTGAGAGTCACACAAAACTTTACAGTGATAAAATTCAAGATCTACGATGATACAAAAAAACCAAATAGCAAGATTACAATATGAAGAAAAAAAAGAGAAGAGAGATCTCTTGTTCTTCCTTGCAAACGTGTTGCAATTGAGACAGAACGAGTTACAATAATCTAGAGAAAGATGAGATGAAGAAAAGTTGCTGGGATGTCAAAACATCGTTGCTCAAAGCAAGATTCGTCCCACACGAATTGCTTCCAGGAACCAGCAAGTTGAAGAACTTGTGGAACGCTCGAAGTCACCTCTGTTCTGACTCCTCGGATGGACTTGCAATGGCGGCAACAGCTCCTCTCTCTCTCTCTCTCCTCTCTCTCTCTCTCTCTCTCTTTCTGACTTATAAAATTCGTAGTACCTCACAAAGGAGACCAGAAGAGAGTATATACAGAGAGAGGGTGGAAACCCTAGCCGTCTCTTTAGTTATGGAAAGATTGAATCAAATCCCACAAAGATAGCAACGAAATTAATTCAAATCCCACAAAAAGTGGATCTGAATTAATCGCATTGAATCAGTCTTTCCATAACTGACTTGTAGCCTGCACAGTCAGCGGAGCCCTCCATGCGGCAGCAGCAGCAGCAGCCTGGCCGCATGAGCCGCATGGCCTCATGGTCGCAAGTGCCGCATGGACCGCATGGACCACATGGACCGCATGGACCACATGGACCGCATGAGCCGCATGAGACTGCAAGAGCCGCATGAGCCGCATGAGACCGCATGAGGCCGCATGTGGCCGCATATGAGCCGCATGCCGCATAAGAGCCGCATGCCGCATAAGAGCCGCATGCCACATAAGACCGCATGACTGCTGACGTGCTAAGTGCAAAGTGCGCCAACAAAATGTCACATTACGTCTCATGAGCCCGAGTCCGAGCCCGAGCCCGAGTCCGAATCCGAGTCGCTAAGCCACTTTGGGACTTAGCTCCAAATAGAATTAATCCAATAGAATGACAAAGCATTAATGCTTAATCCTTGGAGCCTTATTCTTACCTCCTAGTAAAATTACCCACATGATTCCCTCCTTAGGGTCACCACTCCATGTGCATCTCTCAACAACACAACCAAGTATATATGTTGAGATAACTCATGGTGCATTTCCGATGTGGGACTAAACTTTTACAAGACATGTTGAGAGCAAGCTCTCTCCATGTAAAGAAAGCACCAACAATCTCCCACATATCACAACATATATACGTGTCCAGGGTTGAGCGTTCCCCAGTAACTATCCATTTTGCATTAGGATAGATGTCGCTGACGACTTGAATCTTTCAGCATGGGTTAAATAACAATGTGAAACAAGAATGGATTATGTCTTGAATTCTGCACCACAATTGTAATTCTTCCCACTCACAAAATATAGTTACGTGTGCTTCTGGCTGCACATTAAAGACCTTGTGCCAGTCTGGTTTCAGTGTATAATTTTGAGCGTCTACAAGTTTACCCTCAAGAGACGGCCTGATATTTCTTTCCATACACTATAGGCTAGTTCTTTATTAAAGAGACATGGCATGAAGCCTTGCGCTTCCTTGCGGTGCTACGCCGCTATGACATGGCCTAAAGCCGAGGCATTACCCCTACCTGGGAACCTCATCGTAGTGTCATACTACTGTAGCATGAGGTCTCAGCCTCTTTGTAGTACCAATCTACTCAGCATGAAGCCTAAGGCTTCCTTGCGGCGTTACGCCGCAACGACATAGCTTGCAAGGCCGAGGCTTTACCCCTACCTGGGTACCTCATCGTGGTGTCGTGCCACTGTAACATGGGGCCATCCTTCCCTTTGTAGTGCTGTCTACAACTCTTTAATTACGTCATACAGCATTAGGCTACCTGCCTATTTGCGGTGCTACGCCACTATGACTTGGCTTGCAAAGCCGAGGCATTACCCCAGACCTGGGAACCTTATGGTGGAGCCATCCCACTGTAGCATGGAGTTTCACTACTTGTAGTGCTGCTCTACCGTGCTTCCTGTAAAGCACACCAGGCATTCACTCTGCCTGAGAACTCATTAAGGCATTTAAGCCAACCTTCCACAGGATCTGTTTTTTCTTTCGCAGAAAATACATAGTAGACAACAGTGGTTATGGGTCCGTATCCCTTCCATGTTCCAGAGAACAAGTACCCACTGTTACCTGATAGTTTTTCAGTCAGTGATCCTCCTTTGAACCAAAAGTTAGATGCCTAGTAGATTTCTCTTTGAACTAATAGCATAAAACTTTATGGTAGGATTACAAAGACACACTATCAGAATGCCTTCAAGCCCATTTTACAAGCTGTGTCATCGACCAACTGGCGCTTGAGGCCCTTTGTGAACGGATCTGCCAGGTTCTCCTGACTCCGAACATCAATCACCGCAATCACACCTCTTTTGATAAGATCGTGTACTGTCTGTGCTTCAACCGCACAGTCCTCTTCTTCCCATTGAAGAGGTCATTTGATGCCACCGCCGCTGTTGCCTGGTTGTAACAGTATATCGGTATCGCCGATATCTGAGCCCCAACCACTGGAAGATCATACATGAGCTTTCGAAGCCATTCTGCTTCATCTGCTGCAGTTGCAAGTGCATAGAATTCAGATTCCATGGAGGAATGAGAGAGTATAGTCTGCTTCTTCGACTTCCACGATATAGCAGCTCCATCCAAGGAAAAGACATATCCACCTGTGGATCTCTCGCTTTCCCCCTCTGAACACCAGCTAGCATCACTGAAGCCTTCCACTACTGTCGGATACCCGTTGTAGTGCAGTGCATATGTCTGAGTCTTCTTGAGATATCTCATCACCCGCTTCGCAGCTTTCTAGTACTCAATCCCTGGGTTGCTTGTGAACCGACTCAGCATTCCTACGGCAAAAGCTATGTCAGGCCTTGTGGCAGTGGTTGCGTACATCAAACTTCCGATAATGCTAGAATACTCCAGCTGCCTGACGCTTTCCCTCGAGTTTGGCTTCAGCTTCTGATCACACCTGTATGGCGTATCGATCCCTGGAAGATCCTTATACCCATAGCGTGTGAGCATCTTCTCAATGTAGTGAGATTGTGACAGTGCTACTCCAGTGTCTGTCTGGATGATCTTTATGCCCAAGATGACATCTGCATCTCCCAAGTCCTTCATACTGAACTTGGTTGAGAGGAACTTCTTTGTCTCCGTGACATAGCCTATATCCGTCCCTAGGATTAGCATGTCGTCCACGTACAGACAAACGATGACTCCTCTTCCATCAGCAAACTTTGTGTAAACACATTTGTCCGTCTCGCTGACTCTGTAGCCGTTTGACCTAATAACTTTGTCAAACTTCTCATGCCACATCTTGGGAGCTTGCTTCAAACCATACAATGATTTTACCAACTTGCAGACTTTGTCTTCAAGACCTTTGACGACAAATCCATCTGGCTGTTGCATGTAAATCTCTTCGGTCAGCTCCCCATTCAGGAATACTGTCTTTACATCCATCTGATATATCACCAACTTATGTATAGCTGCTAGAACGATTAACATCCTGATGGTGGTCATCTGAGCTACTGGAGCGTACGTGTCAAAGTAGTCTACCCCCTGTTTCTGAGAAAATCCCTTGGCTACCAGCCTGGCCTTGAACTTGTCAATAGTTCCATCTGCCTTCATCTTCTTCTTGAAGATCCATTTACATCCGATGGGCTTTTCTTCTTCAGGTAGATTTACCAACACCCATGTGTTATTGGAGGTGATAGAGTCAAACTCGTCATTCACTACCTCCTTCCAGAAGATAGCATCTCTGGTCTTCTTCGCCTCATCATAGGTAAGCGGATCTGCTTCCACATGATAGGTGACAAAGTCATCTCCGAAGTCTTTAGGTCTCCTCGTTTGCTTTGTTGACGGCTCTGCGAGTTCTGGTACAGGAGTTATTTTATCAACAACGGCTTCTTCTTGGAGTACTGGCCCATATGAGATTTCAGTCTCATTTGCACCTACATCATTTTCCGGAAGATCCGAAAGAACAATGTTTTGTCTTTTGCAAACTTGTCTTCAAAGTATTCAGCATCACGAGATTCGATGATATGATTTGACTCAATATCAAGAAATCTCCGAGCATCACTCTTCTCGGCATACCCCAAGAAGATCGCCTTCGTAGTCCTTGTCCCCAGCTTCTGAATCTTCATATCTGGGAGTTTCATATATGCCAGACACCCCCATACTCGAATGATATTCAAGTTTGGTCTGACTTTGAACCAGAGTTCATGAGGAGTTACGTCCGAAGTTGCATATGGCACTCTATTCAGAATGAAAGTGGCCGTTAATACAGCTTCTCCCCAGTAGCATTTTGGAAGACCTGCAGTAAGCAGCATTGAATTCATCATTTCTGTTAATGTTCGGTTCTTCCTCTCTGCTACTCCGTTGGATTGAGGAGAATATGGAGCAGTAGTCTCGCATATGATTCCATGTTCTTTGCAGAACGATACGAAGCCATGAGACCTATACTCCCCACCTCTATCACTTCTTAACCTCTTGAGTTGTTGTCCAGTCTGCCGTTCAGCTTCGGCCCTGAACTCTCTGAACTTCTCGAAAGCTTCATCTTTAGTCTTGAGCAAGTAGACGAATGCGTATTTTGAGAAGTCGTCGATGAAGGTTATGAAATACTTCATCCCGGCCTTCGTGGAGAAATGTTTGAAGTCACAGATATCGGAGTGTACTAACTCCAGAAGATCTGTGCTTCGATTGACCCGATGAAAGGGTTTCTTTGTGATCTTCATCTGAGCACACACTTCACACTTCTCCACCTTACCCCTACATTTGAAGATTTGTCCTAGACTAAACATTTTGTTAATTCTTTTACAATGAACATGTCCTAGTCGATTATGCCACAACTCAAGAGAATAATCAGAAAATACAACTGCATTAACATTATTAAACTGGTTGACAAGCTGAATTTTAAACATTCTTTCGGTTTGATAAGCCTTCCCGAAGTATTTTCCCTTCTTGGACATCACCATCTGACCAGTATTGATGTCCATCCTCAAGCCTGCGTTGCAGAGCAGGCTCCCAGAGATCAGGTTCTTGGCAATCACCGGAACATGCTTCACACCTTGAAGCGTCAGAGTGTTCCCAGAAGTGAGTTTCACCTCCACAGTCCCGATCCCCAGAACTTCAGCTTTGTCCTGGTTCGCCATGACAACCTTCTCAGATATCGGCTGGTACGTGACGAACCATTCCTTGCCAGAAGAGACATGGCAAGTCGCACCAGTGTCTATCCACCAGTCAGAGTCAACCCCCACAGTTGTGACCTGTGCGATCATAGCAACAATGTTAGAAACCAATGAAACCTTATTAGGCTCACCTTTCTCTGATTGTTTAGGCTTGGATCTGCATTCACTCTTGTAGTGGCCTTTCTTGCCACAATTAAAACAAGTCACGTGGGACTTGGACTTCTATTTCTTGAATGAAGGACCTTTCACTTTTAGATTAGAAAAGTCCTTCTTCTTGAGATGAGAAGCCACCTGCTTCCCCTTGGGATCTCTCATCTGCACTAGATTGGCCTTAGCCAACTGTTTGGACAGAGTGTCCATCTTCTGTTGGGAGCGCATCTCATCCTCAACATGGATCTCTTGAAGTAGACCTCCCAAGCTAATTTCTAGCTTCTTTCTGAGCATCCTTGCATAGAAGGTACTCCATCCAGCAGGAAGTTTTGAGATGATCCCTCCAACGACAAATTTGTCGGGAATGGGCATCTCTTCGTCTTCCAATTTCTGACGCAGCTTCAGAAATTCCTTCACCTGTGGCAACATGGACTTTCATCCTCAAAGAGCAATTTGTGATATTTTTCAACCACAAACATCTTGCTCCTGTTCTTGTCTTCTTCATACAGTTTTTCCACAGACTTCCATATGTCTCTGGAAAATTCCTTCTTCGAGTAGGATTCTGCCAGGGAATCCTCCATAGCATTCAGGATGAGAAGCCTGCAGATGCTATTTTCCCTTCTCCATTTGGCCTGGAGTTTGGTAGCCGTATTGATTGCGGCAGTAGACCCAGTGTCTGGAACAGAAGGTTCTTCCTCCAACAGTACATGATCAACGTCTTTGAGTTGAAGAGTTAGATAAACCTTCCTCTTCCAGACTTGGTAATGCTCTCTATCGAACTTTTCCAACTTACAGTAGTCTGATTGGACGAGCGAAGGATTAATGTTTTCCATCTACAAGGATCTTGCTTTGAGATTGTTAGTTCTGAGGCTTGACCAAAGATGAAAAACTGATGCAATCGAGATCTGAGAGTCACACAAAACTTTACAGTGATCAAACTCAAGATCTACGATGATACAAAAAACCAAATAGCCATATTACAATATGAAGGAGGAAATAGAGAAGAGAAGATCTCTCGTTCTTCCTTGCAAACGTGTTGTAATTGGGACAGAACGAGTTACAATAATCTAGAGAAAGATGAGATGAAAAAAAGTTGCTGGGGTGTCAAAACACCGTTGCTCAAAGCAAGATTCGCCCCACACGAATTACTTCCAGGAACCAGCAAGTTGAAGAACTTGTAGAACGCTCGAAGTCACCTCTGTTCTGACTCCTCGGATGGACTTGTAATGGCGAAAGCAGCTCCCTCTCTCTCTCTCTCTCTCTCTCTCTCTCTTTTCTGACTTATAAAATTCGTAGTACCACACAAAGGAGGCCAGAAGAGAGTATATATAGAGAGAGGGTGGAAACCCTAGCCGCCTCTTCAGTTATGAAAAGATTGAATCAAATTCCACAAAGATAGCAACAAAATTAATTAAAATCCCACAAAGATAGCAACGAAATTAATTCAAATCCCACAAAGATAGCAACGAAATTAATTCAATCCCACAAAAGTGGATATAAATTAATCGCATTGAATCAGTCTTTCCATAACTGACTTGTAGCCTGCACAGTCAGCGGAGCCCTCCATGTGGCAGCAGTAGCAGCAGCCTGGCCGCATGAGCCGTATGGCCTCATGGCCGCAAGTGCCGTATGGACCGCATGAGCCGCATGTGGCCGCATATGAGCCGCATGCCGCATAAGACCGCATGACTGCTGACGTGCTAAGTGCAAAGTGCGCCAACAAAATGCCACATTACGCCTCATGAGCCCATGAGCCCGAGCCCGAGTCCGAGTCTGAGTCCGAGTCGCTAAGCCCCTTTGGGGCTTAGCTCCAAATGGAATTAATCCAAGAGAATGACAAAAGCATTAATGCTTAATCCTTGGAGCCTTATTCTTACCTCCTAGTAAAATCACTCACATAGTTACCTCCTTAGGGTCACCACCCCATGTGCATCTCTCAACAACACAACCAAGTATATATGTTGAGATAACTCATGGTGCATTTCCGATGTGGGACTCAACTTTTACAAGGCATGTTGAGAGCACTCTCTCCATGTAAAGAAAGTACCAACAAAACGATATCATAAGGGTCCTAAAATAAAAGATCGATTAGCTCAAATCCATTTTTTAATTCGCAAAATACCTAAAATAAAAGATCGATTAGCTCAAATCCATTTTTTAATTTGCCAATAACACTATTAAGAAATTAAACTAGATTGATTCAAGAAACAATCCCCATAAACCTTTGTGGACCACATCTTCAGGTGATGCAAACTTGACACATAAAGCCATGAGTCCTGGAGAAAGCCCTTCGGTGTGGCAGAGGACAACCATCGTCGCCCTTTAGGCCTCGTTTGGATCATGGAAAGTGATAAGTACTGAGCTTAAATGGGCTATTATCAGTTGTAGCCTCAATTAGCAGGCCATTATCGACCTGGGCCTTGTGCCACTTTATATAGTAGCTAGAGAGGGGCATGTTAGAGAATTGATGTATCCCTTCTCCACATAACTAGCTGAGATGCTAAGCTAACAATGTGGAATGAGAATTTAGTTTTCTTCTTTCTCAAGTTCTCATGTAGCATGTAGCTTTCTCTGTAATTTTCTTTTCATGCCATCTACAATTCAATAAGAAATATCTGATCTCATCCTCTACCTTGTTCTTTTTTCCCAATTCTCTTCATATTCCTTAAGAATTAGCTACAAATTGTTGTGAGAATGACAGGCATTAACAGATCTGTGTTGAATCTAGGTCAAGTGGGCCGAGGATCCAACAATTTGGTATCAGAGCAGCATGATCCACTGATGGAAGGAATTCGGGAAGGATGCTCGAGCCATGGTGGATATGGCGAAGAAGCATCAGATGGAAGGAGGTTATTACCGGTCGAAGATCGAGTCCACACACTAGAAGGTATAATACTTAATTTCAACAGCAAATTCGATAGAATCTTTGAAGAATTGGCCAGATCTCATCGAGACTTTGAAACCCTGGCTCAAAATTTGAGTCCATCTCCATTCCAGCACTCACCACCATGGGAGTCAGATCTGCGACTCCTCATCCCTTCAATTCCACCTGGGGAATAAGCCCTCCCATATTAAGCCCTCCTCTGAATTCATTCGAACAAGCACCTATGGGACATGCAACCTCGATGCAGATTCCCAACATTGTGCCTATGGGTTTCCTTGCTTCGAGTACTATAATGTGTACCACAGCTCCACTCCTATCCACACCTGCACCACAAATGGCAACAAATTTTAACAACACAAATTGGGGTCAGCCTACATTGAGGGTCAAGATACCTACCTTTGATGGAGAAGGAGATGTTGTTGGATGGTTAATGAGGGTGAACAACTATTTTAACTACTATGGCACCACTGAAGCAAAAAAAATTAGAATTTGTTCAGTACAGCTCAAGGGGACTGCAGCCTAGTGGATGGATTAGCTTTTTAGAATTCGAAATAGGGTAGTGACTTGGGAGGATTTCTGCACATCTATTAGATCAGAGTTTGGTCCCTCTCAGTTAACAGACCATATAGTTGAGTTAAAGTTACTCAAGCATGAAAACACTATCCAAGAATACAATTCATAATTCTAAAAACTCTCTAAGAAGGTGCATGGGATACCTGAATATTGCTTAGTTAGCCATTAAATTGGAGGGTTGAAAGAAGAGGTTAGATATGAAGTTCAAGTAGCTAGTCCATTCAACCTACCTGCAGCAATGCAAGCAGCCAAAATATATGAAGCAAAAATTGCAGCCCTAAGGAAGGTTTATAAGACAAATTCCTTTCCCCCTAGACCACATTACAGTCCAGGACACATGACTGCCACCACCCCAATTACAGCAAACCCAATTGAGACTGGACAGAAGTTAAACACCTTACCTCAGAAGACTCTATCATCCACTCCTATAATCTCTCCTTCAGAGATATTAAGAAGAAAGAGCTTGGGTTTTGTTTTATGTGTGATGAGAAATGGTTCAGGGGGCACAAATGCAAAGGAAAAAAATTTGTTCATGCTGGTTGCTGATGAAGAAGGGACAGAGGTTGACAACTCATTTTTATTAGAAGGAGTACTCTGCACCATAACTCCCTGCCAAAACCTCTTTGAAATCTCACTCCAAGCCTTGATAGGTTCTAACAATCATTCCACCATGAGACTAAAGGGGCAACTTAAAAACAAACAAGTGTTGATACTCATTGACTCAAGGTCTACTCATAGTTTTATTGATAGTGGCTTCTGTGAAAGAATGGGGATTCCTACTCAGGATAGTCAGACTTTTGAAGTGCTAGTGGCCAATGGGGAGAAGCTGGTTAGTAAAGGGATATGCAGAGGAGTACAAATAGACTGCCAGGGGCACAAAATTATTGCTGACCTATTGCAATTACCTCTTCCAGGTTATCAGATTGTTTTAGGAGCAAATTGGCTTAGTACCCTTGGATATATTGTTTGGAATTTCCAAGAGTTAACTATGCAAATGATGAACAAGGAGTGTCCAAATATTTCAAGGGGTTAACACTGAAGTAGATACTTTACAGGAAATAGACAGTAAGGATTTGAGATAGAGGCCTCAAATGTATATCATTCAATTACGCAAACTGGAAGAATTCAGACAAGAGAACTCATAGGAAGGAGGATTGCCAGGGCCAAAATAGATAAATGAACTGTTGGAGGAGTACAAGTTGCTATTTGAAGAACCCAGAGGCCTTCCCCCCAAGAGAAGCTTTGTCCACAAGATACGACTTACACCAGGCTTATTACCAGTTTGTAGCAGACCCTATAGACACCCATAACTCCACAAGAATGATATTGAGAAACAAATATAGGAGATGTTAGAAGCAGGTATTATAAGGCCTAGCACCAGCTCTAACTCTTCTCCTGTGCTATTTGTGAAGAAGGCTGATGGCTCTTGGAGGCACTGCATTGATTATAGAGGGTTGAACAATAACACAATAAAGGACAAGTTCCCTATACCCTTTATTGAGGAGTTGTTTGATGAACTCCATGGAAGCAGTTACTTCACCAAGCTGGATTTGAGGGCTGAATACCACCAAGTTAGAATGGCAGAAGAAGACATCTATAAAACAGCTTTCAGGACACATGAAGGACATTATGAGTTCATGGTGATGCCCTTTGGGCTAACCAATGCCCCTCTACTTTCCAAGCTTTCATGAATGCAGTATTCAAAAGCTACTTGAGGAGGTTTGTGTTAGTTTTCTTTGATGATATATTAGTGTATAGCACTAACTTGCACACTACTAAAATCTGCTCATATAGCGACGTATATTAGCGACGGATGCTTGTGGCGTCGCCAAACATTGAATATAGCGACGCCACGAAGGAAACGTCGTAAAACGTCGCTGACTAGCGACGTTCTGCGACAGAAGACTATAAACGTCGCTGAATAGCGACGTTTTGTGACGTAACTTACTTAACGTCGCCATTTTGGCGACGTTTAGCGACGGCTAATAAGGACGTCGCTAACTCTTTTATAATTAGGGCAGAGAGTTCAGTCGAACGAAAATTTTCGAACGAAAATTTTTTTCCCCCCTCGACCCGATTTCCTCCTCCGGCGAATCCCTCCCCCCCCCCCCCGACGACTCCACCGTCCCCCCTCCCCCCCGACGAGTCCCCTCCTCTCCCCGACGACTTCCCCCCTTCTCCACCGGCGAATCCCTCTCCCCGACGACTTCCCCCCTTCTCCACCGGCGAATCCCTCTCCCCGACGACCCCCCCTCCCGTCGAGCTCCTCCTCCTCGAGCTCAGGTAAACCCTAAGCTCCCCCTCCTCCTCCTCTCCCACGGACACACACACACGGACACACACACGAACACACACACGGACACACGTACACACACAGACACACGTACACACACAGACACATGGTTTTGTTAGATAGATCTGAGTTTTGTTCAGTCTTTAAGCCTTTTTAATGCATTTGTTTAGTTCCTCCTTGATCATTCATGTAAACCTTCATAGGTTATATGTTATTGGATATATATAGGCTATTATGGTTACATGAGGATGTGAGTTATAGGTTAGAGGTTGAATTGGGGCTGAGTTAGCCTTGAAGTCATGGGTTGAGAGTTGAGAGGTTGGAGTATGGAGTTAGGAGTGAATGTGAGGGATAAGTTTATATGTAAGGTATGAATTATATATATATATGATGTTTTGAATACATGTGATTGGTAGTCCAAGTTATATAGGATTTTGGTTTATAGCTTGTATATAGGCTCTTGTATATATAGTTTACCCAATTAGGATTGTTTCTAGGGTAACATATAAGGCTATGTTGGTTAGGCCTAATTAGACTTTAGTTGACTAGCCCAAGACCTAGAATGCCTTGGTATTGAACCTAATAGGCTATGTTTGACCAATAGTTGACTTTAGTCTAGATGAGGCTAACCTAGACTAGTTTGACCTTGTTTGACCAAACTAGACTAAGGTTGACCTAGTTTGACTGTTAGAGTTGACTAGAGTTGACCAAGTTTGACTTTGACCTAGATTGACCTAGAAATCATATAGATTGCATTGTATCCTTCATTTCTCTTGTATTTTGCATATCATGACCTGTATTGCTCTATTTAGGACTTTGTGGCTCAGATTCAGACACCTGATATTTATCCGTCTTAGAGCCTTGGTTTGGGATACCAAGTTGGGGTTAGAAATAGGATACTAGTTAGCTATTGGTATGTGTAGATATATATTAGATAGATAGTTGGATGGATAGGTGGATAGATGGATGGGGAGTAGAAGGTGAGCTGCTGCCCCCATTCCAGCAACAGCAGCAGCAAGAACAGCTGTTGTAGCAGCAGTTTACATCAGCAGTAGCACCCCCATGGCCCCCACTTGTAGTGATTAGCACTAATGGGGGCAGGAGAGGTAATTATAGGAGTAATTAGATCTAGATCTAATTAGCACTTGGCTACAAGGCATATTCCAAGAATATTCTAGAGAATATTCCAAGTCTATTCTAAGGAATATAGCGACTCCTATCGTTTGAATTAACCACATCTTGGCTATTTGTTAAATAGATCGACCCTGAGCTCCCATGTTCAGTCGTGCCTTCAACATCATGTTCAAATGAAGGTGACAAGCAGATGACTATGAAAAAATATGTCGTATTGAGCTTCATAAAGAAATGCAAGATTACTACATAGGAGGAAAGGTTTGGTAGGATTACGTCAAAGCACACGGCTTAGAAAATTATGACATATTTGTCTTCCGACACCGTGGTAACATGGTTGTCACATTAAGGGCCTTTGAGGAGGTGGCATGTTGTGAACAAATATATCCTTAGTTCTCCTACGTAATGTTAAAGTAAATCCGTAGAAGAACTATAAGGATATATTTTTCACAACATGTCACCTTGTCAAAGACCCTTAATGTACCAACCATGTTACTACGGTGTCGGAAGACAAATATGTCATAATTTTCTAAGCCGTGTGCTTTGACGTAATCCTACCAAACCTTTTCCTATGTAGTAATCTTGCATTTCTTTATGAAGCTCAATACGGCATATTTTTCTATAGTCAGCTGCTTGTCACCTTCATTTGAACATGATGTTGAAGGCACGACTGAACATGGGAGCTCATGGTCGATCTATTTAACAAATAGCCAAGATGTGGTTATTTCACAGAAGCCATGAATTACCGGGAAAGCTGATGTCGCGGTCTAGTCACAAAACGTCGCTGTTTTGTTTAACTCAGCGACATTTTGCGACTCCACATTAGGGACGTGATTATCAGTATGTGTCAGATCTTAGTATTCCTAAGTAAGAGTGGGTATGTGAGTGAGTATCATTAGAGTGTTAGAGAGTTAGTTCAGTCCTAGTACCTAGAGTATATAGAGTATCTTAGAAATATAGGTATGATTGGTACAGTGTTTTGAGCCATTCTTTAGAAATTAAATTTACTTATGCCAAGCCTTTTGGGCCTATCAGAGTTATAGATTTTTTTCGGAAATCTAGTATAACGCTGATTGCCTCAAAAGGCTTGTATAAGTAAGAGTGTATAGAGTACCTTTTGGGCCTATAAGAGTTACTTCACTCAGTTTGTCAAGACAAGTAAACTTTTTAAATGTTGACGGTATATACCGTCAACATTTGGTTTTGCCTTGTAGCTACAGGCAGTTGCCTGCATTTTGCCTTATAACTTGGCCTATGGCCTGTGCTTAAGCAGTGTGGACTTCCAGGTTAGGGTGTTAGTTCATGATTAGCATTATTTAGATATTAGTTTCAGTTAAAGGGTTAGTTAAGATTAGGATATTAGTTTATGTTAGAAGGAATATGAGAGTAGATGTTAAAGTAGGATATTAATTTATTAGTTAGGAGATAGTTTGAGTTAGGATACTGCTCAAGCACAGGCCAAAGGGTCGATATTGGGTATTAATTTAAAAAGTTTTACTTGTCTTGACAAACTGAGTTAAGTAACTCTTGTAGACCCAAAGGGTCGATATTGGACAGTTGGTGTCGTGTACTCCTACAAGTACAATTATACCTCACCAATAATCTCAGTTTTCTCTAAACTGTCGCTCTCTACTGACCTCTATCTAAATTGCGCACCCATATCTAAACTGCCTTAATATTCATTCACTGACTGCAATGTGCATCTATCTATCTTACAGAATTATCCTCAATTGGATATGGATATGAATTACTACTTACGAAATAAACTGCCTTAATATTCATTCATTTTACTAGATTGTTGATCGAGTTGACCAATAGTTGACTTTGACCTTGATTGGCCTAGGAATCATATAGAATTGCATGTATACTTCTTTTATTTTATATTGACTTCCATGATATGACAGCTCCTCAAAAAAAAGAATCCTCTACTAGACATCGCACTCTCCTTTTCAGAACATCAACTAGTATTACTACCTTGATGTATATATAAAGTATGCATGTATAATAGTAGGTAATGATATGCAAAACTGAAAAGATAAATGCAATGCATGAATGAATGGATGAAAAGATAAATGCAATCCATCGGAAAAGCTTTGACACTTGCATATCATTCACTACCTTGATGTATCTATCTTACAGAATTATGGAGCTGAATTACTATCTGCGGAATCGTACTTGGATGTACAACCGTCATCCTGATGACATGTGCGGTGTGCGGGATGAATTCATAGAGGGTGTACACCAGTTCCTGCAGTTTGCCAAGGCGTTCCCTCAGTACATGGACGGTACCAAAATTAAGTGTCCGTGTGTGAGATGTCGTAACTTTAAATATCATCCAGAAGTGGATGTCACGTATCATTTGTACTCGAAGGGTTTCACGCCGAATTACTATCAGTGGAGCGAGCACGGAGAACTTGTGTCTTTAGCATCGGAGTACGAGCCTTATGTTGATGTCCACAACAACGCTCCTTACGACGATGGGTTGGTGAACATGGTTTTTGACGCGGCCGGGCCTAGTTTCGATCCGGATGATCATGATGCACCTGAGGAGGCACCGAACCCCGATGCTGCACAGTTCATGGAGTTGCTGGAGAATGCAAGGACTCCATTATATCCTGGTTGTGAGGATCATTCACCGTTGGAGGTGGTTACAAGATTGTTGAGCATCAAGTCCGATTTTAACATGTCGCAAGATTGCTACAACCGTATTATGGAGTTGCTTATAGAAATATTGCCTGAGGGTGCGAAGTTGCCTAAAGACTTTTACCGGTCTAAGAGGATGGTTAGATCGCTCTGGATGGGATATGAAAAAATCGATGCCTGTCGCAACGGGTGCATGTTGTACTACAAAGACGACAAGGATGAAGACGCCTGCAGATTTTGTGGTGTCGATCGCTACAAGGCCTGTGGTAGAGGAAAGTCTGTCGGTACCAGGAAGCCTACCTCTTCGATGCACTACTTGCCGTTGACGCCGCGTTTGCAGCGGTTGTTTATGGTGAAGGAAACTGCAGAAAACATGAGTTGGCATAAGCGGGAACATACCGAAGGAGTGTTGGATCACCCATCTGATGGAGAAGCATGGAAGCACTTTGATCGAGAGTATCCAGATTTTGCTTCTGATCCGCGTAATGTTAGATTGGGTCTCTGCTCTGACGGTTTTACCCCATTCGGACTTTCAGGATCCCAGTATTCGTGTTGGCCTGTGATCGTCACCCCGTATAATCTACCGCCTTGGATGTGCATGAAGACTCCATATATGTTCCTCACCGTTATTATCCCAGGTCCGAACAATCCGAAAAGGAACATTGATGTTATTTACAACCATGATTGATGAGTTGAATCAGCTGTGGGAAGTAGGTTCCAATACGTACGATGTATCTAGAAAACAAAATTTCCAGATGCGGGCAGCACTTATGTGGACCATCAACGACTTTCCGGCCTATGGAATGTTATCTGGATGGAGCACGCATGGTCGTCTTTCATGTCCGTGTTGCATGGACGACACTAAGGCTTTCCGTTTGAAACACGGAGGCAAACCGTGCTTCCTTCGATTGTCATCGACGATTCCTGCCGAAGGATCATCCGTACCGGAGGAACAAGAATGCTTTTCGTGCTGGCGTTGTGGAGAAGGGTGATCCACCGACAAGGTGGTGCGGAGCCACGATATGGGAGGAGGTTAGAGATTTACCAAGTGCTATTGAGCAGCCTGCTACGGGCTACAAGTGTGACGGATTTGGTCGCACTCATAACTGGACGAAGAGGAGTATATTCTGGGATCTGCCATACTGGAGCACCAATCTGATTAGACATAACCTTGATGTCATGCATATTGAGAAGAATGTGTTTGACAACATAATTAATACTGTAATGGACGTAAAGGGGAAGACGAAAGACAATCCTAAGGCTAGATTGGACTTGAAAGAAATATGTAGACGTCCTGCATTGCATTTGATAGAGGACGGGAATGGAAAGTTGAAGCAGCCTAAGGCAATTTTCTTACTGGAGAAGGAGGATAAAGTGAGGCTTTGTAGGTGGATTCAAGGTCTGAAATTTCCAGATGGGTATGTTTCAAACTTGAGAAGATGCGTCGACCTCAAGGAGAACAAACTGACAGGTATGAAGAGCCATGATTGTCACGTATTCATGGAGCGGTTAATTCCGATTGCATTTCGGGAATTCTTACCGCAGGCAGTTTGGGATCCATTGACGGAGCTTAGCATATTCTTCAGGGACCTTTGTTCTAAGAAATTGCTCGTTGATCGTCTAGAAAAGCAAGAGAAGGACATTGCGGTAACACTGTGCAAGCTAGAGAGGGTGTTTCCTCCTGGATTCTTCGACTCTATGGAGCATTTGCCGATTCATCTTTCCTACGAGGCACGTGTTGGTGGACCCGTCGAATATCGATGGATGTACCCGTTCGAGCGACATTTGAATCACCTAAAAAGAAAGGTAAAAAATAAGGCTCGGGTCGAGGGTTCTATTTGTGAAGCCTATATTCTCGAGGAGATTACAAATTTCTGCTCCTCCTATTTCAAACCTCATGTTGCTACGAATAGAACGAGGGCTCCGAGAAACGACGACGGATATCAAGAATTTAATGATGGAATACTGAAAGTATTCAATGCGTCCGGAAAGCCTTCGGGAAAAATGAAGAAGAGATATTTGAATGACGAAGAGCTAAGGGCTGCTCAGTTGTATGTATTACTCAATTGCGACGAGGATGAAGTGGAGAAGCTAGAAGGGTAAGTAAGGAATGATGAGTTTACGTCATCTCAATGTAATAGTATAAGCTAATATTATTGTACTAATCGTTCTAATGCTTCGTTGTTTTCCAGCACATATAATGATGAGTTGAGGCTGGTTAGACCCTACCTAACAGACGAAGCATTAGAACAAGAAATGAGACGTCATTTTCCTTCTTGGTTGAGCGAATATGTAAGCAGTTCGGTAATATTTACTGGCCTCTTCTAATGCAACTGCGCAATAAATAACTTATTATCTCTTCTTTGATATTCAGGTCGATCGTCTAATTTCACCCGAGATTGAATTAATTAGAACTCTTGCCAAGGGACCAATTACTTTTGTTAAAACATGGCCAAGTTATTGTGTCAATGGCTTTCGGTTCAAGTCGACAAATGCTCCGATCAGAGACAGCTTCCTGGATCTTGATTCCACGAAGAACAGTTGTTTGTGTATCAAGTCTTCGAACTACAAAGACGTCGATCCAGGAAATGATTTTTTTGGCATCTTGCGAGAGATTGTGGAGTTGTCATATAATTATGGCAGAGAACCTGCAAATATCGTGTTGTTCAAGTGTGAATGGTTCGATCCGATTGAAAATCAAGGCTGGAAAATTGACAAGCATGGTCTTGTGGATATAAACTACAAGCGTAGATATCAAGGCTACGAACCGTTTGTCCTAGCAACTCAGGCTCAGCTCGTGTATTTTACAGCTTATCCGAGACGGGGAGCAACGAAGTCTGACTGGTGGGCAGTATGCAAGACTAAAGCTAGAGATACTTTTGATGTTGATGAAAAAGCTTACCAGGAGGACGAGCTACCTCCTGTAACCAATATTGTCGATGTGGACTCCACGAAAGTTACGCATTACACGACACATAATGTAGAAGATGTAGAATTATCCGAAGAGGAAGGCGAAGCCGACGAAGGTGAAGACGAAAGTGAAGATGAGGAGGAAGAGGAAGATGAGGTCGAGGAAGACGAACAAGATGATTATTCTGAAGATGATTGAGAGAGATATTATCTGGACTTAGATGTTTATTGTAGAATGTATCATCATATGTTACCTTGGTTATTATCTTTGTTGTACTGTCATATTTCTAGTCTCTATTATTTGTTGTACTGTCATATTTCTAGTCTCTATTATTTGTTGTACTGTCATATTTCTAGTCTCTATTATATCTTGTACTATCATATGCTGTTATCAGGTATGGCAGGTCGTCGCGGACATTTGCGAGGGCCACGAGGAGGTCGGGATCATCCGGTACTTCCTACAGGTACTGCTAGGGGACGGAGTTTGCCTTCGGTACCTCCTATTGGTACCGGCTCTGGATCCTCGTCGTCGATTACTCCTCCATATCGGACAGTAGCTGGGCCGGTTGGGACGACGTCACGTGGCATATCTCCTGGGACGAGTAGTTCCAGACCTGTTGAGAGGGCTCCCCCGTCTAGCGTTCCTGATGTTGATACGACGATGGAGACGGATGAGCAGATGGCCGAGGAGGATGCGCCGACGGCCGACCAGCATCATGAAGATGATGCGTGCGCACCTCCGGAGGAGGGGAGGACGGAGATCTGGGCCGACGGTACAAAGTAGGTATTTTGGTTTATTATTATTTTTCTTCTGTTTTTATCATAAATTAACTTTTTTCATGAATATAATATGTATGTATAGATATCGTCCTTCAGGGGTACAGAGACGCCTAGGCGATATGCTGAGGCATAATTATGGTGGTCCCTGGATTAACTACTCTGATGCTCCAGACGAAAGGAAGAACTTCTGGTTTACCGCGCTTCAAGGTTAAAATAGATTTGTTTTTAACATGAATCATTTAATTTATGCATATTATATATAACTAATAAATATTTGGTTTCGTACTGTTCTAGGATATGTTTTACTATCCGCCGCACCGGGCCGAGCAGATCGAGGGGATGTTTCCTTCCGTCGCTGCCAAGCTGATCCGCGACTCTATCAACGATCAGAAGGATCGTGATCGTGCCGGAAAGCCGATCCAAGGTTGGATCACCCCTGATCAATGGAATGCGATGAAGGCTCGATTCGAGGAGCCAAAGTACAAGGAGAAGTCGGAGAAGGCCAAGGCGGCTAGGCAACATGCCTCGAAGTGGTGCGGTGGGTCGATTCCGATGACGGAACATTTCCGTCGTCTGGTATGTCTTTCTCTTTTAGAAATATTATTTTAATGCAAATCCGATAAATTATTACTAAGATAATATATTTAATTACAGGTAAGGAAGGTCGGTAACGCCGACATGGTGACCGTCTTCCTGGCCACCCATCGGAAGGGCGGAGTCCTTATTGACGAGAGGGCCGAGCAGACCTATGTAAGTATTACAATACGTTATCTTAATTTAATACTTCGTGTCCATTTTAATATAACTTAGTAAATATGATGCAAATAAATATTCATGAAGTTAGTAAAAATAAGTACATTAATTATAAATTAGAAATCATAGAGTACTATCCATACTTTCTAGGCCGAGTATAAGAGGCTGCGGGAACGGGCGGCTGCTAGTGCACCTGATGCAGGAGAGGCCGGTACTTCCTCGCAGCCCACTCAAGCTCCGTCGGAGGACGAGCTGTGGATGACCGCCGCTGGTGGCCTCCGTAGGGGTACGTACTACGGTACGGGATCCTATGGCGCCCTAGTTGCGACCCAGTCCTCTAGGACATCTCCTGCTAGTGTGCATGGTCCACAGCCGTCCCAGGAGTCTGCCCGAGTCCACCAGATGATGGAGTCTCTCCGTGACGACCTGCTACGACGGATCGAGCAGCAGTCTCAGCATCCTACGGACGATCCTGCGCTGCTAGCACGATTGGATGCGCTCGACCGCGGCATTATAGACCTCAGGGAGACGACTGAGAGGACAGAGCGCGCCGTTGGAGGGTTAGAGCGCACGGTGACGGAGTTGCAGACAGGACAGGTGACCATGGCCGAGACGGTGAGAAAGGCGCAGGATTCGATGGTCCAGAGCACTGGTAGAATGTTATCTATCATGGATTCATACAACCAGCGACTTACAGCGTTGGAGCATGCTGGTACTCTGGGTGCGCCTTCATCGTCGTCGACTCCGCCGCCTCCACCGCCTTCTTCTTCGACACCGACTCCACCGACGTCACAGCCTGGCGCTCCATCTGTATCGATTTCACTTGCGGAGTATGAGGAGTTTTTACGCCTTCGTCGCGGCGGTGCCCCTCCTGCACCAGATCACTAGTAGTCCTAGTTAGGACTTTTATTTGTGTTTGTATCATTTTATATTTGTGACTTATGATTGGATGTTTGTATTGGATGTTAGTTGTGTATTGGATGTTTGTGACTTATGATTGGATATTTGTGACTTATGATTGGATGTTTGTATTGGATGTTTGTATTGGAATTGTGAGTGGGGGTTTCAATGCGCTGTGATTTGGAATTGTGAGTGGGGATTTGAATGTGTACCTATATGTGTTTTATAGAATTGTGAGTGGTAATATAGAATCTGTGTTTTATTTTTTTTTATTTTTTTTACAACTTTAGCGACGTTTAGCGACGCTTACTGACGTTTAGCGACGTCGTTTTCCGACGTTTACCGACGACAAGCTGCAAATAATATATGTTTGCGACGTTTTACCGACATTTACCGACGACTAACTGCAAAAGAGTACAGCTCTCCGACGTATTTACCGACGTCTAGCGACACTAGCTGCAAAAATGTACAGGACCATTACCGACGTCTAGCGACGAAACTCACGTCGCTATATTACCGACGAAACGACGCTAGACGTCGGTAACTATTCCAGGTTTTACCGACGTGTGGCGACTACATATACGTCGCTAATATACCGACGGAACGACGATAAACGTCGATAACTCACCGACGTACTCGTACGTCGCTGAATGTCGGTAATTGCGACGTTCAGCGACGTTTTCGTGATCACCGACTAAGGAAACGGCGACCAAAGCTAAACGTCGGTAAATACGTCGGTGATACAGATTAGCGACGGAATTTCCTATTTTTCCGACGTTTTTGGGCGTCGCTAAAACCACTTATTTTGGTAGTGGCAGGATCATTGTATCCATCTGCAACAAGTATTCAACAAATTACAAGAGAATCAATTAAAGCTTAAGAAGAACAAGTGTGCCTTAATTTGCCCAGAGACAAGTGGGCTATTTGGGGCATATTATCTCAGGAGAAGGAGTGCAAGTAGATCCAGAGAAGGTCAAGGCAGTTATGGACTGACCCTCACCTACAACTATCAAGCAACTCAGAGGCTTCCTGGGTCTTACTGGTTACTATAGAAGGTTCATTAGAGATTATGGGGCTATAGCCAGGTCACTTACTGACCTCCTCAAGAAGAACTCCTTTAACTGGAGTAACAAAGCCCAATCTTCTTTTGAAGAACTGAAGCAGACTCTCATCAATCCACCTGTATTGGCTATGCCCAACTTTACAGAGGAATTCATACTAGAATGTGATGCTTCTGGGGTAGAGATAGGTGTTGTACTGATGCAGAGGGGCAGGCCTATAGCCTTCCTGAGTCAACACTTGAAGGGGAGAGCCACTGCACTATCCACCTTTGAAAGAGAAATGTTAGCAGTTCTTCTAGCTATAAAGAAATGGAGCCAATACTTATGGGGTAGAAAATTTGTCATCAGAACTGACCACAAACCCTTAAAGCACATATTAGAACAGAGATTCTATACTGAGGCCCAATATAAATGGATACTCAAGTTGCATGGGTATTCCTATAGGGTTGAATACAAGAAGGGGAGGGAGAACAAGGCTGCTGATAGCTTGTCCAGAAGAGAAGAGGTTCATTTGTCTGCCATTACCTGTGTTATCCCAGATTGGATGAAGATTTTCAAGGAACAGATGCAAGCTTCTGAATTTTACAAGTTATTACAAAACAAATGGTAGCAAGGGCTACTAGATGCAACCAAATATTCTCTACAGGATGGCTTATTCTACTATAAAAAAAGGCTTCTTATAGATCCTCAATCTGAGTATGTACCCCTAATGCTTAAGGAGCACCATGATATGTTGTATGCTGGCCATTCAGGGGCTCTGAAGACCCTACACAGACTCAAAAGGTCTGCTACTGGAAAGGCATGAAGAGAATTGTAATTGACTATGTCAAAACTTGTAAAATATGCCAAAGACACAAGTATGAAACTACTTCCCCAGCAGGATTATTACAACCCCTGCCAATACCTGATAGAATTTGGGAAGAAGTTTCCATGGACTTCATAGAAGGGTTACCTAACAGCTACAACAAATCCACTATTTTTGTAGTAGTGGACAGACTCACCAAATATATCCACCTATTTGCATTAACACACCCCTACACTGCCTCTACTGTGGCCCAAGTCTTACTGGAGGGGGTTTCAAATTACATGGGATGCCTAAATCTATAGTGTCTGACAGGGACCCTCTTTTCACCAGTGCCTTTTGGAAGGAATTTTTCAAGCTGCAGGGAAGCCAACTCAAGTATAGCACAGCCTACCACCCTCAAACTGATGGGCAAACTGAGGTAACTAATATGTGCATTAAAAGTTATTTGAGGTGCTTTTGTAGTCACAAACCCAGGGAATGGTCCAGACATCTACTGTGGACAGAATATTGGTTCAATACCAATTGTCACACCTCTACTAAAACAACTCCATTTGAAGCAGTCTATGGTAGGCCACCTCCAGATCTACTATCTTATCTATCTGAGCCAATTCGAGACAAAGAAGTGGCTGAGGCTATACTACTAAGGGATAATGCACTTCAACTGCTTAAAGACAATATGGTTTTAGCACAAGATCGAATGAAGAGATATGCAGACTTGTATAGGACTGAGAGAGAGTTCTCCATTGGGTATTGGGTGTACCTCAAGCTCCAACCATACAAGCAATCCTCAGTAGCTCATAGGAGGCCCCAGAAGCTAGCACCTAAATACTTTGGTCCCTACCAAATCATTGGAAGAATTGGTCCAGTAGCATATAAGTTGGACTTACCTGCAGGCTCTCTCATTCATCCAGTATTTCATGTGTCATAACTCAAGATAAAGGTGAGCTCAAGAGTGACAGTGCAAGCAGAGCATCCCAGTTATCAAGAGAACCTACTGTTAGAGCCTGATTGGATCTTGGACAGGAGGATGGTGCCCAGGAGAAATAAAGCTGCTGTTGACCTACTAGTTCAGTGGAAAGAGGGGACACCAGAAGAAGCTACTTGGGTTCACTACGAGAAGTTTATTAAGGATTATCCCTTGTTTGACCTTGAGACAAGGTCAAAATAAGGGAAGGCCATTGATAAGTACCCAACTTAAATGGGCTATTATCAGTTGTAGCCTCAATTAGTAGGCCATTATTGACCTGGGCCTTGTGCCACTTTATATAGTAGCTAAAGAGGGGCATGTTAGAGAATTCATGTATCCCTTCTCGACATAAATAGCTGAGATGCTAAGCTAACAGTGTGGAATGAGAATTTAGTTTTCTTCTTTCTCAAGTTCTTCTGTAGCCTGTAGCTTTCTCTGTAATTTTCTTTTCCTGCCATCTACAATTCAATAAGAAATATCTGATCTCATCCTCTATATTGTTCTTCTTTCCCAATTCTCTTCATATTCCTTAAGAATTAGCTACAAATTGTTGTGAGAATGACAGGCATTAACAGATCTATGTTGAATCTAGGTCAAGTGGGTCGAGGATCCAACAGAAAGGAAATGAATTCCCTTGTATTTTCCATGGGAATGGAAAAGTAGGATTCATGTCACATTTTATTTCCATTGTTTGGTAAAACAAGAAAACTAACTAGGAAAGGAAAGCAAAATATAACAATGTTCCAATAATATCCTTACCTTTTAAAATAAAAATAACATAATAAAAAATAAGATTAATGGTAAAATAAGTAATGGCACATGGTTACTTTTGTCATAACTTTTGTAATAAATATTGGGAAAGGAGAAGGGAAAATCAATCCTATGGGTCTTGAATGGAACCATATTTCCACCAATTTTTCCCATTGTCAGGAAATTGATTCCCAAGTTTGTGGCTACCAAACAAATGAAAGGAACAACTTTCCTTTCTTGGTTCCTTAAATACGTGAAACAAACGTATCCTTAGGGTATACATTAGCAGAACTCCATGGACCTTCTAACATATTTGTAATCATCGACCAATACTCTTCTTCCTTCCCTAGGTTAAGAATGAAGTGATCTAGTATCTTGAGGCTGTTCCTGTTGGAGCTACTGTAAGCACAAAAGCTCAACCTCCAAACTCTAATAGTCCCATATCGGTTGGATAAAGGGGATTTTTTGTGCATATATTACTTTGTTTCTTTTTGCCTCATTGAAGTCTAGAGTGGGTAGCCCTATGGGCCACACGCGCGCACCGTCGCACCCGTCTGGCCTGACTCGGCTAGGTTTGGTTCGACGTGTGTAATGGGTGCGGGTACGTGTCCACATCTGCGGGCGTCGAATGCCGATTCGATTTCTTTTTTGGGTTCGGGCTGAGATCCTAAAAATCTGTTTGCTCTTTTAATTTTTTTACCGTTATAATTCATTTAGTTTTTGCAACGTTTGATACACTAATTTCTGTCCAGGTTCAATGAACCACATGTTGCACATTTGGTTTCTTGTGTAACGTTCGAATTTTTAATAGGCTGGTTAATTGGCCTTTATTCACCATTATTTACACCCGTTGAAAAACATCCTATATATTGAGGCACATCTCATACCTTCTTCTTACACAGAAAATCTTAACAAAACTCTCTTCCAAATTCTCGTCTTCCCCAAACTTTTTGATCGTCCTTTTTGTTGGAGTCCAGTCTGGATTTGGTAACAACATACTTGTGGAATCTAAATCTAATTAAATATTTAATTTGATTTATTTGATTTGGATGTCCATAATTGGTATTGTGCTATTTTAGATATAATAGGATTCTTATTTTAGAAAATCCTATTATGATCTAAAACAGGATAATTGATAGGCTATTTTAGGTGTAATAGGATTCTTATTTGAGGGCTTCCTAATTAAAAAATCATATTATGACCTAAAATAGGATTTTTCTCATCCTATACTTATTGGGGTGAGGGTGGAGGCACAAAGAATAAGTACAAAGCATAAAAATGGAGATTCAGGGTGCTTGTCCACAAGAAAATCTAAGAGAAATTTTGTACTTTGCTCTTAGGACTTCGCCATCCAAGACAGAAGGAAGAAGAAGATCTAATCGAGGATTCGTCAACATCGGTTAGGAAGATTGCTGTGGGTTTGTGAGTGATCTCAATTATAATCTTCTATTTTTTTGAGAGTGGTGAGGGAGTTGAACCTATTAGGGCAAAGGGTTCAACGTGAGTTCTGTCAATCTTGTAATTTTATCCAAGTTATTAAAGGTTAGAATTTGTTCAGGTGACGTACGTCACCGCCATATACTTGTCTTCATCTTGTGCTTGGTGTCCGTTAGACAGGGGTTGGTTTTGTTCAGGTGGGTTGGCAAACGCTTTCGCACGCACCCAACAATTGGTATCAAAGCCAAAGTTTGATTCGTTATGGTCTGATACCCAATAATTGGTATCATAGCTTTGGAGGTTCTGGCAACCATGTCTACGAAGCAGATGAACACTCGTATGATCACCCTTACAGGAGGAAACTGGGCGATTTGGAAGCCAATGATGGAGGATCTACTCTGGTGCAAGGACTTGCATGGTCCGTTGGAGGGCGACAGCGCAAAGCCAACGGACAAAGTTACTGAAGATTAGAAATGACTGGATCGGAAGGCCATTGGATACATCCACTAATGGTTGGATGATTCGGTGTTTCACCATGTGTCCATGGAGAGTTCGGCAAAAGTATTATGGGAGAAGCTGTATTCGCTGTACGAAAGGAAGACGGCTGGCAACAAGGCATTTCTTATTCGCCAACTCATCAACTCGAAGTACAGGGAGGGTGCCCCAGTAGAACAACATCTGAACAAGGTTCAGGGTATCATCAATCAGCTGTCTGCGATGAAGATGGTGATTGATGCTGAGCTTCAAGCCCTACTACTCTTGAGTTATCTGCCGAAAAGCTGGGAGATGTTGGTGGTGTCGATGAGCAACTTCGCACCTGATGGAGTTGTCACGATAGAGACAGTCAAAAGTAGCTTGTTGAATGAGGATGTCCGACGTAAGCAAGTGGATTCGTCACAGGAGTCCGCTCTGGTGACTTCCTATGGAAAGGGAAGACCCAAGTCACAGGCGAGGGCATGGAGGATTTCTCGGGATCTTGTGGTTTTGGATCGCAGGGAGGGCTGCTATTACTGTAGCAAAAGGGGTCATATCAAGAGGAACTACATGAAGCTCAAAGATGAGAAGGCCAAAGAAAAGGATGATCAGGAGGATCTTGCAGCAATGGGAGATATCATCATCGCAGCGGCCGACGCAGAGGAACCTTGTGGCATGTGTCATAATGGCGACTCCATCATGACACGGGGGCATCATATCATGCCACTCCACATAGGAGGATCTTCACATCATATCGCGGTGGCAGGTTTGGATGTGTGAAGATGGGCGACAAGGGGGTGGCTGCAGTTGTAGGCATCGGTGATGTGCACTTGACGACGGAGTTTGGTGAGAAACTCGTCCTCAGGGGTGTACGATATGTACCGAGTTTGTGCTACAACTTGGTTTCGGTAGGAAGGCTGGCAGATCATGGTTGTTGTAGTCTGTTTGGGAGCAAAGATTGGATGCTTGCGAAGGGTTCCTGTAATGCCCCAGAACCAGAATACAGGAGAGCGGGGGCATACATAGCCAGCTACATATATCGAAGTGCAACCCACCTCGCTATACGGTTACGGCTGTCTAGATACTTGAGGGTTTAACTACAAGCCAACAGTCTCCTATGGTCATGAACCAGCTTATTATCTCAATCTCAAGCAAGCAGTAATAGTTACAAGATGTCAGAGCACCAAATATATAATAGCAAGGCATCCCATATATTACATATTGGATGATCATGAAGCTAGTCGTACAAAATGTCAAGACTAGCAAGAGTTCAGTCATACATGATCAACCCTAGGATTTGTCAATCATCTTACAGCCCATAGGCGGACAGTAAATAAAGGTGCAATACGGGCTAACACGTGCTCGTCGGCTAAACGTCTCAAAAGAATAATTTTTACAGTAAAGTGGGAGGACAAAAAGAAACCCATTCGTTGCCAGGGTTACGCCTGGTGGTCACCATCTGGCTAGAAGACAGGTGGATCCTCTGGTGCTGCTCCGATATCTGGCCACACAAAACCAGCTGGGTCAGACCCCAGAAAGAGCAAGTGCCACAAAGGAGCCTTCACTTAGGAACTAAAACCAGCATATTACAATAGAATATTAAAGGTAATAAATAAAGAACTGATAATAATAGAGATAACAACAGTAAACTGAGTACAAGAAAACCATTCAATTAGCCAAGTCACAATCCTTAAACCAAACAAGGATCGGGGTTGTAGCCCTTCACCTGAATAGAAATCCGTCTCAAATACTATTGGTACAGTGAAGACAATAAACGAAGAGAGGACACAGAACTACTCCGGGAGCCAGGTTATAACCCTTAAACCAAACAAGGATCGGGGTTGTAACCCTTCGCCTGAACAGAACTGGACCCCCGATCTTTATCGCTAAGGCCAGTATAAATAATCATGGTATTAAGGTAAAGTAAAACATGACGAACATGGCATGAGGTTGCAAATAAGACAATAAACGAAGAAAGGACACTGAACTATTCCGGGAGACAGGTTACAACCCTTAAACCAAACAAGGACCGGGATTGTAACCCTTCGCTTGAACAGAATTGGACCCCCGATCATTATTGTTAAGGCAAGCATCAATAATCATGTCATGTCACAATCTTGCACAGGATCAGGATAAGACTAAGCTGGAATAAACTCCATCCAATCAATCACGGCCAATCAAGAGTACGGTTTGATACTTTTAACTAACTAGGGTTATCTCAGGCCTAGTTATTAGCAAGATGCAATGAGACTATCCCAACAGCCACAAGCCCTGCAAACCATCCGGTTATCCAGGTCGAATGTCCATTTTTATGAAGAATGCAACATGTGACTATGTGTTGGAAATGTGCCCTACTCGTCGGTAGGCTACAAGTCCACTTAATGCACCCAGATAACGGGATTGCCTGTGGCTGGGAATCTCTTCATGTCTACTGAATTATTCTAGTTTATTAGCCTTAGTCAATTACTGTAGGTATCCCAGACCGTGGTACTCAGGGATCCCTATCCTAGACATGATGCAAGACAGTACTGGTTTATTTGTACAAACGCAATCGCCCACGGTGTCCAGGTCATTTAATTCTGTCATGACATGCTAGCCGTCGCAACAGCATTCGTAATATATATCATGTCAAATTTACTGTCAAGAGTGCGCCACGACGGGGCACTATCATGTCATGTCAATTGTCAAAAGTGCACCACAACTGATCACCATTATGTCATGGAACATATTTAAAATTAACATTTAACCTGGTATAAGCGTATATGCAATAACTAAATATAAACAGGGTGCAAGAGTTGTGGATGAATCATCCGTCTCAGGGGAGACGGGGCATAACTTCCACATACGAACTCAAAATGAGGTGCTCCAGAGATATTCGGAAAGGCAAGACAAAGATTAAAACTTTCATGTTTTAAGTTTTTCGAAATTCTGGCTAGAAAATAGCTAAACTTGGCAAAAAACAGTCATTATGTGCACTTTTTACGCCAAAAATTCAATTCTGCGTAAAATACGCAAAAGGGGAGGGTTCCAGCGTATCACATTCTGGGTACCATCCAGCATAAAATACACAATTTCAGGGTTCCCTACGTAAAATCTTACATTCTGGTTGCTATCCAACGTAAAATACGCAATTTCAGGGTTCCCTGCGTAAAATCTTACATTCTGGATACTATCCAGCGTAAAATACATAATTTCAGGGTTTTCTGCGTAAAATCTTACATTCTGAATGCTATCCAGCATAAAATATGCAATTTTAGGGTTTTCTGCGTAAAATCTTATATTCTTGATGCTATCCTGCGTAAAATACACAATTTCAGGGTTCCCTGCGTAAAATTTTACTCAGCCGACATGAAAAATTCAGAAAACTTTTTTTGGCCATAAAAACTTCATTTTAACTCGAAATGAGGTGAATCAAAAACCAAATTCATACGAAATTTCGTGCTCTTGCTCATGGAACTATTAGTTTTTGAAAATAACAAGTTTTAGTAGATCAAAACAAAAAAAACTCCATGAACTCATGAAACCCTAAAGTTATAATGTAGATCTAGAAGAATCTATCCATAAAAATCAAAAACTCTAAGTTCTAAAGAGACTTATAATTATGTAAAGAAGGGAATGGAACAATAAAACTTGAGATCCATCATGAAGCAAGTTGCACTTGCCTAGGGCTCTTGGGTGTAGGTGGAGAGTAATGGTGAGAAAGAAGAAGAGTAAATGAGGAGAGAGAAAGAGTGTTTGGGTTAATAAATGGGTATGGTGGTGGTAGGTAAGGGTTCTCTCCTTGGTTCATGATGAACCAATAAGCAACCCAAGCCGAACCAAGCCAACCCAAATAAGCCGAACCAAGCCAGGAGACATGTAATACGAGTCAAATACGTATACGTATTCTAAAATACGTAATACGAACTATGGTCATCACAACTCTACCCACCTCAAAATAATTCCGTCCTTGGAATTTAATTAAGAGGCTAGAGAGGCAATGACAAGCTATATTCAAGCAATCTACCATACAATCATTCATTTCAAGCAAGGAATTTATAGCGTAAGGCATAAGAAAGACATTATACCTTACGAGTCAAACAGGTCGGGATATCGCGATCGGATATCATCCTCACGCTCCCACGTTGACTCACCCAAGGAGTGATGACCCCAAGAAACATGGACTAACTTGATATTCTTGTTCTTGAGTATCTTCTCTCTTTGGTCCAATATGGACACGGGCCTTTCCTCATACGAAAGGTTGGTACCAACAACCAATTCCAAATGATCCAGGATATGGCTCGGGTCCAGGATATAACGTCATAGTAGGGATACATGGAACACGTCATGCACCTCACTCGGAGACGGCGAAAGAGCGAGACGATAGGACACATCTCCTACTCGCTCCAGGATATCGAACGGCCCTATATACCTAGGACTAAGTTTTCCCGTACGCCGAAACGAATGACGCCACGGTTAGGCGAGATCCTAAGGAATACATGGTCGCCGACAGAATATTTAAGGGGACGCCGATGAGAATCGGCCCAATGGCGTTGGCGATCTTGTGCAACGCGAAGATGTATCTCTAACTCTCCTGACCATCTCAACTGTCTGAGTGATTATTTCTGGACCAAGCATCTGCCTCTCTCCAACATCGTCCCATGCTAGCGGGGATCTGCACTTCATGCCATACAGTGCCTCGAACGGTGCCATCTGGATACTGGCTTGGAAACTATTGTTGTACGAGAACTCTACCAGGTGCAGGTGATCTTCCCACGAACCACAGAAGTCGAGTGTACAAGATCTCAACATATCTTCAAGAGTCTGGATCGTACATTCTGACTGGCCATCTGTCTGCGGGTGGTATGCTGAGCTGAACTGGAGGCGACTCCCCAAACTCTCCTGTAGGCTATGCCAGAAGTTCGACGTAAATCTTGAATCACGGTCCGAGGTGATACTGACTGGAACACCGTATAGCCTAACAATCTGCCTGAGGTACATTCCTGCTAGCAGAGTCGTGGACTGGCCGACTCTGAACGGGAGAAAGTGAGCTACCTTCGTGAGCCGGTCTATAATAACCCAAATAGCATCTCTGTCAGCTGGGGATCTAGGCAATTCAGTCACGAAATCTATGGTTATATGCTTCCACTTCCATTCGGGAATTGGCAAGGGTTAAAGAAGTCCAGCTGGCCTCTGATGTTCAGTCTTAACCTGTTGGCAAACCAAACACCGAGAGACAAACTGAGCTATCTCCCTCTTCATGCCATTCCACCAAAAGTGCTAACGGATATCTCGGTACATCTTCGTGCCACCGGGATGAATCGAATACTGAGAACTGTGACCTTCCGCCATGACCTCCTGTCTGATATCTCCGTTGGGTACACAAAGACGCTCACCATGTCGAAGTGTACCGTCTTCATGAATGCATAATTCTGGTCGTCGCCCTGCTACACATTCTGTCCTAAGCCACTGAAGCTTAGAATCTGATGACTGAGCTATCTTGATTCTCTCAACTATACTGGACTGAACTTGCATGCTGGCCATCAATGCCACACTGGTAGGAAGAACAACTTCTATACCCATTTTCTGAAGATCTGCTAATAATTCTGGTTGCGCTGTCAGAAAATAGACTCCGGCTCTCCTGTTCAATGCATCTGCAACAACATTAGCTTTCCCAGGATGATACTGCAGGTTGACATCATAATCCACAAGCAGCTCTAGCCATCTTCTCTGACGCATGTTAAGATCCTTCTGAGTGAACACATACTTCAGGCTCTTGTGGTCGGTGAAAATCTCCACCCTATCTCCATACAAGTAGTGTCTCCAAAGCTTTAGCGCAAATACCACGGTTGCCAGCTCCAAGTCGTGGGTTGGGTAATTCCTCTCATGATCACGAAGTTGTTGTGATGCATAAGCTATTACCTTCCCATGTTGCATCAAAACACATCCTAAACCTCGGCTTGAAGCATCACAATATACTGAGAATCCTTCGGTCCTATCTGGAAGTGTGAGAATGGGTGCCGTCATCAAGCCTCGCTTCAACTTCTCAAAAGAATTCTGACATTCTGCTGTCCAAGCAAACTGCACATCCTCAACGGCGCTGAAATCCGGGCAAAGTCTGAAACAAATCATCGATAGTAGCCGGCCAATCCAAGAAAACTGCGAACTTCTGCAACTGTGCTAGGCACTGGCCACGTCTCAATAGCCACGATCTTCTGGGGATCCACTTCTACTCCTCCTCTGGTGACGATATGACCCAAGTATGAAATACGATCAAGCCAGAACTCGTATTTACTGAACTTGGCATACAACTGGTGCTCTCGGAGAATCTGGAGGACAACTCTGAGATGCTGCTCATGCTCCGCTTCACTCTTGCTATAGGCCAGGATGTCGTCTATGAACACAATCACGAATTGATCCAAATAAGGCATGAAGATGCGATTCATGAGGTCCATGAATACAGCCGGCGCATTGGTTGCTCCAAATGGCATAACAAGAAACTCCTAATGCCCATATCTAGATCTGAATGTCGTCTTCGGGATGTCCTGCTCTCTGACTCTGATCTGGTGGTACCTTGACCGCAAATCTATCTTCGAAAATACTGCTACTCCTCTGAGTTGATCAAACAAGTCATCTATCCTTGGGAGAGGATATTTGTTCTTGATTGTCACTGAGTTCAAGATACGATAATCTACACATAATCTGGATGTACCGTCCTTCTTTTCACAAGAAGCATCGGGGCTCCCCAAGGCGATCCACTAGCACGAATGAATCCCTTGGTTCTGAGTTCTTCAATCATTTTGTACAATATCTCCAATTCTGACGGCACATTTCTGTAGACTCTCTCTGACACAGGTACGGTCCCGGGGATCAAGTCTATGGTGAACTCGATCTCTCGCTCTGGCGACATTCTTGGAAGCTCTTCTGGGAAAACATCTGAAAACTCCTCGACGATCCAGGGTAACTGTACTGCTGCTACTGCCATCCGCAATACGGGAGGAGAAGGTTCAACTTCGCCTCGGGAAAAGAAAAACTTCGGCTCGCCTGGGATGCTAAAAACAATCATGCCAATATGGCAATCTATCCTGACATACTGGTCCCTCAACCAATCCATCCCTAAGACCACATCATAATCGGCCATCGGAAATTCTATCAACCTAGCGGGAAACTCTCTACCGCTAACTACGACCCGACATGAGGAAAACACTCTATCTACTCCCACAAGACCGTTACCAGTAAGTATATTGAGCCTTACTGATAATGACTCGGGCTCCAGTCCTATTCGTGTCACGAATCGTGCAGACATAAATGAATATGAGGCACCAAAATCAAATAATACTGAAGCTGGAAAGGTGTTGACGAGAATAGTACCTGGCACTACCTCACCGGGGCCATTCTTTCCTCTCCCACGGTCAAGGCCAGCACTTGACCATGCCCTCTGGGTGCGGGTCCCCTCTGCTAAAAATTTCTCTGCCTGCTCTGGATCAGGGCTTGGACTTGGGCATACCTGTCTCTGCTGCTGGAATGCCTGGGCCTGCGTCGGCAATGGCCTCAGGAACGGGTACTGCAGCTGCAGCTGGACTGCTGCTGGTACTCTAACTGAAGGACTAGTGAAGGCCGAAGAAGAAGAAATCCCCCTGTTCAGGCAGTTCCCAACCGTGTGGTCCGGGGCACCACAAACCAAGCACAAACCATGTGTGCTGCGACACTCTGATACCACATGCCCTGGCTTCCCGCAGTGTGAACATCCTACTGCGAAAGACTGCTTCTGCTTCTGCTGCTGAGGGTGCGTCAGGGTGGAATGCTGAACCGATGTCACTGAGGCCGCCCGCCTCGGAGCTCCTATGGTCAAAGCCCTGGCTGCCGGGACTGGGGCTGACGGCTGGTTTATCTGGCTATGGGATCGCTTCCGACCTCCGGTCCTATCCACGATCCTCTGGAAGGTATATTTATGCCTCCTAGCCGCCCTCAATACTGTATCAAAAGTCTGGTGCTCAAACTGCTCCACTGCTAACAAGATCTCGAGGTGAAGCCCCTGCTGGAACCGCTGGGCTCTATGTGGGAGCAAACCGACTAAGCCTGGAAAACTCGGCCGCATATCCATCGACCGTCCTGCCCATCTGCTTCAGATTGGTGAACCTCGTCTGTAGGTCGTACTGAGCTACAACATCAAAATACTTGGTCTGGAATCTCTTCCTGAATACTGCCCAAGCAATAGGTGCCACTAATCCTACGGCCTGTGTCGCCCACCGGCTGGAGTCCTGGCTGCTTCTAGAATCACCTTTGTGTCCTGAAGCCATGCATCTGCAGCGATCGCATCTTCACTGCCGTCGAAGAAGGGAGGGTTCAAGCGCTTGAAGCTGTTGGTCGCGCTATTACCCTGATGACCTCCTCTGGTCAAAGCGTCTGCCACCGCCTGGTGCAAGACATCTCCTCGACGATCCTGGGAGGCTAATAGTGACCTGATGAGACCTACCAAAGTGCCATCATCAGGCTCTGCAAGCTGGACGGGCTGAACTGGTGGCTCTCCTCCAGTAGGCATGACTCTGGAGGCTACTCCGGAGTATTGGACTTGATCTCCGGGTTGTTGCTGGTCCACGGAAGGTGCTTCGCCTTGCTGATCGGCAAGTCCAGGAATAATACCGCTGAAGAAGACGACATATGAAATAATAAGAAAGGACCAGGACAGATCAACGATACAAGTATGTGATCAGGTCAAGATTATAGGGATTCAGAAGATACAAGCAGAGATCAAGGACGAGTGCTGATTGAGACTTCTATTCGGTAAACCCTCACATATCTTGATTTACAAGACCTGTATGGGCCACCACTTAAACCATGTAACGCCCTAGAACCAGAATACAGGAGAGCGGGGGCGTACATAGCCAGCTACATATATCGAAGTGCAACCCACCTCGCTATACGGTCACGGCTGTCTAGATACATGAGGGTTTAACTACAAGCCAACAGTCTCCTATGGTCATGAACCAGCCTATTGTCTCAATCTCAAGCAAGCAATAATAGTTACAAGATGTCAGAGCACCAAATATATAATAGCAAGGCGTCCCATATATTATATATTGGATGATCATGAAGCTAGTCGTACAAAATGTAAAGACTAGTAAGAGTTCAGTCATACATGATCAACCCTAGGATCTGTCAATCATGTTACAACCCGTAGGCGGACAGTAAATAAAGGTACAATACGAGCTAACACGTGCTCGTCGGCTAAACGTCTCAAAAGAATACTTTTTATAATAAAGTGGGAGGACAAAAAGAAACCCACTCATTGCCAGGGTTACGCCTGGTAGTCACCATCTGGCTGGAAGACAGGTGGATCCTCTGGTGCTGCTCCGATATATGGCCACACAAAACCAGCTGGGTCAGACCCCAGAAAGAGCAAGTGCCACAAAGGAGACTTCACTTAGAAACTAAAACCAGCATATCACAATAGAATATTAAAGGTAATAAATAAAGAACTGATAATAATAGAGATAACAACAGTAAACTGAGTACGAGAAAACCATTCAAGTAGCCAGGTCACAACCCTTAAACCAAAGAAGGACCGGAGTTGCAGCCCTTCACCTGAATAGAAACCCGTCTCAAATACTATTGGTACAGTGAACACAATAAACGAAGAGAGGACACAGAACTACTCCGGGAGCCAGGTTACAACCCTTAAACCAAACAAGGATCGGGGATGTAACTCTTCGCCTGAACAGAACTGGACCCCCGATCTTTATCGCTAAGGCCAGTATAAATAATCATGGTATTAAGGTAAGGTAAAACATGACGAACATGGCATGGGATTGCAAATAAGACAATAAACGAAGAGAGGACACAGAACTGTTCCGGGAGCCAGGTTATAACCCTTAAACCAAACAAGGACCGCGGTTGTAACCCTTCGCCTGAATAGAACTGGACCCCCGATCGTTATTGTTAAGGCAAGCATCAATAATCATGTCATGTCATAATCTTGCACAGGATCAGGATAAAACTAAGCTGGAATAAACTCCATCCAATCAATCATGGCTAATCAAGAGTACGGCTTGATACTTTTAACTAACTAGGGTTATCTCAGGCCTACTTATTAGCAAGATGCAATGAGACTATCCCAACAGCCACAAGACCTGCAGACCATCCGGTTATCCAGGTCGAATGTCCGTTTTTATGAAGAATGCAACACGTGACTGTGTGCTAGAAATGTGCCCTACTCGTCGGTAGGCTACAAGTCCACTTAATGCGGCCAGATAACGGGATTGCCTGTAGCTGGGAATCTCTTCATGTCTACTGAATTATTCTAGTTTATTAGCCTTAGTCAATTACTGTAGGTATCCCTGACCGTGGTACTCAGGGATCCCTATCCTAGACATGATGTAAGACAGTACTGGTTTATTTGTACAAACGCAATCGCCCACGTTGTCCAGGTCATTCAATTCTGTCATGACATGCTAGCCGTCGCAACAGCATTCGAGATATATATCATGTCAAATTCACTGTCAAGAGTGCGCCACTACGGGCCACTATCATGTCATATCATTTGTTAAAAGTGTACCACAACTGGTCACCATTATGTCATGGAACATATTTAAAATTAACATTTAACCTGGTATAAGCGTATATGCAATAACTAAATATAAACAGGGTGCAAGAGTTGTGGAGGAATCATGCGGCTCAGGGGAGACGGGTCATAACTTCTACATACGAACTCAAAATGAGGTGCTCCAGAGATATTCGGAAAGGCAAGACAAAGATCTAAAACTTTTATGTTTTAAGTTTTTCGAAATTCTGGCTAGAAAATAGCTAAACTTGGCAAAAACACTCATTCTATGCACTTTTTACGCCAAAAATTTAATTCTGCGTAAAATACGCAAAAGGGGAGGGTTCCAACAAAAAATTTCACATTCTGGGTACCATCCGCGTAAATACGCAACTTCAGGGTTCCCTACGTAAAATCTTACATTCTGGATGCTATCCAGCGTAAAATACGCAATTTCAGGGTTCCCTACGTAAAATCTTACTTTCTGGATGCTATCCAGCGTAAAATATGCAATTTCAGTGTTCCCTGCGTAAAATCTTACATTTTGGATGCTATCCAGCGTAAAATACACAATTTTAGGGTTTCCTGCGTAAAATTTCACTCAACCGACATAAAAAATTCAGAAAACTTGTTTTGGCCATAAAAACTTCATTTTAACTCGAAATGAGGTGAATCAAAAACCAAATTCATACGAAATTCCATGCTCTTGCTCATGGAACTATTAGTTTTCGAAAATAACAAATTTTAGTAGATCAAAACCAAGAAAACTCTATGAACTCATGAAACCCCAAAGTTATAATGTAGATCTAGAAGAATCTATCCATAAAAATCAAAAACTCCAATTTCTAAAGAGGCTTATAATTATGTAAAGAAGGGAATAGAACGATAAAACTTGAGATCCATCATGAAACAAGTTGCACTTGCCTAGGGCTCTTGGGTGTAGATGGAGAGTAATGGTGAGGAAGAAGAAGAGTGAATGAGGAAAGAGAAAGAGTGTTTGGGTTAATAAATGGGAATGGTGGTGGTAGGTAAGGGTTCTCCCCTTGGTTCATGATGAACCAATAAGCAACCCAAGCCGAACCAAGCCAACCCAAACAAGCCAAACCAAGCCAGGAGACATGCAATATGAGTCAGATACGTACACGTATTCCAAAATACGTAATACGAACTATGGTCATCACAGTTCCAAACAGCTGGCTCGGGAAGATTTGTGTTGTGGCATGTACAGGCGCAAGCCGCTGAGCTATACAGGTAGGCCACAGACACCGGATGGAGGCTCGAGGGGTGTTCGACAGGTGTTGGATCGTCGAGAACTTGATAAGGAGGGACTTCTAGATGCTTTGAGGGTTACGGAGGATTTGGTTCGTCGAGACAAAGTGATGGATGGTGATGAGTCAAAGATTGAGGGTCAGTCGGTCGGTCCCATGACAGCTGGTCGATCTCCAGGTGGGGGTTGCTCTACGAATCCAGATTTGACGACAGGTGGTTTGCCAAATCTTCACGGAGCGACATCGGTTTCAGCAGTTCGAAGCTAGGGGGAGTTCAAGGTTTACAACAAACTCAATCTGAGGTGGGAGGATCATCAGTCACACAGTTATAGGGGAGCTGTAGGTCATCGACGGCGTACACAGTACGTTATGTTCTGTTCGAAGACACATGTGTATGCGGGAGCTTCAAATTTGGACATGAAGGTGGGCAGGTTCAGGAGTTTGAATCTTGTGAGAACTGTACCGTCCGCTTGGTTGGGCCAGCCAAGGGTGAAGAAGCTCGTCGGAACATTAACGCTTTCCAGTGGAAGACGGAAGTCGGAGACAAGCAGCAAAGACTTACAGTGAGACTGATCGTCAGGGACTTCGATCTTGGACGTGTAATTGATATCGACAGGATCCCTGTGGTGTAGGAGGTGCTACACATGGCAGCTAGCATCGACATGACGGTCGGGGAGCTGGAGACAAAGGAAGATGCAAAGCAACTCGGGGGGATCGAAGATCAGTGGCATGGAGAGCAGAAATTCTATCGTGGGACGATATGCATGGAGTCTAGTTGAGGACCCATGGGGTCAATACCCTCTCATCAGACTAGAGGAGGAGATTGTTGGAGTCCAGTCTGGATTTGGTAACAACATACTTGTGGAATCCAAATCTAATTAAATATTTGATTTGATTTGATTTGATTAGATTAGATTTGGATGTCCATAATTGGTGTTGTGCTATTTTAGATATAATAGGATTCTTATTTTAGGAAATCCTATTATGATCTAAAATTGGATAATTGATGGACTATTTTAGGTGTAATAGGATTCTTATTTGAGGGCTTCCTAATTAAGAAATTATATTATGACCTAAAATATGATTTTTTTTCTCATCCTATATATATGGGGTGAGTGTGGAGGCACAAAGAATAAGCACAAAGCACAAAAGTGGAGATTCTGAGTGCTTGTCCACAAGAAAATCTAAGAAAAAGTCCGTACTCTTCGTCATCCAAGACAGAAGGAAGAAGAAGATCTAATCGAGGAGTCGTCAATATCGGTTAGGGAGATTGCTACGGGTTGGTGAGTGATCACAATTGTAATCTTTTGTTTTTCTTCTTGAGAGTGGTGAGGGGGTTGAACCTATTAGGGCAAAGGGTTCAACGTGAGTTCTGTCAATTTTGTAATTTTCATCCGAGTTTTTAAAGGTTGGGATTTGTCCAGGTGACGTATGTCACCGCCATATACTTTGCTTCATCTTGTGCATGGTGTCCGTTAGACTGGGGTTGATTTTGGTCAGGTGGGTTGGCAAACGCTTCCGCACGCGCCCAACACTTTTTTGCTCTGGGCAGAGCTAAGTCAGTGGTCACTCTTTCTGAGTTGTGTGTGACGAGAAGATACCGGTAGAGCGATCTTCTGATCTCTCTCTCTCTCATAGAAACGTGTAATTTGTTGTAGTTTTAGTGTGATTAATGGAAAAGTTCCATAAGAGAACATGGAATCATCGGACCGTTTCCATAACAAAAGATGAATACTGACTATCAAGTAAAAAAATTAATTATACATTGTTCTTAGTGACATTTTATAATTATATTTTATCTCCTATATATTTGAAAAATAATATGTGTTATGCATTGTGAAGACCAACCACAAGTTAATTCTATGATTGAATGTTCTGTGTGTAACCAGTTTATATGATTAGTAAGTGGTAGGAAGTTTTCTCACCGAATCCAATATATATATTCTCTTCTAAAATTCTATTGATGCCAATTGTAAGGAGTGGAGTTGCCATGGGATTTTATTTTAGCATTAAAATTTCTTATGTATTCATCAAGTAGCAGTATCATATTTAGGACCTTCTTTAATGCATCTTTCGATGCTTTGCTACAACAGAGCATGTGGTTAAATTTTGAACTTATATGTTGTAGACGAAAAATAAGTTTAGTATATATTCTTCTGAGTTTTATTTTTTTATTAGAGTTGGTGAATAATATTTGCATACTACCTGCTAAATGAATTTGATAATAATGTAGCTTTAAATAGACATACTAGCCATTTGTAATAGCTCAATTTGATTACACGTTATTTGACATTATCTGAGACTCTGTCATCATAGGCTGCCATTGGTTTCTAATGGAGTTGGCAGATTTAGTCCCGTTATTTTCTTCATGGTTTTTTGGCATGTGCTGACTTATGGGCCTTTAAGCTCACCAATTCAATGGCCATTTACTAGTTGTATCTCTAGAGCATTGAGTCCTAATTCAATCAGACGTCCATGCCCTTTTTTGTCATGATTTTTTCTTTCTATGGAACTTATATATTCCTTTGATCTTTGTTATTTATTATATATAATATTCTTAATTCATGCCAAAAGTCGCTTTACATCCTTGCAATTATAACGACCAGCTCCGCCCTAGCGGAACGCCGATTCAAACGGCAAGTGCAACGACTCGAGCGAGCCGTCGACCCGAAGAGTTGGCATCGACCTAATGAAGAATCGATGCAAGGCTTACATTGGCCCGTCAAGATGAATCCAGACTTAGACTTTCAAAGGCGCGCTCGGAGTATCGCTCGGCCGATGCGAACATCGCTAAGGTGGGTGGCTCCGATAAACCTATCTTTGCTTAGCCTAGACACATAACAATACGGACACTAATGCTAGAATCGCTAGGCGATAACACCGTGCATGCTAATAAATGACTCAACGCACCTAGCTAAGGGAATAATCCCATCTTGCATGCTGGTTTAGAACATAGAAAAGAACTCGGCAAATATAGAAAATCTCGTACCGCGCTCTACGCTTGTGCTAAGGCACAAGCTTACGTTCAAGTCCCGTACGCGTTCAACAATGAAACAATGAATGGTTTACAACAATGAAACGGAAGACTATCAACATAGTCGTTTCGAGTAGAGTATAGCAACATTGAAAGACTTCGGGACCGATGGGTCGCCAAGGCGACTCCCGCACGGAAGTTGCATAATGAATGAATGAATGAATCCACGAATGAATGAATGAATACGTAAAAAATGAATGAATGAACAAACATGTGAAAGAAAGAAATGAAGAGTGAGTACAAGATAAGACATGAAAGACGTTAGCGACAGGTATGACGGGCACGTGCAACGGGGCTCGCTACCCGTGCTGCACGGACGCCAACCTGGTCGATAACGCATTATGGCTCAAGACAGCCGATATGTTAAATGATAAGTAAAATACGAAATGGTCGTGGACAAACGGTACGGGCGATGGAAAGAATACCGTGGCCATCATGAGGAAGGATTCTGCGGTACGGGCGATGGGGGAAATTCCGTGGCCGGCCTAGGCGGAATCAGACATGGGGCTTACGGGCTGCCTTGAATGGGGGCTCGGCCGCTCAAGGGGACGTAAGGCCAGGCATTTCAAGAGACTATCAAGGTGTACCAGCCATCACGCTTCGATAGGTGAGAATGCCCAAGTGATATGTCCAAAATGGCTTGTAAAGCCAGCGACCCATGCATGTAGATTAAGTGGACTATGCTGGTGGCAATCCACGTGCAAGTTCTTGCATTGTAACAAGTAGTCTAAGTTAACTAAATGAAGTGCCTCCTAAACATGCTTGAAATGCAATATATGAACATGCTTGAAATGCAATATCTTGAACATGCTTGAAACGTAACTTCCTGAACGTGCTTGAAACGTAACATCCTGAACATGCTTGAAATGTAACATCCTGAACATGCCTGGAATGTAATACTCTGAACATGCCTACGACATACTAGAACGTGTCTACGATATGCTAGGACCCGAGGCAGGGACACGCCCTTGATATTGAAAGTTTACATGAGACACGTTAAGTTATTTCCTTATGAATTGTTGACTAACTTGGTTTACATGCGACAGGGAAGGCCGGACGGTAAGTATGGGTAAGTCGTGCATGTATTTTTATGGGACACTCGAATTCAGCAACACGAAATAGGTTACAAAATATGCCATGAAACCGATCCTAAGGCAAGACTAGAAAGATAATAAATGATAGACGGTACACAAAAGTAAATAGAACGTGTTTGGTAATGATAGCATTGTGGGCGAGCTAGCCTCCCCACCAGTGCATAACAATGTATTGATAACCCCACAGTCTGCTTGCAGGATGCAGGAGATGCCAGCGGGTGCGGAGCTCCCCTCGAACGTGCTAAGGCGCGAAGCTATCCCTGGAGCCTTGGAGCATTGCAAGGAGATGAAGCACCATATACAGGACATAATGTATCGAAACATCGCCATGAATCATTCCATGTTTGTAAGTGTCACGACCTGCTACCCAAATTGTTGGGCCGGGCCGAGCCATGTCCAGCCTACGCTTGTTAAAGCGTAGTAAGCTATTCTAAGAATAGACAATAAAGGATCTAAGCTACTAACAGTTCTAAAATCATATTTAAGGGTTCATCACAACACAGCATCTATAAGCGAAGGTAAACAAGTACAGACTTAAAAATACACTTCCAAAGTATCTAACTGGAGACAAAGTCCAGTATCCAAATATAAGTACAGATAAAGTCTAAGTCTCAAAACACAAGAAAGATAACTAAGCAAGGTTCCCCGCTGGGGCCTCTTCTGGAGCTAAGGCCAGGTCCTCAATGCAGTGCCATAATATGAATCACATAGCATTTCCTCCTCAGAAAGTAAACCTACAACGTTATCCTGTCAGGACGGGAGCAAGTACAACCTTTACAACTAAAATACTGAACATATAATGAAAGAGATGTACAACAAGAAACATGGTGTGATAAATCTATAAAATAGGAAATACTGGAAACATGGCCTCATGGTACAACTGGGATCACAGTATCATAGTAACATAGGGAACATGGCATCTCATAGTCTATCATGGCAAAGACACATATGTCATATAGACAGATGTATATGTAATGTTTAAAACTGTAGCATGTACGTGATCGGTCAATAGATGTACAGTGTACTGTGGTACATGTAAATAAAATGTACATACGTACAAGTCAACAGGCATAGGTGTACATCCGTACAGAAATGCGGGATAATGGCCTACGGCAAGGTATGTATATAAAATACGACCTCGCTCGCTACTATAGGGGGGTCATGATCACGTACTCTACCATCAGTTTCCCCATAACCCATATTCTATCATGTGAGAGATACGAGAACAGTAAAAACATGTGAGAGATACTGGGAGCAATATAAGCATGGCCGGTACTGGAAACAGTATGAAACATGTGAATACTCCGAGTAGTATAAAGCATAATGAAACATGTACTGAGAACCAGTAAGAAGCATGTGAAGATATATGAACTGTCCTAAGCATGGCAGGTACTGAAAGTAATACAACATGTGAAGATATAACTTGCTACCTCAATGATCAGTATTTTAACACGGTTAATACATGTTCTAGCATTAAAAGACAGTAAATGAGTCTGTAGATGTACTTGCCTCGAGCAAAGCAAGAATACTAGTACGAAGATATAGATGCCTGGTGTCCTGTCAATAATGATATACAAACTCAGTTCTAAGCTATGTTCAATATTACACTAGTGGTGTGACACGACTCTTAACTGGACACTAACTAAGTGGGGACCTAGCATAAAAGTCTAATATAGAGTGACACTATATCCAGACTAATTTTCTAGGGTCTTTACACTAGTACGGGGTGAGGTCCAATACGACTAAAACACAAAACAACATAAAAAGTTGCAAGTCGTAATTATTCAATAATTAAATCTACTGTACACTATGTTCCAATAATTTTTGAGATAGACAAAAAGCTTAAATATATATAAAATAAAGTATCAAAATGATCCTTGTTAATTATAGAAATTTATACTAATTTTTCTGGGATTTATAAACCTTCATAAATATTTATTAAAAATCAACAAACACATGTATCCTAAAAATGAGTTCTGTTTTCCCATTTTTATAAAATACCAAAAGTACTCATTAAATACTAAAAAAATTATAATAAACTAGCTAAATTAACATAGTATTTAAATACAATTTTTCCCAGATTTTTACAGCAATTAAAATATATATAAAAATTCAAAACCAGAAAGTAACAATTTATAGAAAAATAATTAATTATAATTAAGATAATACATAATCAAAATCTACTGATGTTGTCGGATGATAAAATAAATATCACCAACGTGTCCAGAATGGTCAAATCAGCTAGGATAGCCTACCCATAAGTCCAATTTGGACACAGGGGCAAAACGGTAATTTCGGGTCAAAATGATGTCCGCCGTTGGACACACTTTGCATCGAAAAGTGTGTCGAGATAGAAGTCTACAAAACCTAGAAAATTATATGTTCACGAATCCAGAATGATGATACGAACCCAACGGTATGTCCGAAATAGGATTCCGATGTGCCGATCTCAAAATGATACGTTGACGCGGACACTTGGTATCCGCTTTGCACGAAAATGCGTGCCGGAGCAAACGTCTTTAAATTCAGCAAATTATATGTCAACGAGTCTAGAATGACGATACGAACTCAACGGTATATCCGGAATGGGATTCCGATGAGCCGATCTCAAAGTGACATGTTGACTCGAAAAGTGGGACCCGCTTTGCACCGAAATGCGTGCCAGGGCCAACGTTCTCCAAATCAAGCAAATTTTCTATGAAAACATGCCAAAATGATGCCACGAGTCTACTGGTGGTGTCAGAAATTAAATCCGGAGTCCCGGGTTCACAAGTGCAATTTAAAGAATTCGGACGGCCAACTTTGGCGTCGAATTCGACCAACCGAACGTGCTCAAAATGAAACGAAACCTAAAGGAGATAGGAAGATGGTTATACCAGCTGCGCACAGGAACTGGTAGCGCACCAACCGGAGCTGCGACGGCGAAGTTACGAGCTGACGAAGTCGGCTCCACAAAACTGTCCAAAAATAGTTCAATTTAAAACGTCAACTTGGTGGCCAGTTTTGAGGTATCAAACGACGAAATTAACGGACGAAAATTGAGGGGAGTTAAGATGGATATACCGAGATTGCAACAGAGCAAAAATATCTCCGATCCAACGGTCGGATCTTCCAAAAATGTGTACGAACTTGCTGCGACGGAGCGCCATTTTTGAGTTCAAAACTCGCGCGCGCCGACGGGATTTCGACGTAAATGCACAAATAGTGTGTTTCACACGTCGGGAAGGATGGTGGGGCCATGGGGTGATCGCCGGGGGGTCTCGCGCCGGTGGGGTGTCGTCGGTGGCCGGTGGTCGGCCACGTGGTGGTGCTCGGCCTCGCGGCAGCGTGCGTACACGCGCGCGTGCATGCGCATGCAACTGCTGCCGCGGCTTGCTATGCGCGGTGGCTGCGCGGTGACAGGCCAGGCGGGGCCACGGCGAGCGGCGCGGTCGCCGGCGGTGGCGGAGGCCCGGTGCGTGCGGTGGTGGTGGTGTTGGTGATGATGGTGTGGTGGTTAATGGTGGTGGAGATGGTTAATGGTGATGTTGATGGAGTTTGATGATGGTGATAATGGTGATGATAGAGTGAGGATGATGGTGTTGCTCATGGTGGTGGTGGTGGTGTACGTGAGGGTGAGCTCGGGAGGGGGTCGGCCATGGGGAGGAAGGGTGCTGTGGTGGTGTTGGTGTAGTGTAATGAAGAGGGAGAGAGAGATGCATGTATGTGGTGTGTATAATATATAGAAGAGAGAGATAGATATAGATATTAATTTGAGAGAGAGAGAGAGTAGAGAAAATATGGAGAGAGGGAATAGTAGGTCGGTCCAAGGGGGGTTCGGCTATGAGCTGGTGTGTGGGGATGGTGAGGTGCGTTTGTTGTAAATAATTGAAGAGAGAGAGAGAGGTAGATATATATAATATATATATATATATATATATATATATAATTATATATATATATATATTCTATATATATATATATATATATATATTATATATATATATATATATATATATGTATATAAGAAATAAAAATGAGATATTTGTAAAAATAGAGAGAGGAGAGAGATATTTCAAAATAGGAAAAATAGAAAAATTATGCGGGGTATTTGGGCAGTCATGAAAGAACAATATGGAGCTTGGGTTCGGGTTCGGTCGAGCCGGGTCGGGTCAAAATCGAACCGGGTGCAATAATTAAATTAAAAATCGGGATTTATAATCATGGGAAAAAAAATAATATGCGGGGACTCCAATAAATGGGACACAAGCGTCATGTGGGTAGTAGGCTTCATGTGGGCGACGTCCATACTTTGGGTTGACTAGGTTGGGTCGATGTCGGGTCCCGAAATTAAATTGGAAAATAAATCAGGTTTCATGGCAGAAAATAAATCGGCGACCCAAAAGTTGTGCGAAGAAAATGGAGCACAAAATGGAGTGTCTGAGTGGGACACGAAGGTCATGGGTGGAGAGCGTCTCGAGTAAATCATCACGAGAAGTTGGTTCTGGGAAAACGATTGGTCTGGTGCTCCTAAATTAAAAGTCACGGTAACGTGCAAACGAAGATCAAAAAATAAAAGTGGGAATAATTATTCAATGATTAATTGGTCTAAGTTGACCCGAAGTTGCGCGATACAAAAAGAGCACAAGGGAACGAATTCAAGTGGGACATGATATATCAAAACGAAGATAATCTTGTCTACATCAAAACTCGTAAAGAGAGTTTACAGAGATTGGTATCCCTGACGCTCCAGAAGTCAAAGCCATGGAAAGGTACATTAATAATCAAAAACAATTAAATAATAAAATATTTATCAAAAATAATTTATTCAGAAAATAAAAAAAAACCCTGAAATTTAGGGGGCTAACAGTAAGCCACTTGGCACGCCTTTTATGTTTCAGAGAGAGAGATTGAGAGACTTGTAAACTCGGCCTAGCGCCGTTTGTAAACTTCTTGAATATCAATAAAAGAGTTGAATTCGCTTCAACTTGTGTTCATTTTCCTTTCCGCTGCAATGGGGACACCCTGTGCGACTCTGTGGCCTAGCTCAAATCGGCCGTTTCTGGACTTGGCCTTACACGAGCGCAACCTAGGCCCGTACGGCATCATGCCTTAGCGAGGACGATCGCTCCTACAGGAGTAGGGCGTGACAGATTGGTATCAGAGCACGGCTTTACGTCCTTGGACTTCACGTCGATTTCTCAGTTTTGAAAGCTCGTCGTTGGAAAAAAAAAAGTATACGCTCTCTCTCGTTGTGCCTTGGGATGTTCCATACAATAAGTCTAATATTTTTAAAAGCTCGTACAAGTACTCGGTTGAACGGGATCGATAGGCGACGGCCTTTATGCCGAACGATGTTAAACTTGACTCGATAGAGAACGCGTGCTAAGTTAACATGTCGCGTGCGTGTCTGACTAGTCTTGCATCGACCTAGGAAATGAGCGTGCAAACTTGAATATAGTCCGCACGGGATAGCCATGCACACGACCTTTGGCTAAGTTATGCCGAGTGTCGTGCACCTAGACTTTTGGTGCAATCGAGTTGCGAGCGATATCAAGTACCACTCGGTCAGGAAGGAAGCTACACTTAGAGTATATCGATAGGAACGCTATCAAACACGCTTAGGTGTGCATGGAAGATTGATTGGATTTTGAGGAATATTGTGAACGACTTAGTACGTCGAGGCGACGTGTAGCACCCAGTTTCCCAAATGAGGATAATTTTGAAATTTTGTGTTTATAATTATTTTAATAATGATATTTAATTCATGATATGATTCTTGGTGATTTTAAATTATTTAATCAATGACTTGTGGTTTTAACGTTTTGCTAGTGAAATCCTAGAGACTGTTTGACGTAGAGCCTAACCATGTAATTATGATATTTTAATATCATTTTTGGCCTAAAGATATTTTGCATTTGACCTCTTTGAATTATTTTGATATTATTTTCTTATTTATGATATTGTTTTGGGGTTATTTGAGTCGGGTTCGAATTTCAATTCAATCCGACTTGAAACGGGGACCCGGGGGTAGTTTGACTCTAGTGGGACCCACACACTAGTTAGGTATAGCCCACATGATATTAATTTTAGTCCACATGATAGAAATATTTTAGTTAGAGGTTAGACTAATTATTATGGATAAGGTTAGTGTGATTAGAGACTTTAGAATGACTAATTTAGCCCCAACCAATTAGCCATTTCCTAATACTCATAGAATAGGTTAGTGGGGGCATTTTAGACCTTACCATAATAGGACAAATAGCCCCATATGGCCAGCCACTTTGGGAGAGGATAGGCTCAAGTTCATTTCATTATTCTCATCTACACTATCTCTCTTGTTCTTCCCCAAATTCCTAGAGGGCAATCCCTAGCAATTTCTCTACCAAATCCTTCCATTTGCCACCAAATCTTCTTCTTTCCTTCTCCATTCTAGCCAAGGAGGAAGCTACCCAAGTTTGGGAGGATTCGGAGCTCGTTCGTGTCCTTTTGGAATCTCTACGTGTCGGTGTCGCTCCGGGAAGGCTTTTCTTCGATTCGATCTACCGGGAGGTATAAATCCCTTCTCCTTTTCATTTCCTCATGCATATAGGTCTGTTTTGAACCTATAGGAATGACCCCCATGGTTGTATCTCTTTGTGTCTATTTATGTCCATTTGGAGGTCATAGGAGTGTCCTTTGTGTTGTGGTTGTGTCCATGTGGAAAATCCCAAATTTGGACACACTATGTGTTGTGTATGTATGAATTATTACATATTTAATCTCATATTTTTGTATTGGAGATGTGTTCTATAGTGTCTCATATATATATATTAGTGTAGAGAGTGAGTTCTTGATGTATTATGTTATATACTTGTGTTCTTTTGTCTCAAACTACCCAAATCCGTCATGATTTTTATCCACGTTTTAATTTCAGCCCTAACTTAGAAATATCATAACTTCTAGCTCAAAGCTCGGTTTAGTCTCCCATTTTTTTAGAAGAAGCGTATTGAAGTTAGCTTTCCAAAAACATGTATTAATAGGCCTAATTCTTTCTGTAACTTTCTGGAGAATTATTTGAGTGTCAGCTGTACGAAAGACAAATACGTTCTCGGTGTTTTTACGATTCTGGGAGTTTCCGGAAATGAAAACGCGATCCGTTTGAAGTTTCGGAAAGCTGACACATAGATCTATAACATACTTTAATACTAGAATTTATTTCATGCTAAATTGGTATTGTATTGATTATTAGTAGGAGTTACTATTCGGTATATGCATTTTGTGCACCCTTGTGTGTAATATAATGTTCTATTTGATTTTAACCTATGTTAATGTATATACATTATGTAACTAAATAGAAATGCAAACATGAGTAAATGGTTAAATAAATGATGTATGAGTGTAAGTATCCTATCTAATGTAAGCATGTATATGTATGCTTGTAATGAATATGTAGGTTCCATAGTATGTAATGTATGGTGCATATAGTAGTGCAAGAGAATAAATGAATGATAAATAAATACAAGCATGAATGTAATGTAATAATAGATGTAATGTATACAATATACAAGTTAATAAGATGTAATGTTCTATGTTAACACAAATCCTATATTACCTCATGTACCCCTTACACTATGTTGACACTATCATACTTGACACTTTGTTCACTTACGCTTTGACACTCTTTGATATGTATACACTATGTATGCCCATTTAACCCTCACTTGCCCTTTGCCATGTTCACATACACACACATAGCCTCTTAAATAAGTAATTATGAATATAGTTAACTTAGCTATGTATGTATATTAATATATGTTAGCATATTGTGTAATATATAAGTTTATATAACCATTTGAAATGCCATGATTATAGACCTAATGTTGAATACCAATATATGCATGTGTATATAGTGTAGACATATATAGCTTAAAGTAATAGATTACCTAGTGTATATCCAATGTGAATTCTTGCCTATTTGAGTATTGAATAATTGCATGCTATATAGAGTTGGGTGTATGTTGGCTTGTATAGCCTTGTATTGATGTGTGCTTGCTAGGATAGTCTTGGTTAGGCCTAGTAAGACTTGCTGGTTAGGACATGACCTAGTTTGACCTAGTTTGACTAGTGCAGTTGACTAGAGTTGACCAAGGATTGACTTTGGCCTAGTTGACCTAGATTCATGTAGAATGCATTGTAGTGCTTTATATTACCCTTCTGGATATATTGGACTTGTGCTGTTCTAATTAGGAGCTAGACACCTCTCCTCGGACAGTATCTTTACCTTGGACATTCAGATATCAGGCGAGTACATTCTGATCATTTCATATCATGTTTAGGATTATATTTCCTGCTTTAGATTACTTTACATGATGCTGACACGTTGGAAACACGGATTAGTACTATATGGATCTTGTTGTGCGATGTTATCCCTTTAGCGGATACATCGGGTATTCGTGTTCGTGTACTTTATCGTGAGCATCGTGTACTCCTTGTATTCGTGATATTCGTGTACAAATCGTATGAAATCGTGTATATTCATGTATTCACATGATCCGTGTGCGACTATACTTCGTGTGCAATAATATATCATATCTAGATCCTTGTGTATTGATTGGGGCGGGGGAGTGGAAGTTGTTATGTAATTAATCCAGTAGATTACTCGTGTACAACTCTGTAGATTACTCGTGTACAACATCGTGGTTTATAATAACCATCTTGTGCTCTGAATCACTAGTCACTGATAGTTCTCTATATAGTGTAGCTATTTACTTACAGTCCTCTTTTTTCATCAGGTATTTCTTCAGATCCTGTATCTTACTCTCTAGCATGTTATATTTTCTAACCTGTTATGATGTTGTTGAGATGTACTGTACTTACTCCTGTCCTGACTGGACCCGTTGATAAATTTTACAGATAACTTGGAGATTGCCTGCTAGCCTAGAGGAGACACATTAGAGTTGTTTAGTTAGCTATTTTCAATTGTCTAGAGTTGTATTTACTTTATGGATTACTGTATCTGAGTTTGGAGATTTGAGATGTATTTTTGGATTTGTGTATCTTAGACACTTAGATTTCTCTCTGTTGTACCTCTTTTGGATTTTATTTTTATCTATCCTTATCATGCTTTACCTTAGATGTGATTGAGTCTGTATCTGCTATGTCACCCCATTCGGGGAGTATAAAACTGTTTAGCCTTATACTGTTAGATTCATGAGACCTAGGACAGCGTTCTACCGTCGACACTGCGGCGTAGGCTGGACGTACCCACTTCTCGTGTCCTAACTCTAGGGTGCGGTCGTGACACGTTTTTAGTGGTGGCCCATACAGGTCGAGATTCGCATTAGTGCAATTTCGTAGTAGCGCAACGACTTAGTTGTACTACAAGCCTGCTATAGGATATATAAATTAAGTGTTAGGATGAGAGGATACTCAATCACTGTTAGGATTCCTTGAGAGATTCCTAGAATGACCCTTGAGAATCTCATTTTGAATTCCGATTTAAACTCCTTTTCCTTGTTTTGATTCACCTTTTTCCTTGATTTGAATTTGATTTTGTGGATTCATTGTAGAACTTTGAATCCTGGTATTAGTTGATGATTTTGATAAAATTTTGTAGTTGTTGATTTAATTTTGTATTTAGATTAATATTTTCAAATCCAAGGTACTCAATCACACTTAGGATTCTTTGAGAGATTTTGGGACGACCCCTGAGAAACTCATTTTGAACTTCAATTGGAATTCATTTTCCTCTTGTTTGGATTCACCCTCATTCCTTGCTATTGAATTTAAGTTTGATGGGTTCCTCTCGTTTGAACCGATGAGAAGGAATATATCTTCATTATTCTTTCTCGCCATTATTCCCTTGCATTCTTATTTACCTCTTATCTTAAACTCTGTCTCATTACATTAATTACCCATATCTTGTCGTCCCTACCAGATGTACTTCGAAACCCTTGAATCTTCGTATCTTTTGCATGGGGAAGGCTAAGGAAGTGACGTAAATTATGTAGCTCAGAGAAGACGTAACTGGTTATTTTATGATGATCTAAAGGAAATAAATGTGGAGTGTTTCATATGAAAACTTGAGATAGAAATGTGGTAAAGGTCTCGAATAGAATAAAGAGATGTATACTGCCAATCTGTAAACAATACATTTAGAAAAATTTTGGGGTTATGAGATAGTTTATAGGTGTATTCAAAACTAATGAGGATATCAGAGGTCAACTAGTTTTGAGAACTTAGAAATCTTGGTTATTGATTCTGGGGAAAACTTTTACTCTGAGGCTATGTAGAAGGTTAGTAATAGAAAAGAGAAGTTAATTGTGTTTAATAAGGATATTAAACAAGATGTTGCGAGGAAATGACTAGGGATAGAGAGAACACAAAGTTATGGAAGTTTAGAGATTGTAAAATATTTTTAGGAGAATAATATTCAAGGGTGTATGTCGAAGAAAATACGGAAGTTGATTTATTATGGAAGATAAGTTTTGTAAGGCCTAGAGATTTAAATTAAATAATACGAGGAGAACAATTTGAACAAGTTCAAGGAATTCGTAAACGGGATTTAGAGGTTTTGGGTCAAATTAAGACAAGGTGAAAGAACTTGAAAATTTAAATAAATGGTTAATATTGATTCCTAAATATGAGGGCTGTGCTTCAAGAGTGATGTTTAGAAATTGGGAATTGCCTATGGTAGTCTTGGTAAGGGTTTAAGTAAAGGTTAAATTTTTATATGGAGACTGGTGAGGTAAAGATATGATTGGCAAGTTATGACCAGATGAACTTAAGAGTATCAGAAGCAGATGACTAACTCGATCTTCATTATTTTTGTGCATTAATTACCACCTCTTGAACTCCCACTTTCTAATTGAGATCCTTGACGTTCCTTATCGTGACTTTGATATTCGGAATGTAATACTAGCTGTTACCCTCCAACAAATCTTATATGCAATACCTAGACGAGCTCACCTTCGTGTAGGTATATCATGTCCCACTAAAACCCGTCTTCTTGTACTCTATTTTCTTGATATGATTTTCTGGTCAACTGGCTAAACTATAACCTCTATCATTATACTAAATTTCTTCTTATTTCAATTAGAAATCCAGCCTTGACTCAATTCTTTCGACCCGACATGTGATGGTGTTCTGCTTGTTTCCTTAGATGCTTAACCTTGTACCTTATCTGATTACTTGACCCGTTGGTTAAGAAACTTAGACTATGTAATTCCTTTCATCATTACCACCCTTATATCTTGTGCTGCTAAATTAGCCTTAGTTTTGCAAGCTTATCTATTTTCGAGCTTGGTCATGACATATTTTATTGGGTGGCCACCCACTAACATATTGTCTAATCAGAACCGGTACAAGATGGTCTGATCAACCTATTGCACTTTGGTTCGCTTTTTCATGTATCAATCTACGAGAATGGAGACATAGTTAAACTTGACCCTAGAGTCTCATTCGCGACAGCCTTGACAATTCTCCTTGAAATCTTTTCATCGCCTATGAACCTCGTATTCGTACTCAGTCGAATTAAATTTAATCATGACCTGAATCTCCATCATTGGATGCTCGTACTCATACTTTGATTTCATTGATTTCCCTTCTTGCCCAAATCTCGTTTTATCCCGAAATTGATCCACATAGATCGTGTCAAGACAAAAATCTATTTGTGATTTGTTGTGCCTAAATTTTCAATTTTTGCCATTTTATGGAATAGTAACCTTTTAATAATTTCTTAGTTGCTTGTTAATGACTAATTTTTATATAGGATGGTCGACAGCCCTACAACCTTGATGATTGTTGTTCCCTTACCTTTCCAATTAGGACACCCTAGATTGTTTGTGTGTTGATACCATTGTACTGTTTTGACCTAGAATGATTAGTGTACCTAGGTGAGACTTCCAACTGCTATGGTATGCCCTGACCTTGTATACTATTCCTTCAAATTGCATGATTTAGATAAATTTTCTTAAGACCTTGATTGTTGGGAAATAGGGACGTCACCCCATTAGTATCTGTTGTAGATATATATAGGTTAGTCCTTGATGTGGGGATGTGTGTCTCTAAACATGTAGCTTATGAGATTTATGAGAGATTATAGTATCAGCCTTGATAGGATGTACTAGTCTTTTGGTGAGTATAAATGTGTTATGAGAGATAGGGGCCTATATGTCTTAGTAATGCATCGTTCCTATGGTAATAGAATGTATTAATAGATGGTTAATAGGAAGATAATAGTTTGAGCATACCTATAGCCTATGATTAGTTCCTTTTCATCCTTAGTTAAGACCACTTTAAAATAGGTCCAGTCCCTTGGATATAGGTTCCAGACCATATTTTATTGAAGTTCCATTACCGCCGTACAACAGAGCAGTATTGGAGGTATTCCTAGATTGACACTTTTTAGATGTCCGTTTATTATTCCAGTGTTAGGAAGTGTTACCTTAGATATTGAGTAGGTTAGAGGCTCTAGAAGGAGTACTATCGATCTTAAATTTCGAGGACGAAATTTTTCTAAGGTGGGTAGAGTTGTAGCACCTAGTTTCCCAAATGAAGGTAATTTTGAAATTTTGTGTTTATAATTATTTTAATAATGATATTTAATTCATGATATGATTTTGGTAATTTTAAATTATTTAAATCAATGACTTGTGGTTTTGACGTTTTGCTAGTGAAATCCTAGAGACTGTTTGACGTAGAGCCTAACCATGTGATTATGATATTTTAATGTCATTTTTGGCCTAAGGATTTTTTGCATTTTACCTCTTTGAATTATTTTGATATTATTTTATTATTTATGATATTGTTTTGGGGTTTTTGAGTCGGGTTCGAATTTTAACTCAATCCGACTTGAAACGGGGACCCAGGGGTAGTTTGACTCTAGTGGGACCCACACACTAGTTAGGCATAGCCCACATGATATTAATTTTAGTCCACATGATAGAAATATTTTAGTTAGAGGTTAGACTAATTATTATGGATAAGGTTAGTGTGATTAGAGACTTTAGAATGACTAATTTAGCCCCAACTAATTAGCCCTTTCTTAATACTCATAGAATAGGTTAGTGGGGCATTTTGGACCTTACCATAATAGGACAAATATCCCCATACGGCCAGCCACTTTGGGAGAGGATAGGCTCAAGTTCATTTCATTATTCTCATCCACACTCTCTCTCTTGTTCTTCCCCAAATTTCTAGAGAGCAATCTCTAGCAATTTCTCCACCAAATCCTTCTATTTTGCCACCAAATCTTCTTTTCCTTCTCCATTCTAGCCAAGGAGGAAGCTACCCAAGTTTGGAAGGATTTGGAGCTCGTTCGTGTCCTTTTGGAATCTCTACGTGTCGGTGTCGCTCCGGGAAGGCTTTTCTTCGATTCGATCTACCGGGAGGTATAAATCCCTTCTCCTTTTCATTTCCTCATGCATATAGGTCTGTTTTGAACCCATAGGAATGACCCCCATGGTTGTATCTCTATTTGTGTCCATTTCATGTCCATTTGGAGGTCATAGGAGTGTCCTTTGTGTTGTGGTTGTGTCCATGTGGGAAAATCCCAAATTTGGACACACTATGTGTTGTTGTTATGTATGATGAATTATTACATGTTTAATCTCATATTTTTGTATTGGAGATGTGTTCTATAGTGTCTCATATATATATATATATATATATTAGTGTAGAGAGTGAGTTCTTGATGTATTATGTTATATACTTGTGTTCTTTTGTCTCAAACTACCCAAATCCGTCATAATTTTTATCCACGTTTTAATTTCAGCCCTAACTTTGAAATATCATAACTTCTAGCTCAAAGCTCGGTTTAGTCTCCCGTTTTTTTAAAAGAAGTGTATTGAAGTTAGCTTTCTAAAAACATATATTAATAGGCCTAATTCTTTCTGTAACTTTCTGAAGAATTATTTGAGTGTCAGCTGTACGAAAGACAAACGCGTTCTCGGTGTTTCGCGATTCCGGGAGTTTCCGGAAATGAAAACGCGATCCGTTTAAAGTTTCGGAAAGCTAACACATAGATCTATAACATACTTTAATACTAGAATTTAATTCATGCTAAATTGGTACAGTATTGATTATTAGTAGGAGTTACTATTCGGTATATGTATTTTGTGTACCCTTGTGTGTAATATAATGTTCTATTTGATTTTAACCTATGTTAATGTATATACATTATGTAATTAAATAGAGAATGCAAGCATGAGTAAATGGTTAAATAAATGATGTATGAGGTATAAGTATCCTATCTAATGTAAGCATGTATAAGTATGGCTTGTAATGAATATGTAGGTTCCATAGTATGTAATGTATGGTGCATATAGTAGTGCAAGAGAATAAATGAATGATAAATAAATGCAAGCATGAATGTAATGTAATAATAGATGTAATGTATACAATATACAAGTTAATAAGATGTAATATTCTATGTTAACACAAATCCTATATTACCTCATGTACACCTTACACTATGTTGACACTATCACACTTGACACTTTGTTCACTTACGCTTTGACACTCTTTGATATGTATACACTATGTATGCCCATTTAACCCTCACTTGCCCCTTTGCCATGTTCACATACACACACATAGCCTCTTAAATAAGTAATTATGAATATAGTTAACTTAGCTATGTATGTATATTATATATATGTTAGCATATTGTGTTGTAATATATAAGTTTATATAACCATTTGAAATGCCATGATTATAGACCTAATGTTGAATACCAATATATGCATGTGTATATATGTGTAGACATATATAGCTTAAAGTAATAGATTACCTAGTGTATATCCAATGTGAATTCTTGCCTATTTGAGTATTGAATAATTGCATGCTATATAGAGTTGGGTGTATGTTGGCTTGTATAGCCTTGTATTGATTGTGCTTGCTTGGATAGTCTTGGTTAGGCCTAGTAAGACTTGCTGGTTAGGACATGACCTAGTTTGACCTAGTTTGACTAGTGCAGTTGACTAGAGTTGACCAAGGGTTGACTTTGGCCTAGTTGACCTAGATTCATGTAGAATGCATTGTAGTGCTTTATATTACCCTTCTGGATATATTGTGACTTGTGCTGTTCTAATTAGGAGCTAGACACCTCTCCTCGGACAGTATCTTTACCTTGGACATTCAGATATCAGGCGAGTATATTCTCTGATCATTTCATATCTTGTTTAGGATTATATTTTCTGCTTTAGATTACTTTACATGATGCTGACACGTTGGAAACAGGGATTAGTACTATATGGATCTTGTTGTGCGATGTTATCCCTTTAGCGGATACATCGGGTATTCGTGTTCGTGTACTTTATCGTGAGCATCGTGTACTCCTTGTATTCGTGATATTCGTGTACAAATCGTATAAAATCGTGTATATTCATGTATTCACATGATCTCGTATGCGACTATACTTCGTGTGCAATAATATATCATATCTAGATCCTTGTGTATTGATTGGGGCGGGGAAGTAGAAGTGGTTATGTAATCAATCCAGTAGATTACTCGTGTACAACCTCTGTAGATTACTCGTGTACAACATCGTACCGTTTACATAACCATCTTGTGCTCTGAATCACTAGTCACTGATAGTTCTCTATATAGTGTAGCTATTTACTTACAGTCTCCCTCTTTTTTATCATGTTATTTCTTCAGATCCTGTATCTTACTCTCTAGCATGTTTATATTTTCTAACCTGTTATGATATTGTTGAGATGTACTGTACTCGCTCCTGTCCTGACTGGACCCGTTGATAAATTTTACAGATAACTTGGAGATGCCTGCTAGCCTAGAGGAGACACATTAGAGGTTGTTTAGTTAGCTATTTTCAATTGTCTAGAGTTGTATTTACTTTATGGATTACTGTATCTGAGTTTGGAGATTTGAGATGTATTTTTTTGGATTTGTGTATCTTAGACACTTAGATTTCTCTCTGTTGTACCTCTTTTGGATTTTATGTTTTATCTATCCTTATCATGCTCTACCTTAGATGTGATTGAGTCTGTATCTGCTATGTCACCCCCATTCGGGGAGTATAAACTGTTTAGCCTTATACTGTTAGATGCATGAGACCTAGGACAGCGTTCTACCGCCGACACTGCGGCGTAGGCTGGACGTACCCACTTCTCGTGCCCTAACTCTAGGGTGCGGGTCGTGACACGACGTGAGCGATTACGCTAGAGATTCGTCGAACGAATCTAAAATATGTCTTGGCAAATGATGCGAATGATCTCTTGAGGATTTATAGAATGACATGAACCTGAGTGGTGTATGTGATAGGTTCGGAGAAGAATAGGAATAAGTGTCGACGACTAGTCGAGTGGCTCGAACCCTGAGTGTTGTATGGACGTCATAGAAGTTATTCGAGCGAGACTAAAGGACTTACGGATAGAACGAGTATGTCGACAAGCGATGCAATCGCGCAGAGCCTAAGAACGCGTCACGCTTAGTTGATCATGACTTCGGGTGTCCCGAACGAGATATCGTTCGGACAACTTGTGAGTGAGCAACGCGAGTTAGAAAATGATTCGGGACGATGAATAAAAGTGAATGTCGTGATCGAGGAAACTTAAAGGATCACACGTACGATTTTGGATTGATTCAAATGAAATGTAACTTGAGTTTTGAACAATGATCTTGAAACGAGCTTGAGGAATAGTGATCGAACTTGATCTTGAATATCGAGAAAATCGTAGAATATCCAACTCGGACAACAGCATCAACGCACGACTCGAAATTGGTTGCAAAGGAAGATCGTCAGGTTACGCATACCGTCGATGGTATTGAGGCGTATCAAAGATCGATATGCGATAACTCGGGGGTACTCTGACTCGGCGAATGACGATCGTACAAATGTCATTGTTCCGATGGATGTTATACTCTTGATATTGAAACGTGTCAAGGGAAATATAGACGTGGCTCGAGGATTTTCTAGTTGAACAAAATGATGAATGGACTATCGATCTTGGCTTGGATAGAAAATGAAATATTGGATATTTGCTTCGACGATAACCCCAACGTCGACATTCTTTTCTTATGCGAGTGCAACTCCAGCCTCGCACATGCGTCGCACCGATTAGGTCGATCACTCCGCGTGAGCACTGGTATGGTGATTCATATAGCGGGGGTGATTGAACTAGCTTGGTATGGCAATTTGTGTGCTTCGACTTATGATTTGACGTGAAGGTGGACTCGAAAATGACTTAGCATGCATGACGATCGAATTTGAGGATTGCGTAGGTCCAATCCGCGTATCGAGAATGAATTAGTCTAGACGTAAATAAAAGTTACGCCCCGATGAGAATGATTATTCTGCGGAAGCGTTGCATGGTGATTCTTGAACCACCGTGGATAATCGGACTCGTATGAGATTGGGGCGCAACGTATTGTCAAAAGCTAGACGACCTCGTGATCGAATACATGAATTAGTTAGAATTGGTGAATTGAATGGACTCGAATACACGCAACTAATACATTGATGCGAATAGGTGATCGTGCTCGATGTTTAGAAATCTGAGTGACGCGAGCTTGGGTAGAAAACCCCGTACTACCGACTTTGGTTCGACCCTAGGATTTGGGGTCAGTGTTGGCATTATTGTTGGGGAACTATGATTCCAATCCTGACATCGACTTAGCCTTGAGAAATGGCCTAGTAGTTAGGCGAGACGCACCTGTTTCAAGTGTTGGCAATCAAAAGATTGATCTTGAGGATTGGCATAGATGGATAGCGTGAATCACGAATATGGGAAACCCTGCTCACGAGACTCGGCTGACATGCATATATTTCAGGGATGCCTGAGTATGTGTACGATATGACTCGAGTGAGAATGACGAATTCTCTATCATGCGGCTTGGCTGATTGCATATATTCTGGGGACGCCTGGAATGCGTGCACGATCCAGCCAAGTGTTACGTTGAGTACAAACAAGAATTGAGGAATGGATGAGTGTCGAGAACTTGAAATCGTGTTAAAAGATAGGAATGATACTAGTACGAGCGTGGCTCGGAATCAAGAAATATGTAGGCAGCGTGTGCGTGAACGACGACGAGATTAGCCCTAAACAAGTGAATGGTATGGAATCGATATCGTGCAAGTAAAAGTTGGTATAACGAATTGAACCATTGATGGAAAGATATACTCGATGATAGTGCAATACTTGGTCTTGAATCGGACGAAAATTATTTAGACTTGGTCGACCCCGCTAAGAAGAAATTATACTGATTTCGTGGACAAGAACGCTTGAGAAGCGAATCGGGTCATCTCGATGACCGAGATAAACGAAAGTAAGCTTGCCTCAGCCCACGACCCGCGCATTTGACGAATAACAACGTGCCTCGTATGACCATTTTAGTCCCATGACACGAAGAAATAGCAACCAAGTCGAAGAAACACGGCAATTGAATAAGTACCATCAACTCTAAAATGAATGAAAAGTTGTTCAATAAAATTGACCAAGCGTATGCGACACAGAACTTGGAAAGATATCGAGTATAGTTCGATGCCATCGAACGATAGAGCTGTTCGATAGACTTGTCTAAGAAACACGACGACACGATTTAAGGAATGGTAGGATGACCTGCACTCAGGAAGTCTCGAGGACGAGACTTATTTTGAGTGGTGTATTATGTAACGACCCGCTCTGCCCTAGCGGAACGCCGATTCAAATGACAAGTGCAACGACTCGAACGAGCCGTCGACACGAAGAGTTGGCATCGACCTGATGAAGAATCGATGCAAGGCTTACATTGGCCCGTCAAGATGAATCCAGACTTAGACTTTCAAAGGCACGCTCGAAGTATCGCTCGGCCGATGCGAACATCGCTAAGGTGGGTGGCTCCGATGAACCTGTCTTTGCTTAGCCTAGACACATAACAATATGGACACTAATGCTAGAATCGCTAGGCGATAACACCATGCATGCTAATAAATGACTCAACACACCTAGCTAAGGGAATAATCCCATCTTGTATGCTTGTTTAGAACATGGAAAAGAACTCGGCAAATATAGAAAATCTCGCACCGCGCTCTACGCTTGTGCTAGGCACAAGCTTACGTTCAAGTCCTGTACGCGTTCAACAATGAAACAATGAATGGTTTACAACAATGAAATAGAAGACTATCAACATAGTCGTTCCGAGTAGAGTATAGCAACATTGAAAGACTTCGGGACCGATGGGTCGCCAAGGCGACTCCCGTATGGGAGTTGCATAATGAATGAATGAATCCACGAATGAAAGAATGAATACGTAAAAAATGAATGAATGAACAAACATGTGAAAGAAAGAAATGAAAGAGTGAATACAAGATAAGACATGAAAGATGTTAGCGACAGGTATGACGGGCACGTGCAACGGGGCTCGCTACCCGTGCTGCACGGACGCTGTCACGACCCGCACCCTAGAGTAAGGGCACGAGAAGTGGGTACGTCCAGCCTACGCCGCAGTGTCGGCGGTAGAACGCTGTCCAAGGTTACTATCTAATCACAACTCACGCAATTATATAATGTACTTGTCAAATCTCAACTCCAAACGGAGGACAAGTATAGATATAATGAATCTCAATCACAGTCTAAGCACGATAAGATAACACAGAAGTTTATAACTAAAGACTAAACAACAACATTTAAAAACTGCTAAATAATAATATCTCAAACAAACTCAAAAACAAACTCGTATCTCAAGTTATTACAATTCAAATTCTAAAACATGAAAACTAAACCAAGTCTACTAGCTAGTCTCCCGATCTCTCCTGAGTGTTGGGGCCATAGGTAGCTAAGCCATCTCCTGCTCCAAGGCAAGTAGGGCAAACGTCCTCAGGGCAGTCATCTGTAATATTTTCAACAGGTCCAGTCAGGACAGGAACGAGTACAAATCATCAAGAAATTCCAAGTAAATGACAGAGAACTATAAAGCAGTTATAGACAGTTTTATTGATGAATATGGTAGTTTGTATACAGGTGATGGTATAGAGAAACAGTTAAGATACAAGGGAAGTAAGATAAGTAAAACAAGAGAAGAACAATAGCAATAAGGACTGTAAATAGAAACTAGCTGAACTAGAGCAACATAATATAAGTCCAGAATGTAAATGTAACAAGTACAAAACTCAAGTAAATCCAGACAACATGAATCTGATACCAGGTGATTCCAGTACAAGATGAGTCCGGTATGGGGTGAGTCCAGTCAGTGATCAAAGGTTCCAGGGTGAGTCCAGCCTATACTCTAACAGTGTCATTCCAAACAATTTTCAAATCCCATTCAACAATTGGGTCCTAATTTCTAACACCACAAATCAACACCCTAGTAATGACTAACACAAAATATACATGAATCTAACCTAAAAATTGAACATCAACTCAGATTTTAATTCCTATACGATTCAAGAAATGCAGTGAGCAAATACATGGTTCACACATGCATCATTTTTAGCATTAAAATCAATTTCGAAAACCAATTCCTATCACCAAATCAGTAACCAATATCAAGGCAACCTAATACACATGTGTGAATCAAAATATGACAAATAAATATCAATTAGAATCAGTTTTAAATGGACTTAACTCAGGATATAAAAATCAGAACTGAGTATCAGTAAAATATGACAGTTCATCCAAATTCAACCCAATACAATTCCTGAAAACCAAATTTCAAACAAACTGAACTTTGGTGAATCATACAAAGACTCATTTAAACCCAAGATTCGAATTGAACATTTTTGAAACCAATTTGAAACCAGTTTTAATAGGTATCAGCATGTATCAGTAAATACATTAAAAACATCATTTTTGAATTGAAAACCCCAATAAATTAGTAAATAAAAAAATGCAGGCAGGTGTACACATAACATGTGTCATGGGGAGGGTGTTCGTGTCCAACAAGGTGGACACGAACGTGTCCAAAGCAGAAATGGAAGTGTCAGGAACACAGGGTAGAACACTTCCTCGTACGGCCAGTCCCCAATAGATTGGACACGACACGAAGCATCTGACACTATGTGCACTTGGATACGGGTAGCCCAACTATAGGGCTACCAGGTCAACACAACACGACGTGTCGACGTTGTGTCTACACGCAATACGAAGGGCGTATCAGAACGCGATCTCCTGTGCGCACTGCACAATGTAAATCCAGAGCACGTGTCCGTGCTCCCTCGACATGACATGACTCGACACGAAACTTCGGGGAAGGCTGACAAACATTGCCCTACCCCCATGTCAACTTTGACGTGTCCACGTGTCCTGTGTAGGGAGGAATAGAGGTCGGGTAGCACGGCATGTAAACTGGGTGTCGTACAGTGAGTTCGTGTCCGTTTTGGACACGGACACGACACGAACCCTAGCTCAGTCTTCACTAAAGTTAATTAGCACCTATAGACCTACAAATCTGTTCAAACACAATTTTAAATTAGCAACATTTATTTCTAACAATTATTTCATCGAACACCTATTTCTACACACCGATACGTGTCCGATACGGACACGTATTCCTACCAAACTTGGGCTACACCTAGGGGAACCTTAAATGAATGCATCTATGAAGAAAAATCATGATTTCAATGGGTGTAGATAGGTTTACCTATTGAGAGCTAGAATCTTAATGTAAAGAGCCTCGATTCGATGTTTTCTTCGATTTTCTTTGGTTCAATCGTCCTCGAACCTTGCTGGCAAGCACCCACAAGTATCCTCTACTGTTGGAGATGATGATGCAATTGATTTGACTCAATTTGGGCTCAATTTAGATTAATGGGGCGAGTTTTAGGGAAGAACAAGTAGGGCTTTTTCTAGGGTTTGTAAAAGAGGCCAAGGCTTTGTTAATGTGACTTTATAGGAGGGGGGGGTCTTGTGTGGTTGTTGAAATCATTAGGGTTAGGGTTTTAGATGAGTGGTTGAGGTTCCTCCACCCAATTTCCAAGCTTCCTATTGGTCCAAGGCTTCTTTTCACAAATATCTTAAAAGAAATATCTTCCCTAATAATATCTAGATATTACTAACCGTGGCACTTAGTAGGAATATTCTAACCCTAATTTTAACCTCATGACTAATCTAGGTTAGGTTAACTTCTAGGTTAAGGCTTCACAAAAAGGATAGCACAATATTTAATTAATATAAATTACAAATTCACAAAATTGTCAAAATGACCAAAATATCCTTAGGCTAAAAATTTGTGATATGAAATTCTAATAACGTGACTAGGCTCCCATGGTCATGGTTAGTCTCTAGGCTTAGCAATACTAGGGTTTAACTAGTTAACCGTCAAAATTACCAATCAACATTTTAAATAGTTTTAAATTAATTAAAAATCACCAAAAATCACAATATGATTTAAATATCACTATTAAATGATTATAATTATAAATTTCAAAATTGCTCTCATTTGGAAAACTGGGTGTTACAAGTCTACCCCCCTTAGAAGAATTTCGTCCTCGAAATTTAAGATGATCGTACTCCTCCTAAGTCAAACCCCAATCAAACAAGGTCGAAAGATAACATGTAATCATAGTCCTACTGGTCGTGACTCCACAGTCTCGAACAGGGCAACTACGCTTTCTAGCATATCACAACATATCCTGGCAGGTACTAATGGAAATCACACATGAAGGTGAAAGAAGGGCAGGAAAGACAGACCTGCTAACCCGTCACCCATAGCGTCGGTCTACTCGACTGTCAGCACAAAAACCCAGCCCCTCTGGGGTATATCCCTCTGATGGTGCGGGGCACAGTGCTGCGCTATAGGTGGCCTAGCTCCCTCTATCTAATCTATGATACTCAAGTAACATCCATACTGATATTCCATTCCATCATACTAGGGCATTATCTATATGGTATCTATTCTAAAATCTGATAATCATACACGTATATCAAGAACCATGTTATCAGAATCCTCGTTATGCTAGTAAGTACTACAGCGATAATCCATAGAGTCCACGACTAAGGTACATACATCTAGAATAATGGTATTTAAAAATTTTACATTGCCGCTAGCTTGGCTGCGAAAACCTTAAATTCCCACACCCGAGAAATACATCCAAAATTAGACTCTATCTCCTCGCCAAACCAGCTAATATAGTTACTCTAGATTCTATGACGACTGAGGCAACCTAGCCCATAATGTTATCTTGGTAGAAAATCAAGTCAATAATGAATACCAAGAATCAAATTCAACGATGAACAAGGAAGTAGACAGAAACTGTCGGAATCGAATTTCGAGATAGTTTATAACAAAATTCTCAAGGGTCATCCAGGAATCTTCTCAAGTAGTCCTAACTGTGATTAAGCACTCTCTCAACTAAAGCCTATTCCTTAGTTCCTATCGCAGGCTGTAGTGATACTCTAGTTCGAATACCACTACATAAACTCGACCTGCGTGGGCCACCACTAAAAACGTGTCCACGTCCCACACCCTAGAGTAAGGACACGAGAAGTGGGTACGTCCAGCCTACGCCGCAGTGTCGGCGATAGAACGCTGTCCTAGGTTACTATCTAATCACAACTCACGCAATTATATAATGTACTTGTCAAATCTCAACTCCGAACGGAGGACAAGTATAGATATAATGAATCTCAATCACAGTCTAAGCACGATAAGATAACACAGAAGTTTATTACTAAAGACTAAACAACAACATTTAAAAACTGCTAAATAATAATATCTCAAACAAACTCAAAAACAAACTCGTATCTCAAGTTATTACAATTCAAATTCTAAAACATGAAAACTAAACCAAGTCTACTAGCTAGTCTCCCGATCACTCCTAAGTGTCGGGGCCATAGGTAGCTAAGCCATCTCCTGCTCCAAGGCAAGTAGGGCAAACGTCCTCAGGGCAGTCATCTGTAATATTTTCAACAGGTCCAGTCAGGACAGGAACGAGTACAAATCATCAAGAAATTCCAAGTAAATGACAGGAACTATAAAGCAGTTATAGACAGTTTTATTAATGAATATGGTAGTTTGTATACAGGTGATGGTATAGAGAAACAGTTAAGATACAAGGGAAGTAAGGTAAGTAAAACAAGAGAAGAACCATAACAATAAGGACTGTAAATAGAAACTAGCTGAACTAGAGCAACATGATATAAGTCCAGAATGTAAATGTAACAAGTGCAAAACTCAAGTAAATCCAGACAACATGAATCTGATACCAGGTGATTCCAGTACAAGATGAGTCTGGTATGGGGTGAGTCCAGTCAGTGATCAAAGGTTCCAGGGTGAGTCCAGCCTATACTCTAACAGTGTGTTTAAAATACCGAAATCGACATGTAAACGGCTGTAGGTAATACGGCACACGCACACTCGGCCAAGTGTGGGATGGCTATCGTTCCAGAATAATTCCAAGGCAGTGGTTCCAGTATTTGGGAATGTTCACATGTCTACTCCAATATTTCCCCGCCCGCAAGTACAAGTGAATCCAAAAAATGACACGAGAATCGAGATGAGTCCAGCCAAACGTAATGATACCAGCAAAAGATTCCAGAGTGATTCCAGTAGGTGGTTCCAGTAGTGATTCCAGAGGGTGTTGCCAGTAGTAGTTCCAGAAGGTGATGCCAGTAGTGATTCCAGAAATAGAGGCCAGACAAAATGGTATGTGTGTCGCATACATGAATCCAGAAATATTCATACGTGTTGTAAGAATCACATAAAACTAACTAGAACTGAAATACAGTAATTGACAAGTAAATGAAAGAACTATCAGAGAATGTACTCGCCTGTTACTCTGAAAAGAGTAATGAAATATCAGATGTCTGCACCGGAGTCACAATGTCCTAAATAGAGCAGTACAGGTTATAACATGTCCAAAATGGTAAATAAGTACATACAATGCAATCTACATAATTTCTAGGCCAATCTAGGTCAAAGTCAAACCTTGGTCAATTACACTAGTCAACTAGGTCAATCCTAGTCCAGACAAGTCTCACTGGGCCTAACCAAGCTTATACTAGCAACCAAGCAACAATCACCGAGCCACAAGCATCACACATTATATATATCATATATAAATACACATGGCTATACTACAATATGAATACATTATACATATCTATTCATAGGGAGAGAGCAATTATGAGTGCCAAAGTACAAGGTGAAAGTGTGTGTTGAGACATAAGGCAATACAATACAAGGTCACCTACATACATTACTTGGATATGCATTTCATTTTACATTTATACTATGTATACAATACTAGCATTCACTACATCTTGCATATCTATATGGCTACATGGGTATGTATACATAGATGCTTGCATTATCTATATAGTTACATAGATGCATTTAAAGATAGGTATACACTTTTACACACATTCATATAAGGATACATATATAGTTACATGGCATATATACATAGGTACAAACATGGGTGTATAGTTTTAGTATGCATTCATGATCTTGCCAATTACCTTGCATATAAATGTACATTACATACTTGTATAAATAGATAGGAACTTAGACCTATTCATACACATTCATATATGCATAGACTCATGCACAGCCTTCACATTACACTACATGCACATAAACTTGCATACATATTCCCATTCATCTATTCAGTCAAACTTGAATTTTATTTAACCCCATTCTCAGATTTTCAGTACAGTTGTGTAATGTGTGTGAACATAGAGGACCTCTGTGTGTGAACATATGTGTGAAACAGTGTAACCCAACAGTGTGTGAGTGTAGATGTTTCTTAGGTGAGTGTCAAAATGTGTGTCTCAGATTTTCAGTCATAGGTTCTCAGGAAAAAAAAGAAAACAGTGTATTATCAAAACAGTATACCAGTTTCCATTTCCAGAATTAAACAGTGTACAATGTGTGTAGATTAACATAGAAATCATTATGGAAAAAATCAGTGTGTGTGTGTGTGTTCATGTGAACCAATGTATATATGTGACTGAGTTCAATAAATAGGCAAGAATGGGACTGTAATTAAATGAAGGGAAAAGAACATGAAGTGGGCTGCACATATGGCTAAGGCTCATACTCTGAACTTAATGATTTGCAAGTAGGGTATGCATGAATGTTGGATTGAAGGAGTGGCTAAACTCAAACAAGGGTCAATGGTTCACTACATCAGAACATGTATCACATGGTATCTAACATATATGATCTTACACCTACCTATATGTCTATCTTAACTAAAAATTCAGGGTATATGTATCCATTACAAAGATGCATTCGAAACCTAGACTGAACTCAACCCACACACTCTACCAAGTGTGGCACCAAGCCCACTTGGCTATGCAAGGCCAGGCCATACTTTGGCCTGGCATCCCCTAAGCCCCTGCTCTGCTACCTGCTGCAGCTGCAATGCAAATGCTGCTACTGCTGCTAGCTGCAAACGAAAGCCAAGCCCAAAGTGTCAAATTGTGTCTCAGATCAATAGGGAAACAATGCTAATTTCAGTCATGTGGGTGTATGTGTAGCATGGTGTGTGGGTTAACTGTGCAATGATTTCCAAGGAATTAGAGAACATGACAGTTCATATTTTCATTCCAAACAATTTTCAAATCCCATTCAACAATTGGGTCCTAATTTCTAACACCACAAATCAACACCCTAGTAATGACTAACACAAAATATACATGAATCTAACCTGAAATTTGAACATCAACTCAGATTTTAATTCCTATACGATTTAGGAAATGCAGTGAGCAAATACATGGTTCACACATGCATCATTTTTAGCATTAAAATCAATTTCGAAAACCAATTCCTATCACCAAATCAGTAACCAATATCAAGGCAACCTAATACACATGTGTGAATCAAAATATGACAAATAAATATCAATTAGAATCAGTTTTAAATGGACTTAACTCAGGATAAAAAATCAGAACTGAGTATCAGTAAAATATGACAGTTCATCCAAATTCAACCCAATACAATTCATGAAAACCAAATTTCAAACAAACTAAACTTTGGTGAATCATACAAAGACTCATTTAAACCCAGGATTCGAATTGAACATTTTTGAAACCAATTTGAAACCAGTTTTAATAGGTATCAGCATGTATCAGTAAATACATTAAAAACATCATTTTCGAATTAAAAACCCCAATAAATTAGTAAATAAAAAAAATGCAGGCAGGTGTACACATAACATGTATCATGGGGAGGGTGTTCGTGTCCAACAAGGTGGACACGAACGTGTCCAAAGCAGAAATGAAAGTGTCAGGAACACAGTGTAGAACACTTCCTCGTGCGGCCAGTCCCCAATAGATTGGACACGACATGAAGCATCTGACACTACGTGCACTTGGACACGGGTAGCCCAACTATAGGGCTACCAGGTCGACACAACACGACGTGTCGACGTTGTGTCTACACGCAATACGAAGGGCGTATCAGAACGCGATCTCCTGTGCGCACTGTGCAGTGTAAATCCAGTGCACGTGTCCATGCTCCCTCGACACGACACGACTCAATACGAAACTTCAGGGGAGGCTTGACAGACATTGCCCCTACCCCCATGTCAAGTTTGACGTATCCACGTGTCCGGTGTAGGGAGGAATAGAGGTCGGGTAGCAGGGCATGTAAACCGGGTGTCGTACAGTGAGTTCGTATCTGTTTTGGATACGGACACGACACAAACCCTAGCTCAGTCTTCACTAAAGTTAATTAGCACCTATAGACCTACAAATCTGTTCAAACACAATTTCAAATTAGTAACATTTATTTCTAACAATCATTTTATCGAACACCTATTCCTACACACCGATACGTGTCCGATACGGACACGTAATGGACACGGATTCCTACCAAACTTGGGCTACACCTAGGGGAACCTTAAATGAATGCATCTATGAAGAAAAATCATGATTTCATTAGGTGTAGATAGGTTTACCTATTGAGATCTAGAATCTCAATGTAAAGAGCCTCGATTCGATGTCTTCTTCGATTTTCTCCGGTTCAATCGTCCTCGAACCTTGCTAGCAAGCACCCACAAGTATCCTCTACTGTTGGAGATGATGATGCAATTGATTTGACTCAATTTGGGCTCAATTTGGATTAATGGGGAAAGTTTTAGGGAAGAACAAGTAGGGCTTTTTCTAGGGTTTGTAAAAGAGGCCAAGGCTTTGTTAATTTGACTTTATAGGGGGGGGTCTTGTGTGGCTGTTGAAATCATTAGGGTTAGGGTTTTAGATGAGTGGTTGAGGTTCCTCCACCCAATTTCCAAGCTTCCTATTGGTCCAAGGCTTCTTTTCACAATATCTTAAAAAAAATATCTTCCCTAATAATATCTAGATATTACTAACCTTGGCACTTAGTAGGAATGTTCTAACCCTAATTTTAACCTCATGACTAATCTAGGTTAGGTTAACTTCTAGGTTAAGGCTTCACAAAAAGGCTAGCACAATATTTAATTAATATAAATACAAATTCACAAAATTGTCAAAATGACCAAAATACCCTTAGGCTAAAAATTGGTGATATGAAATTCTAATCACGTGACTAGGCTCCCATGGTCATGGTTAGTCTCTAGGCTTAGCAATACTAGGGTTTAACTAGTTAACCGTCAAAATCACCAATCAACATTTTAAATAGTTTTAAATTAATTAAAAATCACAAAAAATCACAATATGATTTAAATATCACTATTAAATGATTATAATTATAAAATTTCAAAATTGCCTTTATTTGGAAAACTGGGTGTTACAGACGCCAACCTGGTAGATAACGCATTATGGCTCAAGACAGCTGATATGTTAAATGACAAGTAAAATAAGAAATAGTCGTGGACAAATGGCACGGACGATGGGGGAGAATACCGTGGCCGTCAAGAGGAAGGATTCTGCGGCACGGGCGATGGAGGGAATACCGCGGCCAGCCTAGGTGGAATCAGACATGGGGCTTACGGGCTGCCTTGAGGGGGGCTCGGCCGCTCAAGGAGACGTAAGGCCAGGCATTTTAAGAGACTATCAAGGTGTACCAGCTATCATGTTTCGATATGTGAGAATGCCCAAGTGATATGTCCAAAATAGCTTGTAAAGCCAGCGACCCATGCATGTAGATTAAAGTGAACTATGCTGGTGGCAATCCACGTGCAAGTTCTTGCATTTAAACAAGTAGTCCAAGTTAACTAAATGAAGTGCCTCATGAACATGCTTGAAATACATATCTGAACATGCTTGAAATGCAATATCTTGAACATGCTTGAAACGTAACATCCTGAACGTGCTTGAAACGTAACATTCTGAATATGCTTGAAATGTAACATCCTGAACATGCCTGGAATGTAATACTCTGAACATGCCTACGACGTATTAGAACGTGCCTACGACATGCTAGGACCCGAGGCAGGGACACGCCCTTGATATTGAAAGTTTACATAAGACACGTTAAGTTATTTCCTTATGAATTGTTGACTAACTTGGTTTACATGCGACAGAAAAGGCCGGACGGTAAGTATGGGTAAGTCGTGCATGTATTTTCATGCGATACTCGAATTCGGCAACACGAGATAGGTTACGAAATATGCCATAAAACCGATCCTAAGGCAAGACTAGAAAGATAATGAATGATAGACGGTACACAAAAGTAAATGGAACGTGTTTGGTAATGATAGCATTGTGGGCGAGCTAGCCTCCCCACCAGTGCATAACAATGTATTGGTAACCCCACAGTCTGCTTGCAGGATGCAGGAGATGCCAGCGGGTGCGGAGCTTCCCTCGAACGTGCTAAGGCGCGGAGCTATCCCTGGAGCGTTGCAAGGACTGAAGCACCATATACAGGACATAATGTATCGAAACATCGCCATGAATCATTCCATGTTTGTAAGCCACTTGGCACACCTTTTATGTTTCAGAGAGAGTGAGCTTGAGAGACTTGTAAACTCGGCCTAGCGCCGCTTGTAAACTTCTTGAATATCAATAAAAGAGTTTGAATTTGCTTCAACTTGTGTTCATTTTACTTTCCGCTACAATGGGGACACCCTGTGCGACTCTGTGGCCTAGCTCAAATCGGACGCAACCTAGGCCCGTGCGGCATCACGCCTTAGCGAGGACGATCGCTCCTACGGGAGCGGGGCGTGACAGCAATTACGGACCAATTATTATCAAACTTGAAGTGGATCTTCATATGGTCAATCAACTGAGTATGGATGAACTCATACAAAGCCATATAGTTACTTCTCATTGTTTCTCATGTGAGGCAATTTGTTATAAGACAAAAGCATCATCAATGGTGGTTATATAAGTTCTTTTTCATTGTCAATTATATTTGATATTTTTTCAAGATTGAAACCATTTGTTGCTGCAAATTATGGTGATATCACTCAGCAAGAAAATGTACTCTGTCTTTCATTATCAAAGAGACTAGTCACTGTTATATATATATATATATATATATATATAATATATAATATATATATATTTATATATTTATATTTATATATATATATATATTATATAATATATAGAGAGAGAGAGAGAGAGCGAGAGAGAGTAAAACAAATAGTTTGATATATTAAAATGAGAGAAGTGCATGCGCATGAAAGATTATTGTGTTTATAAACTTTATAATCCTATCAACATTCAATCACTATTATTTTCTAATTGATGTCTTAATGACTGTTTTAATTTGACTATTAGGTGGCTTTATGTCCATTAAATCCTATTAAATTATATTAAAACCTATTGGTCATAAGACATCCTATATATTCTCATAGGTCCTAGTAATTGGGATGAAAATATTTGATATTATACACCCGGACAAATGTATATTTATGTTTGATATGTAAGAGTCAATGGTCTTAAAAGAGAATTTTTCTTGACAACATATGATTTCTCTTTTCTGTGAGATATAGAGAACGTCTTTTTCTTACACTTGCACAATTTGTTTATTAATTATTTAGTTAAATCATTATAGTAACTTTTAGCATTGAATCTATCAAGATTAGGAATATGTATCATAGGTTCATAGACATCTTCTATTACTGTCATTATTCTTGTGTTTTTGATATGCAAGTTATAGTTTTATTTTGAACCGATTATGAATCCAAGACTCTTGCATGTCCACCATAAAACATTGCCATTGTCGTAAATTTGTAGTCTGCTTCTTTTATGTTTTCTTGGATTTGGTCTTCCTTTAGATATAGCTATTCTTATAAGATTTCCAACCTTCTTAATAGAATTGCTTGCATGAATCATCTTTGGTGCTTGAATCCGTAATAGTTTGTGTCTTAAACTTGTCCTATACTATATTGATATGGTACATAAAAAAGGGGGAGAAGGAAAAGAAAAAGATGCACCGGAACTTTCCTTTGCTAGTTCTAGTTGCACAAATTTAGATGGTACTTCTGTATATTTCAAAATTCCTTTTTACATGTTCACTTGAAATTATTAGCAGATGTTTACTGTAAAAACCTATGGTTCTACTTTTTCGTAGATCGATGTTTTTTAAGTTGTATGTGTAGTTAAAGTTCATTAACTGATTATATGGTAAAGCTTATCATTTGGAGAAAGGTGCACTTGGTCCATGGACATTTATAATTCTAACGAACAATTCTCTCATACTCAAATCCCTATTGATAGAGAAGAATGTGTATGAGATTCCAGATAGATAGGCTTTGCTAAATAAAACCTATCACATCCTACTATATAATTGGTAAAAAAAATTCCATGTGGTAAAAAAGCTTCTTTTAAATTTCTCATGTGGTTAAATCAACTGTCTCATACAATTTTCCACACTTTTATCAACTGTCTTGGCCAATAAATTATATTCTTAACATGAATTTGTAGCAAAAATATGTACATTGTTAAATTATTTATATTCTGTTGAAATATTTACATTGTTAAAATATTAGCATCCTTGTTTGTAGTCACTTACTCTGAACATGATCTTTGTAATTTCTTCAAGTTTAGATTGCGACTTGTTAGAAAAAGTGCAAACACACTAAGGGTAATTAATACAAAGTTCTTCGCTCTCATTATAAACTTGATGGTTGTAAATATTTTTCCAAACACTTGGATATTAATGGATGTTTAGCGAGAATAAAAAACTATCTATAAATGATGTACATAATGACATATCCTATGAAGTGCAATTGGTAAGCCAAAATCAAAAGGTACAAACTTGCTTCGATAATATGAAAAGGTACTTCTCATACTTACAACTTACATTTTCTAGTCATTTTGCATTCCTAATTTAATTGGAAAAAATATATTGTTGAAGCCTATGAGCTAATTGTCTTGGTTTTTATATGGTATGTATATTGTTGATCTTTGCATGTTAGTTTTGCATGTTTTGATCATATTAGAATTTCTTCTCGGACAAAGAAATACAATATTTATATGTAACAATACTTGAATTATGTTAGACAAGCATTGGTTTGCATATAAACCGTGACATTATAATTTTCTTTGACTTGTTCAAACTATTTAGTCAAAAGAAAATAGTTTAGTGATATTGCAAATTCCTATAAATCTAAAGTTTTAAAAGTTGAGATTATTTTGGGTATAAGCCGAAAGGGTCCTTCTGTCAACCGGGCGTAAATAGCTCTAAGCGACACGGTACTTAATCGTCCTCCTGTGGATCTCCGCTAGCTGGGAACCGACCCCTACAACTAACCCAAGTTGATCAAAACTTGATAAACTAAAGATTTGATAAGGTCAATTAGCAAAAATCACTTAAACTATTATTTTAGTACTTTATATTGTCAGTTTTTGAAAAATGGCTTGTAAAGATAAATCTTTAGAGCAAGACTAAAAGTTACTATATCTCACTATCCTAATGTTTATATCAACAATTAGTGAAATCACATACTTGTTAAATAATTATGATGTCACAAAATCTGATATAGAAAATAACTAAATCAGTCAAACCAGTTTTAGAATTATATAATATATATATATATATATATATATATATATATATATATAAGGATATTCTTGACTATAAAATTGTATCATATTAGATACTTTTATGTCATAGAACGTCTTTTTAAAATAAACTGGGTACCTGACTCATATGACATATAATCCATTTATGGATTTTTTTTTTACTCTATGAGGATTTGTCATCTCTTGAGTTTATGTAACAAATCTATCAAGCTAAGAGTATTATATACTCTGAAATGTTATCTTCAGTCACATCTTATACTGAAGTTGTATGGCTCAGACATTTTATACTTTACATGATCTACATATTTATGTACCTGTCATTTGTTTTAAAATTATACTAAAAGCATGATCTTGTGAATTCTAAGATGAACAAGTACCCGCAGCTGCATTTCAAGACATTAAAATAGCCTAAAAGGCAAAAGTGTAGTTCTTGACTATAATGTCATAAAAAAACTTTACAGATCTCTTGACGAAGAGTGTTTACTCTTGGTGATGAGTTTTGTCTAGGAAATTAATCCTAGAATCATCGAGGGGGATGGGAATAAGCCTATAAGTTAGTCACCAGCAGTGGCAATCCAACTGAATATGACTGGAGATCCCAAGAAGCCGGTTCAATGGGTAGAAACAAGCTGGACTAGGTGACTATTATGGAACACTAACCCTGAGACTAATTTTTCTTAAAATAAATGCCCAAGAGGCTGTACATGTGTACATGGATACCCCATCCCTATGGTGACAGTGTTCCGGAGTGATAAGGTTAGGGTGAGTTTCAACTCTTAATAAGTTCAAGCATGATATGTATGGTTGATTCCTATCACCAACCCTTGAGGACATACCTATATGAGAGGTCGTGAAGGCCGCGACTATAAGATAAGGCGATCCTAGATAACTCTCATGAATGTGGAAAAATGAACATGGCCAATCAAATGCGCCACCCGATAGAACCAAGTACCTCTAGTGTACTATGTGTGCTATTTTCTGAATCGGGTTCAAGAAGACCGATTCAAGGCGTAGTCCATTAAGCTATGCTTCAGACAAAGACAATAGTCACTACGTGAGATTCAAGGCTGTAGTCCATCTCATTTATGCATAGTATATAACTGCCCAGAAATTTTCTTATACTTCGCTTATTTTTCTTTCTTTGATATATTACTTCGGACAAGGGAATTGTTGGAGCTGCTGTAAGCACAAAAGCTCAACCTCCAAACTCTAATAGTCCCACATCGGTTGGATGAAGGGGATTTCTTGTGCATAAATTACTTTCTTTTCTTTTGCCTCGTTGAAGTCTTGAGTGGGTAGCCCTATGGGCCACGCGGGCATACCGACGCCGCCGTCTGGCCCGGCTCGGCTAGGCTCAGTTTGGCATGCGTAATGGGTGTGGGTACGTGCCCACATCTATGGGCGTCGAATGCCGATTTGATTTCGTCTTCGGGTTCGGGCTGAGACCCTACAAATCCTTTTGCTCTTTTAATATTTTTTACCGTTATAATTCATTTAGTTTTTGTAACGTTTGATACACTAATTTCTGTCCAGGTTCAATAAACCACAAGTTGCACATTTGGTTTCTTGTGTAACGTTCGAATTTTTAATAGGCTGGTTAATTGGCCTTTTGTAACGCCCCAGTCCCAAAATACGTAGGACCAAGTTCGTAGACATGCCAGCTGCATATATACGAAGAATACTCCAATATATGGAATCTTCGTATATACATAAGCTGTAATAATATATCACATGCCAGAAAATCATAAAACTATATCTCATCCACAGCACACACAGAAGATATAGGAAGTCCAAATAGAATAAATACGTTAGTCAAAAGATAGCCGGATGGACATACCCACACCAAACAGCTATGAAAATAACCTCAAATAAAGTAGATGTCCACTATGAGTCATAAAGAATAACATAAATCTAGATATCAGCGGAAGACACCTTGTCATCAAGGTATGAAGGATCCAGTGCTGAGCCATACTCCTGCAGGAATTCGCCTATATCTGGAGAGATCACCAGATCCTCAGAGGGACGTAACAAGATACAGGAAGAACATGCCACATAAACTGGATATAAAATATACCATAAAGTTAAAATAAAAGTAAGGTGTCCAAACCATAACAGGCCCAATTTTCCATCATCGTAGCAGTGGACTACCCCTACAACCAAACAAGGACAAATGACAGCACATATTCCATGATGTGACATTGCCCCATGCCATGACTAGGACATAAAATTGACTAAGGTCTCCTAACCTTTCTAGTTTGCAATTTAGAAGACATCACAATGTATGGGCAGGTAAAGGATGACTCCTCCAGGACAAGGTAACCACTCACAACACGCACACGTCAAGTACCAATACTATCAGTCGACATAACTCGAGGCTAGCGGCCCACGTGGCCCATCAGTCCACATAGCTCGAGGCTGGTGACCACCGTGACACGACTGTCGTAGTATGCAGTTACTATGGCTTTTGGATTTGGGTAGCCCATACATTTAACTGTCTTCTCCCTCCCATGGTCACTAACAAAAGGTCGTCCTCTAAGACTAAGTCCATATGCAAATTAAAAGACAAGAGGAAGAAAAAAAGAAAGCATAATAGAGTAAACTCTAAACAAGACATGGATCCAACTGAAAATAAACAGGAAATAAATATGCAGTAACTAAATAAAGAAAATACAACTAATGATAAGCATTAAATAAGGCAAGGTATCTTGCCTGGTGGTTAGAGGAATGGCAAATCCAACAATCAGAAGCGTCAGCAAGAAACTCAAAATCCACGAACGACTCCGGATACTGAAACAAACATCAAGAACGATCCCAGTATAAAAGATATATCTAGGAAATGCCTGTCCAAAAGTCCAATTCTAGAACAAAGGCAAAATCGTAATTTTAGGTCAAAGAGATGTCCGTCGTTGGACCCGTTTTGTACCGAAATATGTGTCAGTATCTATGGTCTCTAAAATTGTCCAACTACATGTCTATGGGTTCGGTTTGGGGAGACGAACCCAATAGTATGTCTAAAGTTGAATTCTGGCGGGCCGTATACAATTTCGCTCGTTGGATCTGGTCGCGGGCCCACCAAATAGGCGTTCCGGTCGACCTTCTCAGAATCAGACCAAACTTGGCACATAGGACCAAAAATAATTCGGTCCTATTGGCGTAAGTTTCGTCTCAAATCGACGACTGTATACGAAGTTATGGCCTAGTTTGTAAAGTGGTCGATACGGGGTTTCTTGACGTATACGCCTCGATTTCGTCGCGTACGCACAACGAGATTGGGTTTCGTAGAATCCCACACGTCGACAACGTCCAAACGCGTCTTTGGATGCTTATGGGTGACCACGTCGCCTGATTTATCGGGGCGCACGTCGTATCGGGATGATTTTCTAAGTTTTCATAGTTTTTTAAACTACTTTTTTCTAGACTTTGGGATCATGAATCTTTACATATAGAGAATGAAAAATTAAACTACCAGAAGGGAGTTGAAGTGCTATACCTGGTCTAAAACTTTATTCAGGAAGTTTTCAAGGAATCCTAGTGGTGTGTCCAGAATTCGTTTCCAAACAGGGGTACATGGGTCAAATTTTCTGTTAATTTTGACAGTTATTTTGGTCGACTTAGCGTCGACTCCCTAATCGACTTAAGGTATTTTAATGAATTCCCTTTGATAGGGTTCGAAGGGGGAAGTTTGAACACGAGAGGGGGTTTTGCTTACGGAATAGGGTTTTCCTATTAATAATAGACAAAGAAATCAGAGTGGGAAGTCGGGTACCTGGTTGTATCCTTCGGAACAGAGTGTTCTATTCTGGACGGTTGGGTCGGTCGCGTCGACGGTTCTTCGTAGATCTGGCGGTCGTGCAGGCGACGATCCGGGTCGCCTAGGTCTGGAAGTTACTCTAGGATAGGTAAGTTTGAACACAAGAGGGGGTTTTGCTTGCATAATAGGGTTTTCCTATTTCTGTTGTTCATTTTTATACCCAGGAAAAATTCGAGTTTTGATCGGTTTTAAATCCTTATGCCAGTGAGATTTGGATCTCAGGTTGATGCAATCTGTAGGGATCCAGGATGTATGGGGAGAAGATTGGACCGACTAGGGTTTAAATCGATGAAACTCGAAAAAAACTCATACAGAATGTGGCAGCGGGAGATTATCCCCGGCCATATCACAAAAAATTAGCTCAATTTCTCGTGAGCTAGTTTCTTTTCTTTCCTTTTTTTGTATATAGTACTTATACAGATATATAATATGTTATTATAGATATGTATCATCCACAAAAATTCAAAAAGTAAGTTTTTAGAAAAGAAAACTTTAAAGCTAGATATATACTAATAAAGTATATATCCTTCCTAATCTTGGGATGCCTATATTATGAGGAAATAACCAATAAACTCTTAAGAAATTACTAGCACAAAATGACTACTCAATATTTTGGTACGAAAAATATAACTTGTGCAAATAAATAACATTTGTTTATCTAATAATTAAGAAAATCCCCTCATTGATTTCTAACTATTTATAATATGAAGATATCATAAATATTAAAAAATTAAAAATATAATATAAAAAAATTAAAAATTGGGGGTTTACATCCTACCCAACTTAAAAAAAAATTGTCCTCAAAATTAAAATAAACTTAATAATAATAAAATAATGTGGTTTAATACCAGGGATGGCAGGTGCGTCAAATTGTAACTCAATTTTATGGGAAAGGAGATGGTTATCACAGGAATTCAATTCAACGTCATATTCTACAAGGTGGATTCTTCATTCAGGACTCTATCCAACTTATAGAAGTTGGCTAACCGTAAAACTTGTCCTTACAAAACTTTCTGAGAAGGCAATTTCTAAGGAGAGGTACGAGAATGTTGGACACTTATGTCCGTAAACTCGAATTCTAAGTGAGCCTAAATATTGTCATGGCTTTCTCGGTCAATAACTAATAAAGCAAAGTTTACTGAATTAACATTGCTGAAATATTGTCATGCTATAGCAAGACAGTAGGATTTGTATTAGTCGAAATATAACTTGAATGGTACAGAAGGATTTCATATTAAATGAATCTTGTGTTTAATCTATATTGACTAGTCAAAATATCATAGTTGTAGGAGCGTAAAAAGTGCTTCATGGAATGAGTCAAAGAGATAGAAGCATTCCACTCAACATGATCTATTGTTACAGGCTAATCGCTTTACGCCAAGGTCAAGCCAATGGTTTTACGCCAGGGTCAAGCCAGTGGTTTTACGCCTAAGACAGGCTAACCACTTTACGCTGGACAAAGCTGTCGAGTCTTACATTTAATGCAAAGTCTGACATGAAGATTTAATGATGGCATATATCACAGAATTCGAAAGGATTTGTTTTACACAGAGACCAATGTTGTCGTTTAGTATGTGGACTGAGCTATTTTACGTTCACAGTATGGCTTCTTTTACGCATGGAGACTGTATGAGTTTTTACGCTCAAAAGTTGACGTGTGCATAAAGTTTATTTGGGCTACTTTTACGCTCAAGGTTGTTTAACAACCACTTTACGCGGGAAGTTCATGTTAGGGCTATTTTACGCCTAGTCTACTACTTTACGCTCAGAGTATTTTGGGTTGTTTTTACGCCCTATTCTTCTTCACCAATTTGGAACGTGGTTTGCCTACATGGCTTTCATGCCACACATCTCGAAGAACGTGTGTATGTACATCCTATTCTTATTGAAAGATGGGACACGTGTCAACGTATGCAGAGGATGGACTTCAGTCATGGGTGGCAGTTATTAGCGTAAAGACGGAACTTTTGCTGAGTTTTTAGCACAAGAAGCCAA
>JANAVB010006916.1:0-33951 GCA_029216955.1 Iris pallida | reverse complement strand
AGTAAGGATTGAGGTACTTTGCCAAGAGCTTACGAGGACGTGTGTTAGGGCTACAGGTCGTCCTTGAAACTCTCTAGAGAAATCCCTTTGGGAAAGATAAAGGATCTAGCTTCAACAAGCTTTTCCAAGAATTAGGCTCAATAAGGTCAAGATATTCAGCTAATTCAAAGTCATCAAATGAGATATCAATACCCGCAACACGTGAAGAGATACGAGTATCATCATGGGTCAAATTGCAATAAAACATTTGTATGGCACTACGATAAATGACCGAATTAGAAGTAACGAGTTCATCAAGACAAAGGTCATTAAATAGTGTATCATATTGTGAGAAAATTATGAAGTTTATGGGGTATCCCGCAAACACCGAACGTGTCCGAAAATTGCTAAACCATTCATTGGATGCGTCTAGTGATATAAAGATTCGGTCGTCGAAAGTGTTTGGATCACGTGGACGAGAAGGATTGAACAACGGATGGGTTGGTTGTTCAATTGTCGGTGCACCGGGTGGTGCAATGGGCGGCTCAATGGGAGAAGGAGCATTCGACGAGGACGCACCCTCAGTCCGAAGTCTCTTTCCACGGTTAAGCAATCGTGGAGCCATAACACAATAGATAGATAATAAAGAAATTTGAGATATAGAAAAGAAAGGAGTTATACCTCAATATGTTGAAGGATTATGAAAGAGAATGGAAAACTAAGCCTTCTCCTTGAATTTGGGGAAGAATGGAGCCCAAAAGAGGAGAAACTAGGGTTAGGGTTTAAGAATTTTGAGTAGGAGAAGTAGAAAAGGTGGTAAGAATGAAGAAGAAGTAAGAGAAACCGAAATAAAGGGGAGGGTTTCTCTTGGTCGGGTCAATTTTTGGCCATTGGATCAAAACAAGATCAACGGCTGAGCGTCGGCCCGATTCTGGAACAGGCAGACCGAATTCGGCCGAACTCTGTTAGGGGCAGAGTTCGGCCCGAATTCCGGTTCCTGGTGACAGAACTGAAATCAGGCTGGGTTGAGTCAAAAAATTGTTAAGTGAAGATAAAACCAATATACTACATGAGTATAAGTATAGAAAAAGATCCAATAAGTAAATAGATGGATAGCAGATAGAGAGGTCAAAACAGTAATACGAAGTTTGAAAATTTAGTATTTCAGCGAGTAATAAATAAAAATGAACCGGGTAATAAACAAGGAAATATATCATAATTCAATATTTTGAAGCTGCCATGGGTTAGCTGTAGGGGCCGTATCCCAGCTAGCGGTAGTCCTGAGGACTAGTGCACCGTGTCGCTTAGGTTTTTACGCCTTATTGTCAGAAGGACCCTTTCGGCTTGTACCCATAGCAAGTTCATCATAAGAGAATCACAATATATTCGATATTTACGCAGGTTTATTTTTAATTTATAACAGCTTCATCTAAAATTCCAAGTTCACGACAAAAAAAATTGAAGTGCTCTTCGGATAATGGTTTGGTGAAGAAGTCTGCTAACTGATGATCAGTGTCAATAAATTCTAAGTTAATCGTGCCATTTTGCTGATGATCACGCAAAAAGTGGTGTCGTATCTCAATGTGCTTCGTGCGTGGGTGACAAATGGGGTTCTTAGTCAAGTTTATAGCACTAGTGTTGTCACAAAAGATTGAAATATGCATAAAAGATAAATTATAGTCTTCAAGGGTTTGCTTCATCTACAGAATTTGTGCACAACAACGCCCAGCTGCTATGTATTCAGCTTCTGTTGTGGATAGTGCGACAGAATTCTGCTTGTTGCTAAACCAAAGGACTAGAGCCTTTCCTAATAAATGACACGTACCACTCGTACTTTTACGGTCGACCTTGCATCCGGTGAAGTCAGCATCAGAGTAACCAATGAGGTCAAAGGATGTTGACTTGGGATACCATAGGCCCACTGTAACCATACCCTTAAGGTATCGAAAGATACGCTTAACTGCAGTCATGTGTGATTCCTTAGGATTTGCTTGATATCTAGTACACAGGCAAACGCTAAACATTATATCAGGGCAACTAGCAGTAAGATAGAGTAAACTGCCTATCATACCTCGATACTTACGTTGATCTACGGGTTTGCCGCTATCATCTGGTTCAAGTTTGGTTGAAGTAGCCATAGGAGTGCTGATTGGTTTGACGTTATCAAGGTCGAATTTCTTCAGCATGTCCTTTGTATACTTCGACTGACAGATGAAGGTTCCATTTGACATTTGTTTGACTTGCAGTCCAAGAAAGTAGTTGAGCTCCCCCATCATGCTCATCTCAAACTCGGTCTGCATACACTTGGCAAAATCTTGACAAAGGGTTTCATCAGTAGAACCAAAAATAATATCATCTACATATATTTGTACTAAAAGAATAGTATCTTTGAAAGATTTTATGAAAAGTGTAGTGTCAATTTTTCCTTTTGAAAAACCTTTCTCAAGCAAGAAGTTGCTTAGCCGTTCATACCAAGCTCTAGGAGCTTGTTTGAGGCCATATAGCGCTTTCTTTAGCTTGAACACGTGGTCGAGAAATTTGTGATTTTCAAAGCCAGGGGGTTGTTTTACATAAACTTCCTCCTTAATAAAACCATTCAAGAAAGCACTTTTAACATCCATTTGAAATAATTTGAAATTTTGAAAATTTGCACATGCACAAAGCATCCGAATGGATTCTAATCTAGCAACAGGAGCATACGTCTCATCGTAGTCGATACCTTCCTCTTGGTTGTATCCTTGGGCTACTAGACGAGCTTTGTTGCGTGTGACTGAACCATCTTCATTCACTTTGTTTCTAAAAACCCATTTAGTACCAATAATCGAGTGATTAGCCGGTCTAGGAATAAGTTCCCATACTTGGCTCCTCTCGAATTGGTTGAGTTCCTCTTGTATAGCAGAAATCCAAAATTCATCATTGAAAGCTTCTGAAATGTTTTCAGGCTCAATTTGTGAAATAAAGGCAGTGCTAGCAATAGAGTCTCTTATTGATGATCTAGTAGTTACTCCTCGTGAAACCTCACCGATTACCAAATTTTCTGGATGTGATGGCTTGAAAGAGAATTTCTTAGGCAAGCTTTCTAGAGAATTTGTTTCGGTCGTGGTATTCATTGGAGTAGACGTTGATGGCTCAACATCATCATCAAGGGTAGCTGCTGCACTGTTATCTTCATCAAAAGTCACATTTGTAGACTCTTCCACAATTAAAGAGCGTTTGTTAAAAACTCTATATCTCTTACTCTTTGCAGCATAGCCAAGGAAAATACCATCGTCAGCTTTGGCATCAAAGTTGCCTAAGTTGTCTTTGGTGTTAAGGATAAAACATCTACATCCAAAAACTCTAAAATAAGAAACATTTGGGGTTCTCCCAAACCAAAGCTCATAGGGCATTTTCTTCGTAATAGGACGAATAAGCACCCTATTTAAAATGTGGCATGCTGTACTGACAGCTTCAGCCCAAAAGTATTTCGAAAGTGAGAACTTGTTCAACATGACTCTAGCCATATCGCCAAGAGTCCTATTCTTCCGCTCCACAACACCATTTTGTTGGGGAGTTCTTGGACAAAAAAACTCATGATCAAATCCATTAGAATCACAAAACTTTTTAAAATCAGAATTTTTGAACTCGCCTCCATGATCACTTCGGATTCGAGTAATCATGTAGCCTTTTTCGTTTTGAACTTTCTTTACAAAAATCTTAAAGACTGAAATAGCATCACTTTTATAAGTAAGAAAGAAAACCCAAGTAAATCTTGAAAAGTCATCAACAATAACAAAGGCATAGAGTTTTCCACCAAGACTGGCTACTCTACTAGGGCCAAATAAATCCATATGGAGTAGTTGTAAGGGTCTAGTAGTGCTTACAGAGTTTATGGAATGAAAAGATGACTTGGTTGCCTTATTCAACTCACATTCGGCACATACGGTATCCTTTTTGAATGTGATGTCGGGCAAGCCTCTAACTAGCTTTTTGGTCGATAGCCTGGATATGGTATCTATATTGGCATGACCAAGACGCTGGTGCCATAGTAGTCGTTCATCTTTATTAGCAAATAAGCATCTACCTGTATTGTTAGTATTTCCAGACAAATAGAAAATATAAATATTATCCTCTCTTACCCCTTCAAAAGCAATGTCTCCCGTTGACCTATCATAAATAAGGCATTTGTTTTGTCCAAAGTTAATGTCATAACCATGGTCAGCAAGATGACTGATGCTGAGCAAGTTATGCTTTAACTCGGTCACTAGGCAGACATCCTTTATTACGGGAGAGGGAGGATAGCCAATAATACTATTACCTATAATATAACCTTTTAGGTTATTACCGAAGGATACATATCCTTCTCTCTTCATCGATAGTGATGCAAAAAGATGTACGTCTCCCGTCATATGCCGCGAGCATCCACTATCGAGAATCCACTTACTCTTAGTTGAGGAGGGAAGGTCCACCTACATCAAGAGTAGATGTGACCTTTGGTACCCAAGTTCTTGAGGGTCCTAAAAAGTTAGTTTTTGGAAACCATGCATATATCTTTCTATCTACTAATCTTCTAATTCTACATTGTGGTGATATGTGTCCATATAAACCACAATAAGTACATGTAGCATTCCTATTTACATTAGGAGCATGCTGATGATGTCTATAATGAGGAGAAGTCTGATGATTAGCATGGTGATGATGACTATGCATAGAGTGATGTGGAGTGGCATAGTGATATTGTCTATGTGGAACATCAGAGTAATATGGAGTAGCATGGTGATAATGTCTATATGAAGTAGCATGGTGATGATGCCTATATGTAGAATGATGTTGATTGTGCCTTTGTGCAACATTGTGATGATTGTATCTATGTGTAGCATGATGATTGTGTATCATATGAGAGTTATTCCTAAGTGTATGTGGTTTGTGTGTTTTATGGAAGTGTGTGTACATGAAAGCATGGTTATGTGTTGTAGATGAATGACGTGGAAGACTAGTATGAGAAATGTTATGCTTTGTGTGTGTCTCATGTAATTGGGTTTGTGGTTGAACAACCTGTTTTCCCAATTTAGTCTCTAATCTCTTAGAGACAGCCTGCAGTTCAGTAACCTTAGCATTTAAACCATATATCTTAGTCATAGAAATCTTGTGTCTACTCTTTTCTTCAGCAAGCATCGTGTTGAGTGTTGTGATTTCTTGTGTTTGTTGCTCAATACGTGCTTCGGCATCATGAAGGCTTAGTTTAAGCTTAGATACCTCATCTGTGACTTCCGTGGGTGAAGTGTCTCTAATATTATCAAGCAATATAGAAAGTCTTTGAATTTCGACTTCATGACTTTTGATTTTGTCCTTGGCATGTTTGTATTTACCAATGATCTTTTTGTGATCATCGAGTAAATCGGTGAAAGCATCGCCAAGTTCATCAAAAGAGAAGTTGTCAAGAGTTTTGTTTGATACCTTGTCGGACGTCGCCATTAGGCACACATTAGCCGCATCTTGAGGAGAGTCCTTCTCTTCCTCGGAGTCACTAGCTTTGCTTCATGCCAAATGCTTGTGTTGGCATATTTCTTTGAGGAGGTCTTCTTGTATGGCTTCTCATAGCGGTTGCCTTTCTTTAAGAATGGACAGTCTTTTCGGACGTGTCCAGTCTTCTTGCAACCGTAACAGGTTGGCTCTTCTTCGCCATCTTCTTGTGGTTCCTTCTTTCTTCGATTGAAGCGAAGGAATTTCTTGAAGTTGCAGACCATAAGAGCTTGATCATCGTCTTCTGAGTTGTCGTCATCCGTCTCTTCGGGTTCAGCCCTCCGTCGGTGAGCTTTGAGTGCGATCTCCTTAGCCTTAGGAGCAGGCTCTTCGAAGTCCTTGAGGTCAAGCTCATGAGTCATTAGCTTTCCCATCAAGGTCTCCATGGACATGGTTGTGAGATCATTTCCTTCAATGATGGCTGTCACCTTAGGGTTCCAAATTTTTGGTAGCCCCCTAAGTAGCTTGCGAATCTTCTCGTGATTTGAATATTGCTTGCCGAGTGAAGACAGGGGGTTGATGATGTCGAGGAATCTTACGAACATTTGCGTGATCGTCTCGTTTGGCTTCATCTTGAAAGCTTCGTATTCTTGAGTGAGACGGCTTATCTTAGATTCCTTGACTTGGGTAGTTCCTTCATGCGTTACTTCTAGGAGTTTCCACACTTCGTGAGATGTGGTGCATGTAGATACCCTGTTGAACTCATTCCTGTCTATAGCACAGAATAAAGCATTAATAGCTCTCGCGTCTAGACTTGCCTATATTTTCTCCTTGTCAGAATACTTGTCATGTGATTTCTCAACAAGATCACCGTTGACAACTATTCTGGCGGGCTTTTTGTAACCGTCAGTGACGACAGTCCACAGGTCAAAGTCTAGCGACTTGAGATAAAAGCTCATCCTTGTTTTCCAATACGTGTAGTTAGTTCCATCAAATAGGGGAGGCCTATGAGTGGACTGTCCTTCATCGTGATTGGAAATCAAGGATTGTATGGTTGCCATGGATCAGCTTTAGGATGTAAGTCCTTGTAAAGAGAACAGAGCTCTGATACCAAATGAAGAACAGATGGCAACTCTAGAGGGGGGTGAATAGAGTTTATAGAGAAAATATCCAATTAAAAATTAACTCTATCACAAATGAAACTAATCAGAGTAAATGCGGAATTTAAAGTGTGAAGCAAGAGAGCATACGCAAACACAGCCGATTTTAACCTGGTTTCCCTCGTGGAGGACTAGTCCAGGCCTGAGAACACTAGCTCAGGATTAAATCCATTATTTGTGAAATAGTAGTTACAACCAGTGCCTTTACTTCAGAAGAGCACGTCAACTTCTTACAGAGGATCGCAATGGCGATGCTTGGACTTTTTCAAGCGACTTCTTGAACTCTTGCACAAGACTCCTAACTGAGAGATGCTGAGCACTCGAGACTTAGAAAACTTGTGGCTAGTAGATGAGAAGGGTATGGCTTATATGAGCTTAAGAGAGAAGAGAAGAGAAGATTGGATGGTTTGAAATGAGAGAATTCTAGGCCTATTTATAGGTTTTTATCAGGCAGAATTCGGCCAGAATTCTGGTAGGAATTTCAAAAATTTGGCCGTTGCACAACTAGCAACCAGCCAACCCTAATAATTAGGGTGTTGATTTTTAGGGGACAGAGTTTGGCCCGAACTCTGTGTGGAGGCAGAGTTTGGCCCGAACTCTGTCTCCAGAGCACAGAACTGGTCCAAGGGTGGATTGGGCTAAGTTTGGATGTGGAGCTTTATGGGCTTTGGGTAGATTGTGGGTTGAGTCTCAAGAGCCCAGCATAACTCAGCTTACAATCATTCTAGACTCAATAAAAATAAAAGTACAGACGCGAATAACAACTTGCAATTCCAACACTGAGCAGTCTTCGGGCTTGAGCAGAAAGTAGTCGTCGTGTGTCTTATTGAATTATCATAAATATTATTTTGTCAACATTATCAATATTTGGTTGACTGTGACTTTGTGTCAACAATCCAGGCAAGGTTGATTACCAAAGTTATCCAGAATTATTAGATGGCTTAGAGTGCAACACATAACAATATGCCTTGTACTTATTTCATGAGTGTGTCCCACATGATAGTGGACTGGAAATGTGCCCTACTCGACGGTAGGCTACAAGTCCATCAGGTGTGGCCGGGATAACGGGATCACCAGTAACTGGAAAATCTCCCTTAGAATGAACTACTTGATCAATCTAGCCATTAAACTTAGTCAGATTCAGTATGAATCTCTGACCGTGGTATCTAGAGACTCATGTCCTAGACATGATGCAAGACAGGACTAGACTAGTAGCTTGTACAAATAAGTTTCAAGCAAGCACCCACAGTGTCAAGACGAGAATTTACTAGCAAGTCGAGATAGCCGTCGCAACGGCGTTCAAGGTTACATGTCATATTTACTTATCAAGAGTGTGCCGCAACGGGCCACTAACATGTACTGGTCTGTCATGTTCTTGTCTGGAGTGCACCATGATGGGCCACTGTTATGTTATTACCACGTTCATGTTCATGTATCATGCCGTGTTCACATATCATGTCGTGTACAGATTATCATGTCAATATTTCTTGTCCAGGATGCGCCACAATGACCACCATCAAGTGCTATCATTCCATTAATATGTCATGTTCATATCGTGTTCATGTCGAGTTCATATCGAAAAGGCGTGCATGCGCCCACGTACGGGTCCGAGGGCTATGCGCCCAAAGGGGGAGGTGCAAGTCAGAATGCACTACAAGTCTCATGGCTATATGTGCCCAAATCAGGGAGCCATGTGTCCACTATTGGCACAACATGGGTCTATGAATGATGCAAGCCCAAGGTGAGCTATGTGCCCAAGAGGGAGAAGTCTATGCTCCCAAACAAGCATGAAAATGCCTTGAAGGATTACAAGTTAGGGGCTCAAATAACATCCAGTGTAGGTCATACGCCCACATGAAGGGCTACGTGCCCAAACACAAGGGTGTCTATGCACCTACACATGGAATTATGCGCCCACATGATCTGGCTATGCGCCCACAGAGTTGCACTTCATAGTGTGCAAATATTGTTCATCATATTCTCTAAGTCTTGGTCGAGAGGACAAGTCTTGGAACCCATGATCTTCAAATGATCATAACTCGGTAAAAACACCATAAAATCTGACTTTTTAAAGGTCTAAGTTGTGTAAAATCAAATTCTCTACCACATAGAACTCTTAGTTTTAAAAAACAAGGTGGTTTACTAGATCAAAACCCAAGAAAACCCCAAAATGGTGAAAAGTTAGATCTACACAAATATATACATAAAATACAAAATGACAAGAACTAAAGTAGCTTAGAATGTTGTATAGAAGAGATTAGAACAATAAAATGGAGGGTTCCTTCATGAAGCAAGTTGCACTTGCCTAAGGTTTTTCTTTGGTGGGTGGGAGAAGTAAATAAAGAAGAAGAAGAAATAATAGAGGGGAGAGAAGGTTGGTCGCTTTTAAATGGGGGGTTAACATATTGAACCGTGGAAAAATAAACCAAGCCAAACCACAATGAAGCAAGTCAAAACTATGATATACCATGATGAACCTAAGCAAGATTAAACCAATACTAGCTAGCAAGGCAAGATAAGTAAAAATACGGGTCAGGATCTCGTACACGTGGCTATAACAGCACGTAAAGACCCGCTCTTTGGCCGCCAGTTGGCGATTTGTTGGGATTTTGTTGCAGCAAATCTGGGTGGTTGAGACATGGTCAGACTGCCACGTGTCCTATTGCAGGATAGGATTAATCTGTTGGAGTTATTTTGAGCCGTATAAGTCTTTCAGTTTTCGGCCATGCTGGGCTGCATAAGACTCATGCGGCTTAGGTCGCAGTCAACCTTAGTTCGCATGTAGCTTAAAGACTTTTGAGCTGCATAGATTCTGTATTTTGGGGCACATAAAGCTAATGCGGCCTAGGTTATAGTCACCCTTGGCCGCATGAAGCTTAGAGACTTTAGGGCCGCATAGGTTGAGCCGTATAAGGTTTATGCGGCTCGGGTAGCAATCCTTCTGGCCGCATGACTATGTCTAAGCAATGAACCCTATTTTTAGTGAAATGACATTTTGTCTGATCATGTCTTATCTTTTTGTCAGAGTGTCAGAGCTGTCATTTTTGTCAGTTTTGACAGAGTTTGCCAGCTTTATCAGAAGGACTGATCAACTTGGCCGCATATCTTCCTTCTGCGGCTCGAATCAGTCTGGTTGCAGATGGGCCGTATGGGGTGTTGAATCTGTCATGCGGCTCTCCTTTATGTGGACCAGTTTGGCCCAAAGTACTTATGCGGCCAGTTGTGATCCGCATGAACCCTATATTTTCCATGATTCTATAATTCCCTTGTGACAATGGTTCGGACTTGGCACGCGTGTATTGGAACACACCCATACTGGACACCGCCAGCTTGCTCCTTTCGGGTCAGCCTTTGGACTTGTTAGCCGAGACGGACGAATTCTTGGAGAGCTTCTTGAGGGATGGCGATCCCTAGGCGACAAAGCATGAAGCAAATGGGAGTTTATCTTCTTATGCATTCAGTAATCTCTCGCCGAGTCTCTGTACAAGTACCACCGGTTTGCAGTCGTTGGAAAACAGACTGCCTTCTTGGTGGCGATGCTGCTGTATGGTGGCAACAACAATGGATGGTGATGTTGGCACAAGTATGCCTTGAGATAGGCATGTTATACGCAGTAGAGTCTTCCCTCGTCCTGCACTTATGAGAGATCACGTTGCGCAGATCAGAAGTCTCAACATCAATAATCATTTCCTGCGCTCAGGGACGATGCAAACATGAGGAATGATGTGAAGGTAGCTTCCCTCTTCCTAAGCGTGAGACAGGCTTAGGTCCTGGTCAGAGAGTCGCTCGTGAGGCAGACTCGCTTCATGCTTACAGCAACGCTGCTCGCATGAGTTCGTCCCCACAGTATGCACCCCCTGGCTTGAATCATGCGCATGTGCACTCAAGTGAGAGCTACGTTTTATTGGTCAAGGCATTAAAGCACTCAAACAAATTTTGTACAGTTTTTTGTCGGCTGTACGCGTGACTGTCAACGCATGCCTTTGGTCAGCTGTGGGAATAACACGTTGGTCGCCCAAAGTGCATACAGCCTTGGACTTCTTCTTACTACCCCTTGAAGGTGCATAGTATTTGGAGTCCAACATAGTGGTCGACGTAGCACGTTGGTCGTGCAGGACGTGTACTGCCTTAGATTTTTTTGTGCTATCCCTGTAAGGTCCATAGCATTCAGAATCTATCATGGGTGTTGGCATAGAATGTTGGTCGCACAGGGCACGGGCAGCCTTAGATTTCTTCGTATTACCCCTAGAAGGTGCGTAACATTCGGAGTCCAACATAGCTTTTTCCAAGGGATAGGCAATTCTGTTAAAGACAGAAGCTCTAGTCTGCACAACCGTATTCGGACGTGGGTGGCAAGCTGTGCCCTACTTTCGGCACTATGCCTTCGTCACGTCTAAAGCACGGGAGCTGCGCTCTTCTTTGGACTATTCATCAATGAGAGCTGACCGAGGTAGTATAACAGCAGCAGTTGAAGGCATCTTCGACGCTTCACCGTCCATGGGTTCTGGAGCACATCCCTTTCCGTCTTGCTGTTCGTCGCAGCAACCTTGGGCATCCAAGTTCATCGAGTCTTCTTCGACTTTATGAACCGCTTCGAAGGACGTGACTCCTCTTCATAAAGGAGATCTTCAAAATCTTGCTGGTTGAAATATACGACTAGCATCTTTTGAGAAGACTCCATCAAGTTGCCGTCAGATTGTGTCACCACCTTCTCGTCGGAGGAGAAGGCAATCCCTAACAGAGTCGCCACTTTGTTTGCCATGAACAAAAGTTAAAAAACTTTTTGTATTTCAAACGTGTAAAAGAGTACAAAAGATTCCTAAACAGAAGATCTAGGTACAAGAATTTCTAGGGAAGTGTAACGGTCAAGATCGAGCACTACATCAACTCTTTTACTACGTTGACATTGTTTACAAAAACAAAAGTTTGATTACAAACTAAAAAAGAGTACAATAGTATAATTGATTTTGGAAAAGTACAACTGTAGGAATCTTAGAAGACGATCACTTTATCCCTTGGCTGATTTGATATCGAAGACACAAGCCTGTGCAGGATGCAATAGCACTTTGTCAGTAGATTATGATCATTAGTGATGCTTTAAACTGATTTGAAACTCTATTTATAGAGTTCTGAAATAACTGTTTTCTGAGTTGTGCGTACTTCAGGTTGTGCGCCTTCTATCTAGTTGCACAAACGGTTACTTAAACAGCTTGGGACGCCTGGCATCGTTTGAGTGAGATGCACGTGGTCATGGGCAGTGTAGTAGAGATGTTCTTCGAGATTAGTGGCGTGCGCGCCATAACATCCTACTTTTGAACAAAAGTTGCTTAGGTGGCGCCAAAACTCTAGGTGGCACGATCGTGCAACTTGACATTTGGCACCTTTGACTGGGTCTTCTATGCTATGATAATTAATCCTTGCACTTCTTGATAACTTGTGCAAGCTAGCTGTCAGCATTAATTGCATGCTGACAAAATCTCCTCGAGCGCCTTATTGTGCAGGATTCGAATAGATTTTCTTCGACTGACGAGCTGTCAGAGCTGTCAGTAATGATGGCGGCCGTTACAACTTCTCGAGGATGCTTGCTACGTGGAACTCGTGCATCCTGGCTTAGGCACAACCTGAGATGGCTTAGGCGCAACCTGAGACTGGCGCAACTTAATGATCTGGCGCCACTTGATGCTGGAGCTTTGTTGAGAGAGGCGCCCATTGATTTTTAGGCTCCTACCAGATCCCCTTCAAAGTTTTCAAAGTTTGAAAGATTTCAAAATTTGAAATACTTTGAATTAGAAAAAATTTGACACGAGTTACGCCAGTCAATGTTTAACCAATTCCACTTTTTGAGCACAAGTTGCACAACAATTTCGAAATACTCTTTAGGCTATAAATTGCTGTTCAAAGAGTATTTTTAACTTTTTCTGAAAGTTATTTTCCTCAAACCCTTCATCTTTTTCCTCCTAACTCCCGAAGCTCCTTTGACGATCGTCAATGGCACCAAGGAAGTCCGCCGTCGACAAGGGAAAGGCTATTGTTGGGCCTTCATCGCGTGCATCACCACCGAGGGCACCTCGTTATAGGCCTCCATCATCGAGAGCTGAACAAGCCAATCCACCTCTCGAAGGTGATCTTCATAGAACAAATCGACCATCACTTAGGCGCCAGTGAACAAACGAATCCACTATGCCAGAGTCAATCATATCTTTTTAGAGTTTTGATTGATTTGCACACTCTGTAACGTGTGCCTCTTTTTTTTAGAGTACAGGCGCGCAATCTATTTATTCGCGCCTCCTCCTTTTAGAGTGTTGGCTGCGTCAAAAATATACTATTTTTTTACGAACTGTGTTGCGCATGTTTCGAATTTGTGCCTTCTGACTTGTGCGAATGCACCTTTCAAACATGCGCATTTCAAGTTTGTACTAGGCGCAACTTGATAACTTGCGCAATATAGAACTTGAGTTCATATTAATCTTAAGCTGACACTAGGCGCACTCTGTAAGCTTGTGCAATATAGAATCATGTGCAACCTAAATTATATATATTTTTATATGCTCACGCAACCTGTGACTTCGTGCATCCTGTCTAAAATTTAGATACTGTTGTATAGAATTCATAATTAATCTTTTACTCTCTTCTTTTTGTAGTTGATCTCAGAGAAGACTCTAATGCTGAAAGATATGCTTCGGCCTTCAACGTGTCAGAATACCGAGAAGACTTATCCCACGTATAGTATCCTCAATATGATCTTCCTGAGTCCCGAAGAGCTATGCTCGCAGCTCAAGAGAACCCCACTTTATTATGATTGATAAACGGTGAACCTTTGGAAAGTCTGAACAATGTCGTCCATAAGAAGCAAACTTTCTTGTTTGGAGAGGTGATCAAGAAGACGTCCCAGCCTAAAGCGAAGATAGAAGATAGATTTTATCAATGTGGGGACAAAATCATGTACCTCACAGAAATATCGAGACACTTGTCTCTGTCTCGATATGCATTTTCTATTTATCCCCGACGTATGGCATAGAATGTGACCCCAATTCAACATGCCCGATTCAAAAAGATATGCTACAGATTGGGTCCGCAGAACAAGGATTTGTTCTACAGCACTTCAGAGAGATACAACTCCTATCTGAGAGGTTTGAGACCAAGCTGTGTACCTCCTGAAGATTTATCAATGCTGCTTCCTGTCTGGGTACCTATTTTTGTGAACATGTTTGCGAAGGATGAAGGGAGATACCCGAACCAAACCATGCGGTTAACAGGCTTAGTGAACCCTGACATGAAATGCTGGAGCAGTATAGTGGTTTGGATTTTGGATCATTTTAAGGATAAACTCCTCGCATTAGAGCTCTATGATCCGATCTGGACCACTGCTCACGACTTTCGTCCGAATGCTCACATATTTTTGGCTTTAGTTGAAAGATATAATAAGAGGACGGGTACATTCATGATGCCTCACGGAGAAATCTGCTTCCCACTTCTTGAAATGAAGTATCTTTCACATTTGCCAATGGGTGAAAACCCCTATGAAGAATATGTGCCTACAAACGAGGAATTGGATACTCTATCAGCAGAGAACCCTCAGATGGTGGCTATGTTTCAAGAGTTATTATGCCACTATATGATCTGTTCCCTTTACTACAAGAGTGCTTCCAAAGGGACTTGCTACACCACCAAATGGCTGCCATACTTGTTTCTGGGTATGCTCATGAAGAAAGGATCGTCGAAAGTCAAGCTTGCGATCCTTGTTTCTTCAAACCGCTCAGCCGCAGCGATGTAGAAAAATTGATAGAAAAAAACAAAGCATTATGATAACATCTTGGATGTTGCTTGGTACCCATTTACTGCTGGTGCTCCAGTCAAAATTTATATTAGACAGGGTTATAGACCCATGTCTCAAGAAGCCCAGTTGGCGGGTTTCCTCTCTTTATGGCTACGGCGGTTTGTGTTACACGAGGCCAGTGCCATCGACCGAATCCATCGAGGTGTGTTATTCATTGCAGTACGTCTAGTATTCAGTTACAAGATAGACCTTCTCTCGACGATGACATGCCGCTTGAACGCATGCTTACGTTCTTTCGTTAATACCATGGTGTACGATAAGAATTCTCGGGACGACTACCCTCGTACCGAAATATCGTACACATATCTGTTTGGGTGGTTGCTGTTGCACTACCCTGACTTGATGGACCCCGATATGGGTGCAGTCAGAGGTGATTTTATCAGCCGTTATTCCAATGCTCGATAGAATATAAATGCGCTGTCAGAATGCCGAAGAGCTTTGAACCGAGGGTCTGGATGGAGATTTCAATGTGTTCCTCCTCCTCCAGGATGTGAGAATCTTCCTCCATAACTCATGGATCTAGAAGCAGCATCTCTCTGTCTATCTTCGACAAAGTTCACATGGTTGAAGACAATTCGGCCATCACATTTAGTGTACCGGTTTGAAGGCGAGTGTTTTTTGGACCCATACCAAGCTGATTTGCTCGACAGTTCGTCTATGATCAACTACATGTGGGTAATGCCACCACCTGTTTACAGGCTAAGGGTTACCTAATAGATGGTGCCAGGGCTTGGAGATACTATAATGCAAGAGGCACTAAGGCCACATTCTCGATGCCCCATGTCTCCCATATAGGCCCGCGTAATACATACACAAATTTTTATACTTCAGCCATGTAGAAGTATGAATTTCTTTACAATGAAGGCTTATGTGCCCGAGCCAATGAGGGCATATGCGCTCAAGTAAACTCATATGCGCCCAAGTCACCCTGTGAAGTACTATGCGCCCAAGCCACCCTGTGAAGCTCTATGCGCCTAAGTTACCCTATAAAGTTCTATGCGCCCAAGATAAGCTCCCCCAGAATGAGGGCGTATAGCCCTGTTTCAGGCTATGCACCCAAGGCAGAATATCCCCTGACTCGGTCAAAGCTGCGACCAAAATGTGCACCGAAGAGTACGACCACGTCAGTCTCCACGAGCAGTCGTGCACCGAAGTATGCGGCCACGTTAGCACCACGATCAACCTACGACCACATATCCTGCATGTGCCTACATCCTATGCACCCAACGCAAGACTATGTGCCTACATGAAAACCAATGTTTTTCTCATGTGGGCACATAACATCATTCCAGCTCAAAAACTACTATAAAAAGGGGTCTCATCCCTCTTCAAAAGACAGAACGGAGAGCATTTTCAAAAGCCAAATTGCTGTACTTCTTGCCAGTGAGCCGAGAGTTAGCAATTTTCTTAGGTTTTCTTCCACTTTTATAATCGGAGTGTCAACGAAGTAAATGAGCAACTGTCGCTCAATCTCCATCATTCCATTCCCCAGAATTCTTTTTTGTACTCGGGGATCCTCAGCGCAGGATCTCTCAGGCGTACTCGATTTGTGGTGCCTTGTGCCAATAAAAAAAAGACAGCGTTTCTTCTTCTTTTTGTGTGTGTCCACAAAAATGGTGACTCTGCTGGGGACTACCTTCTCCTCTGACGAGAAGGTGGTGATTCAGTCCGATACCGACAAAGTGGGGAGCACTCAGAAGATGTTGATCGTGAAGTTCGATCAGCAGGCGTTCGAAGAGATGCTCTCGAGGGACGACTCTACTTCCTCAAAATTATCGAAGCCAAACAAGTCTTACAAGACTTGGCTTCCGAAGGCTCGCTGTGCATATCCTGGCAGTGTCATAGCGGATATGCAACTAGAGCACTCTGTCACGTAGGCACATGGCTCTGCCACAGAAGCTCCCCAAATAAAGAAGGCTCATACCGTTCCGGGATCTACTAGCCTAACGACTTCTCTCTTGTACAACCAACAACATAGTGTTCAATGCCCGAGACTTGGCAAAGGAAAATACTACGATGCCAAGAATCAGAGTGTGTGACACTCTGGAAAAATCCAGCGAGGCTCACAAACGAAGAAGGCAAAGTTGGAAGAAAACAACGCTGCTCCACCAAGCACGCGCCCAAAGCTATGCCCCCAAGGGGTTGTGTGGGTGCATAACTCTAATCAGAAGGCTTCTGTCTTCGATAGATTGGGCATTCAAGGTCATGCGCCCAAGGCTATGCGCTCAGGCACCACTGATCTATACTATGCGCCCACATCGAGGAAGCTCAAACATGATGCCAAGAAGCATGCACCCAAAGGAAGTCTCCAGGGCCTATGTGCCCACAGCAAAAAGATAGGCTCCAACGCGTATAGCACGGGGCTGTCTTCAAGAACATCACAGAACTTAGGTGTGGGGCTTGTCCCTGTACGTGAACTAGGTCTGGATGTGCCAACTCTCCTTACAAACCCATATGCAAAGCTCAGCGATGCATGTAACATGGATTTTAAGGCAAAACTCCCTTCCGCTGACTTACGCGACATGATAAATCATAAGCGTAACGCGAGGGAGGACATAACAATTCATAGTACACATCCGTGCACCAGTATTGTCATCAACTGTTGCTGCTCTAAAGCAGCGAGAGTGGCTCAGAGACAGTCCGTGTTCCGACGGCTGTATTTCTCTGACAATGAAAAGCCGCTGTGTGTTTTATCCAACATGGCTTCATGGGGTCCCCCTTATGGAAGCCCCAATCAAAGACGGTGGACCATGAACCCAACTTTCTCCTTCAGTTCTGCGAGAAGAAGGAGAAGAAGTTTACCAACAGATGGCCAGCAGGATGTCACATCTGAAGGAGTCTATATGGGTACTCGGTCAAAGGTAAGATTTCGTATAGATGACGAGGACTCCCAAGCTGGGGGTAGTATTCCCTCAGAGTCTGAAGTGGATAACCTTCACACTGGGGGTAGCCTTTTGGAGGATGATGATCCCTCCAAGTTTGATGGCGACTATCTACTTCCCCTACCTGAAGATGAGGGACTTGTCAACTCGGAGACAGACAGTATCAGCACCAGTTGTACTATTTTCTCTATTCATCCTCGCATATTATCTACATACATGGCAGATGAAGAAAGACCTGAGGAAACCAGTGATCAGACCAGCAAACGACTAGAGGGTCTTGAAACAGCATTCACCAAGATCACAAATATGCTTACCAGTATCATGGCGGTCCAAGCTGCTGGGCCTGTTCCTCCACCTCAACAAAACGTCTTCGCTTACGCTAGTCGAGCTCATAGCAACAACCCTTCTTCACTACAAAAGGAATATCATTCCGTTGTGCCTCCGTCAAATCTTGCAAATGCTGGGTGTGGTCCTTCACCAACGACACCTGACAATCGTTCAGCAGCCATTTTCTAACACCTGCTCAATCATCAGGATGCAATTGATTCCCTGGTCGCCCATCTCGACACCATCTCACACAAAGACGAGCTTCATAAGATGGGGATATCTCAACCTTATCCCCCTGAATGGGAGAATGCTACTTGTCCTCCTAACTACAAGCCGCTGATACAAATTTATTTCACGGCTTGACTTCTCCTCGTCAACACATGACATACTTCAATACCCAGAATCTACACTTACCTAGGGACGATCTGTTCTTGTCAAAACTATTTATTAGCACCTTGTAGGAGGTAGCTTTTGAATGGTTCTGCAGTCTGTCTGACGGTTGTATCAATTCTTTTAAAGACTTGGAGAGGTTGTTCCTCAACAGGTTTTATGAGAGTGGCATGCATGTTTGTATGTCCACCCTCATCGAGACCAAGCAAAGGAAGACTGAATCTGTCATTACCTTCATCGAATGCTTCAGGCGACTAACACTGAAGATGCCCTTCGGTATACCAGACTCAGAACTTATGGATACTTGTCGACATAACTTCCTTCCTACAGTAAAGTTCTGTCTGGGCATACATAAGTATGGTACATAGCCTGCTTTTATTGGGGCCACTGATGCTGCTGAAAACTATGTTCCTAATCTGGAACTACTAGGGTTGAAAACACCCAAATATGAAGACAATGGCAAGCATCCTTAAACTATCCCTGTCCGTGGGGATAAAGGGAAAGAAGTCCTGAAGGTTGACACTTCCAAGGGAGCTTCCAATTCTTAGGGTGGCTTTGACAAGCCTAAGGAGACCTTCTCCTTTGATGAAGACGAGGTCATTACCATTTTTCATACATTGACGAAGGGTAACAAACTGACATTGCCTCCACCACGACATCTTGCAGAGACGAACCAACTCAACGATCCCAAGTACTGTCTCTATCATCAGTACGTGAATCATTCCACCAAGGACTACATCGTCCTGAAGAAGAAGATACAACAGCTTATCGACAGCCAAGTGATCAACCTCAAAGCTGAAGACAAGGTCGTATCTTCTAACATGATCTCTCTTTAGTTTGGTGACTTTCCTTCCACAGAAGTCGCAGACGGCGTGGTCCCGATCCCCAAGGCAATAATGAAAGTCGTCAACCTGTCACCAGCTCACAACTCAACCTTGGTACCACTCATAACTGAACGTGGCGAGATCATGTGGGTCCATCCAGACCTTGTGCAAGAAATAACATAGGGGTGGTATCTCTCAAAGCAAAAAGGGGCAAGAAATACAAGTCATGCCATATGGTGTCTTCTTCCATCTACGAGGTTATATCTGGCGAGACGTGATTAGGGAAGGCTTATCTTCGGACGTACGATCCCGCACAAGAAGAAGCAGTACATACTCAAGCTCCTGCTGCCCCCATAAGCTGTCATGACCCGCACCCACTGTGAGGACAGGAACGAGTATAACTCATCAAGAAATCTCAAGTAAATGACAGAGGACTATAAAGCAGTTATAGACAGTTATATTGATGAAGATGGCAGTTTATACGAGTAATGATGTAGAGAACAGTTAAAGTACAAGGAAAGTAAAGTAACTAAATAAGAAGAAAAATATGGCAATGAAGACTGTAAAATATATTCGAGCTGAACTAGAGTAGCATGATATAAGTCCAAACAGTATAATAAGAGTCATTTGTGAGTTCAGACAATGTAATCTAATACCAGGTGATTCCAGCACAAGATGAGTCCGATATAAGGTGAGTCCAGTCAGTGATCAAAGATTCCAGGGTGAGTCCAGTCTATACTCTAATAGTGTGTTTTAAAATATCAGGATCGACATGTGAACGACTGTAAGTAATACGGCACACCGCACACTCGGCCAAGTGTGGGATGGCTATCATTCCAGTATAATTCCAAGGGACTGGTTCCAGTATTTGGGTATGTTCACATGTCTACTCCAATATTCCCCTGCCCAACAAGTACAAGTGAATCCATAACCCGACATGAAAATGAATACAAGTCCAGCCAGAATACGAATGATGCCAGTAAGTGATTCCAGTAGGTGATTCCAGAAATAGAGGCCAGACATGAATAAGTGAGTGTCGCATGAAATGGATCCAACAATATCAAATCGTGTTTGAAATAGAGAATTAAATAGAACTAACTACAACTGAAGTACAGAAATCGTCAAGTAAATGGAAGAACTATCAGAGAATGTACTCGCCTGATACTCTAAAAAAGTAGTATAATATCAGATGTCTGCACCAGAGTCACAATGTCCAAAATAGAGCAGTATAGGTTATAATATGTTTAAAACAAGTTAAATAAAGTTTATGATGCAATCTACATGATTTCTAGGTCAATCTAGGTCAAAGTTAACTCTAAGTCAGACCTGGTCAACTGTCTAGGTCAAACAAATCAAACTAAGTCATATTAGGTCATACAGATTAATTGGTCAAATATTGACTCGATGTTGACTTTTGGTCAACTCTAGTCAACATGAACCATTTGATCAAACTTGGTTTACCAATACTATCTACATGAATACCCTATGAAAATCATACTTCATTACACTATATGTCTTGCCTATTGGGATACCTAGGTCAAAGGTAAACTATCTACTCAACTCTTCCCGTGCCATAACACATATCAAAGGTAAACCACATATATCTATGTGACATTTACACATAACATAGGTGTAAAGTACTACACTAGGGCCTCTACTCTAACTCACTCTAATTCATAACCATATCCCATACCACATATCTATATACAATGATGACTCAACCCTAGTCCTTTATATCTATAAACTACCACAACCCACACTAAACTACCATGCTATATATATATATATATATATATATATATATATATTTAAAAAAACCTTTATTGAATGATAGGCGCAAAATGCCGAAGCCTATACAAGTAAGCGCGCCTCGCACGAAGAACGACCCAAAACAAAGAAAGAAATACGAAGTGTTTCCCACAAAATGGTAACTGGACCGAGCATCAGAAGGTTAGGCGGTCAAAGCAGTGCCCAAGGAAAGAGCGCCCCTGCCCCTGTCAGTAGTCCAGTGCGGCCCAAAACTGGTTCGAGGTGTGAGTGTAACGTCTCTTTCTTTTGAAGATTTGCCGAACCACCTCTCTGTACAATTGAGGAGGCGGTAATTTACGGCCCTCGAATCTGTATTTATTTTTGTTTTTTCATAAAATCCAAAATGCGGCGACAGCGACGATCTGATGCCCGTGAGACGCGTTCCAGCTGGCCAGCAGATCGTTGATGCCTCCGGTTGTGGGGACCAATTTGCACCTGTAGTGAAGGTACGACCAAATGTGGGAGGCCGATTCACCAGAAAGAAGAACGTGATCGACGGATTCTGGTTGGTGATCAACACAGCAGTGGCATCTGGATGCCAGACTGAAGCTGAAGGATTTGACGACATCGTCCGTAGGTAGTTTCCGACGTGCGGTACGCCATAGGAGGATGGACCATTTCACTGGAATACACGAGTGCCAAAACTTGGCAGAAGGGGAGGACGTTACTTGGGTGTCTCTGATGGTGGTTCTGGCCGAAGCTAGGGTGAAGATGCCACCCTGGTTGGGGGACCATCTGAGCATGTCATGAGCATCATTGATCGACAGATGAGAAGCACCCAGGGTCGCCATGGCCGTCGGGCTAAGCCAATCTCGAACTCTATCCCAATTCCAGCTTGACGCATCATCATCCCATAAATCTCGGATCTCACACAACGACGGATTAATAGCATTGGACCTGAGGATCTCGTCCCCCAACCAGCGTTCCTTGCATGCCTGCGAATGACTATTGCCTAGTGTCAAGCGCAAGTACGGTTCCGCAAGGTTTCGGCCGCGAATGATGCGCCGCCACGACGCAGAGGATCTGTTGTTGGTAGACGCCTCTGTTAAGTGACAGAATCTGGAGTATCTCGCTCTCATGAACCTGGTCCAGATCGAGTTTTCAGAGCGGATTTTCTACCATAATTTTGCCGAGTGGGCGTCGACCATGTGGGCAAGTCTGCAGAATGCCAGACCACCCTCTTCAGTAGGTTTGGCCATGGTAGTTCAACTAGCCCAATGATGCTTGTTCTTTTCCTCGAGATGACCCCAAAAGAAATTGGCGAGTATGGATTCAATAGAATGAAGCACTTTGATAGGGGGCACGCACACAGCTAGGGTGTATAGGGGGATGGAGGATAGGACGTGCTTTATGAGAATTAACTTCCTCCCGGGGGAAAGGGTGGCGTTGTGCCAACCCGCAATTTTCTGTCGAATCTTGCCCACCATGTGGTTAAAAATGCCAGAGTTCGCTCTACCGTACACCAACGGGCAGCCTAAGTACAGGAAAGGGGGGTAAGCTGTGGAGAAGGAGGTCATGGTGGATAGCACTGCCGAGTGAGTTCTATCGGCTTTGTGATGAGTGTAGATCACGCTCTTGCTGTTATTGATTTTCTGGCCAGAGCATCGAGTGTATTTTGCAAGAGTTCTAATAACCACCTCAATGGCTCCAATAGCGCCAACGGAGAAAATGAGGATGTCGTCTGCGTACGTAAGATGAGTTATAAGAGGGCAACCGGTCATTGTGTGAAAGTGCTGGAATCCCGGAGATCGCGGCATAATTTTGAGGTTTCTGCTCAGGGCTTCGGCCGTGATGATAAAAATAGTGGAGGAGATGGGGTCTCCCTGTCTGACACCGCGAGTAGCTTTGAAGAAACTGTGAGGTTGACCGTTGATAACGGTGGAAAACCAGGAGTTGTTGATGGATCTGAATATGATGTCGATAACAGGTTTCGAGAAACCAAAGGCTCTGAACACCCAGATCATGAATTGCCAGTCAAGACGGTCGTATGCTTTTTCCATATCCAGTTTGATGGCGACGTTCCCCCCTGGACGGGAATTTCATGCAAGTGATCATTTCTTGAGCCAGAAGGATATTATCGGTGATATTACGACCTTTGACGAAGCCGCTTTTCTCTTCGGAGATGATTCTGGGGAGGAGATCCAACATTCTGGTGGCGATAATTTTAGAAATAATTTTGTTGGTGAAAGTGCAGAGGCTGATTGGTCTGAAGTCTTTAAAAGTCTCCGGGTTGTCTTTCTTGGGAATGAGGATGATGTGGGCGGAGGATATAGATTTCGGATACGTGGCTCCTTGAAAAAATGCGGTTGTGGCATCCCAGAGGTCGGACCGAATGATGTCCCAGCATGTTCGGAAAAACACCCCGTTGAACCCGTCCGGACCCGGGGCGCTGTTAGCATTAATGGACCACACAACGTTCTTAACTTCGTCGACTGAGGGGGGAGCGCGGAGGCTCTCGTTATCCCTGTCGCAAATCAGGAAGGGGATCTCGGACAGGAATCCGTCATCTTTAACCACGACCTCTTTAGCAAACATGTTAGAGAAATAGTTCGTGGCTGCCGTCTGAATGTTCTCCTGATCGTCCAGAAGTTGGCCATTTTCGTCGCGGATGCGATGTATCTTAAGAGAGCTTCTGCGTCCTTTGACGCATTTGTGAAAGAAGCCAGAGTTCTTGTCCCCTTCCATGTCCCAGGTTAATCTAGTCTTTTGTCTCCAGAATTCTGTTTAAACCCTGATTCTAGATTTAAGGATTGCCTTGGCGAGGTTGAGAGAGGCGCGATTCTCCTGGGAATTAAAGACGGCAAAATCGATCTCCGTACGGATGACATCGTCTTCAGCATCTTTATTGGCTTGGAAAATGTCCCCGAATGCAATTTTGCTCCAGGCCGTAAGGGCTTTTCTAGTAGCTTTGAGTTTGGTAGCAATTCTGACCAGAGAATCCGGGTGAGTGACCGAGGCCCAAGCCTCTTCCACAATGTGCATGAACTGGGGGTGGTAGCGCCAGAAGTCAAGGAAGCGGAAGGATTTGTTGATGTGGTTATGGGTGTTGTTAATCTCGAGAAAGAGGGGGGAATGGTCAGATTCGGTGGAGTTCAGGTACGACAGATTACTGATCAATCCCAAATCCGACCAACAGTCATTCACCATGGCACGATCCAGGCGGGAGTACTGCCTACGCGATCCATCTTGCATGTTGCACCAAGTGAACTGGTTGCCGTGGAAGGGGATAGCAGAAAGATGGGCGGTTAAGGCAAAGTTGTTGAAGTCCTCCATGGCCGAATGGGGGGGTCACGACCACCTGATTTTTCCTCTCTGCAAGATACTGTGTTAAAATCTTCGATGCAAAGCCACGGCATATCATCGTGGGGAAGGGAGGGCCCCGACAGAAGCTCTCAAAGAACGCTACGCTCCGAGATGCTGTAGCTACCGTGGATGGCCGAAAGAAGGATGCGGGACTTGAAGGCGGGATGCTCTACCCAACAGGAGAGGGCCTGAGGGGAATCGTTAGTAATGCCAAAGCGGAAATCAGTGGCGAAGAAGATCCAAATGTCGTGACATCCGAAGATTGCGAAAGGGAATCCCAGCTTGAGTTGAATTCCTTTCATTCTTTTGTGGGGTATTTTTGGTTCAATAATGACAAGTAGATCAATCCGATTGGATTTGGTAAGGCTGATGATCCGATTCAATGTCTATTTATTCCCAATGCCTCGAACATTCCAAGAAAGAATGTTAGGCATTAAGGAAGAAGGCAGGGGTGTTTTGCAGCTTTGTGGCGGATCTCGTGGTCATCGCCGTACGCTGCCTTTGTTTTTTGGATTTCTTCTTTTTCTTGAGATAGTTGTTTTCGGGGCTGGTACAGACCGGAACAAGGGCCCCGTCTGAACTCGAGTTAACGACTACGACTGCCGGAGGGGAAGTATCGGAGTCTTCACACTCCGCTAGTGCGCAAAGAGGATTGTCTCGATCGAGGAAACCCGCTTTCTGAGCCTGCCAAAATCTGCCGGTGAGCGGGCGAGGAGGAACCATGGCCGGGCATGGGAGAAGGAGGATCGGCAGAGGATGGAGCCCCGGCTACCGCACCGTTGTAGTACGATCTGAGACTGGCCTCAGGCTGTACATTGGGAATCACTAGTTCGGAGGAGGAGGCTTGGGGGGGAGCCTCGGGGGAGGTAGGGGTGATGGAAGGATTTGGAGGGAAACGAGTGTGAGGCCTGTATGGGGAGAGGATGGGGGGTTAGGGAGGCCACCGGAGATAGGCGTCTCTGGAGAGCAATCATCCGGATCAAAGTCTAGGGCTCCGAGAATTATGGAGAGTGATGGCGAGTGAGGGGATAGGGGGTTAGGGAGGCAATCGGACACCGGCGTCTCTGGAGCGCCCTCAGCTGGGTCCGAGTCTAGCGCTCCGAAGGAATTATGGAGAGTGATGGCGAGAGAAGGGGGTGGTGCAGAGACAGAAGCGGTATAGATGGGGGAACTTCGAGCAGGAGAAGGGGGGTTGGAGGAGATCTGTGTTGTGGGGCGGGATGGGGGTGCCGTGCCTGTATCGCACGCTTTCCTGGGGATAGGTTTCTTGAGTTCTGGATGTGCGCGGAAGCAGTGTTGAAGAGAGTGGCCGCACATCTGGCAGCGTTGACAGAAAATTATGCTGTTGTCGTAAACCAGCGCTTGGCTGAATGACTAATCTCCGAGTTCTATCTCGATCAGTTTGGGTGGCTCGTTTGCGAGGTCCAGTTCTATGCAAATCTTTGCGTAGTTACATTTAGAGAGGTTTCTCGTTTCTTCGACGATGGCCAAAAGGACTCCGAAAGAGCTGGCGATCCTCTTAAGGGCTGCAGCAGGAAAGCACACTAGGGAGAGATTGGAAAGGGTGACCCAGGAGGTAATGATGGTCGAATCGATCTTGGGATTAAAGTTCGGTGACCATTTGACAATCTTGACAAACTGAGTGTCAATTTTGGTCGTGCCTTTCGCCCATACTTTGCTGTAGTCCAGGTCAGAGGAAAGATGAAGAAACAGGTGTTTGGGGTCGAGAGGAGCAATCCGGAATGTCGTTGAGAGTCCCTATCTGGTGATGGCCTCCCGAACGAAAGAAATTTTAGGGCATCCGAATCCGAACTTGAGTACCAAAGTTCTGATGAAGGAGGAAGAGAGGGAGCGGATCTCCTCGTTGGAGAAAGGGACCCGGATAGGGTATCCGTCCTGCGGTGGAGTCAGAGTGACGTCCGGCAGGACTACTTTCGCGGCCGGAATAGGGCCAAACCGTGATCGATCAGGCCGCAGGGCATCTGCGAAGGAGGGGGAGCTGGGGAGGGTTCTGGAAACTGAAGGGTCCAGGCCAGCGGGCGAGGGCGATCCGCGTCTCGAGGAGGGGGCAACATCGGCAAGGGTCTGAAGTGAGAAGGGATCTGCCGGGAAGCTCGGGAGAGCACCGTTGGGTGGCGTTGAAAGAAGGCGGTCGCCGGCCTGAATGCCCACATCGGCAACTGCCGGGGGAAAGGAGGCTTGCTCCAAGGAAGAACCCGAGCAGGCAAAGGCCTGTGGAGGGGAGAGAACCTCGCAGGCAACAGCCTGGGGAACCGGTGCCTGGCCCAGCAGGGAGCTGCCCGAGAGGGAACTGTGAGACGCACCAACGGGAGGCTGCGCATGCGTCTGCAAGGATGGGGTGGTGGAGATGGGGTCCGACAGGCGCGGAGGGGGGGGGGTACGGGAAGTTGAGAGCCCACGGAGGGGGATAGACCCATCAGGAGCGCAAAGTCAGCTTGGGGAGCCGGGAGACCCACGAGAGGGGAGGCCAGCCTGTGGAGTCAACTGCGCAGGATGAATATTAGAGGAGGCAGAATAGGAAGCTGTGGGTCCCACGAGAGGGGAGGGGGCCAACCAATGCTGAGCCAACTGCACAGGAGGAAAGTTAGAGGAGGCTGTCACGTGGGGGGGGGACCACGTGCAGCGCAAGGGAATATTCGGGATGTACTGCACAAAATAGTGCTTCATGTTCCAGCGCAAGGGGGGCATCCACGTGCTGCTCCACAGGGCAGAGGCCCACAGAGGGGGGATTAGAAATCCCTGCGCAAAGCAACAACGCGCATGAGTCCTCTGGCGGGCCATCCGAGGAAGCAACGACGGGAGCATCAACGCTCGAAACTCGAAGCGCGCTCCCCCGAGGCTGTAGGCCCACGAGGAATGGCAGGACGGATGGGACGCCAGCGGCTCCGAATACGCCACCGGAGGGGGGAACCGAGGGCGTGCCTGCTGAGCGCGCGTCGACTGGTCGATGTACGCCGGGTACGGGAAGATGCGGCCAATAGGAGGAGCGGCCGACGGCGAGGCAAGAAGTGCAGCACCCGGGACGACAGAGGATGGCTGAGAGTCTCGGCCCAGGGGTGGTCAGCACAGCGGGGGCGCCTCCTCGGTTTGGGTCTGCCGGAGCAACGCCGAGGAGCGCTCGACCAGGGCGACGAGCTCTTGCAACCAGCGAGCGCGAGGAGGAAGAAGGGAGGGGGTGGGGATGGGGAGGGGGGTCGCCGACCGGCGGGATCGAGAACGACGGGGGTCTGTCCATCCCCACCTCCCGATACGTGCAGGCCCACGCCATACGACTTCGAGACGGCGGGATACGACACGGCCGGGACAGCCCGGCTCGAAGAGGAGGCGAGCAGAGGAGCCCCTCCGACTCTGGCGGGCAAAGCGGCAGGTGACGAGGGGTAACTCCGAGGAGGAGGAGATCCCAAAATCGAGGGGAGGGAGGAGCGGGGGGCCGGTGCCGCAGCCCAAAGCGGGAGCGGCCGGTCGGGGTCCAGCCGGGTACGATGGAGGCCGCCCGCCTTGGGAGGGTACGTGGAAGGGTACGGAGACACGCGGCGGTGGCGACCTCGTCGTCGACGGTGAGCGTTGAGTGAGGGCGTCAGAGCCGGCTGGCCGGAGGGCGGGAGGGCGGGGACGTCGGACGGCGGAGCGGGCCAGGAGGGGACAAGGGAGGGGAGAGGGATCGGTCAGGAGGGAACCCATGATTCAATATATATATATATATATATATATATATATATATATATATATATATATATATCTCAATCATACACATATAATATCCCAATCTAATATACACTACCCATCATATATATGATACCTTACCATTTCTAAGCCCTCAACTACAAATACCAAAACACACACTATCCTAATACATCATGTATATTACATTCTTACATTCATACATTTATTATCTATCTTGCATATACATACATGCATATATATTACATATATAGATATAGGGATGTGAGAAGGGGCTATGTGACATATGGTAATGCTAAAAAAGAAAAACAGTGTACAATGTGACAGTGTTCACAGATTTGAGTGTGTGTGTGTGACACATGTAGCTGTAGGGTGTGTCATTAATGTGTGTATAGGTGTTGTAGCAAGATGAAACCAGTGTACCAAATCAGTGTATAAGTCTCAGGTTTTTGTGTGTATGATATGTGTCATGACAGTTAAGGTAATAGGAATATGGCAGTTTACATGATAGGATTCAGTGTGGTGTATATGACAGGGTTTACATGGAACATGGGTAATGTGAATGTAAGTGTAATCAGTGGCTAGGAGTGTGTCAGGAATTGAAATAAGGGTGTGTGTCCTATGTTACATGTTCTCAGGAATTAATGTAACATGAACTCAGTTGTAAGGGATAGGACTGAAATAGTGACAGTTCCATATTTCAGTCTAAACCCAAATTCGAGAGTCCCATTCTTGTGTTAACAGTAAGGGGTGCACAATCTCAGGAAAAACTAAAATTAAGTCTCAGGAATATTAGAACTCAGGAAATGAAAACCAGATGATAGTTAACAATAGGTAGATAACAGTTAACTCAAAGCCAAACCAAATCAAATTGAAACCCCCATTCGCAAACACCAAATCAACAACAAATCTTGACAGTAACTAACACACTTATATATGAATCTAACATGACAATTAAACCTCAAAATCAGTTTTAAAAATGGAATTAAAATCAGAATTCCAAATCCTGAACCATATATCAGTTGACAGTGCTCTATATAGCAGTTCAACATTCAAAACCTAATTCGAAAACCAAAAACCTAACACCAGTCGATAACCCACATTCTAGTAATCTATTACACATGTGTAATTGAATTAATCATGGAAATTAAACAGGGAAATCAGTTTAGAATAGGATTTAAATTCAGAAATTCAAAACAGGAACTCAGTGTATCAGTAATTGGCTCGAACCCCTAATTGACATAGGAAAAACCCAATAATTGTCAAATTAATTGTGCCAACATGAAGTACACACGTGTACGTGTCGTAGGTATGCATTCGTGTCAAGAAAATAAGACACGAGGTGTCCAAGTGCATGAAAATACACAACATTTGTACAGACTACACTATCTCGTACAGCGAGTCAACGCTCTCGTGGATGCGACACAAGGCACGACACGTCTCATGCTCATGTCCACGTGTAGCCCACATATAGGCCTATACACGCGACACAATCCGAGACATGGCAGACACGTATACGCGTGATACGACACACGTATCAGACGCATTTCTGTGCGCGTACAGTCCTTGTGTATGACCAGTATGGCCTCATATTCGTGTCCGACATGAAATGAGGTATCGTAAAACTTAGGGAGTGTCTTGTCAGTCACTGGACCAACCTCCATGCCAAGTTTTGCGTGTCGAAATGTTGTGTCCAGTGAGAAATAGGACACGGATAGCAGGACAGCGCACACGCGTGTCGTACAGCATGTCCGCACCCCATTTCGACACAAAATTGACACAAAAATCATATTAGTTTCACAAAAGTTAAAATACATATTTAGATCTACAAATTCATGTAATTAGTTTTTCAAAAAATCGAAAATAAAATCCTAAGGGGCATTCTATCAAACACATACACGTACACATGACACGTGTCCGATACGGACACCAAACAGACATAAAATTAACCCAAACTTCAGGGACAGCTAGAGGACTCCTAGATCTAGCCCTAAATGTAAAGAAAACGGAATATTAGATCAATTTATGAAGTTTTACCAATAGGTACAAAAAGCAAAAAAGCTTCAAATGGGGGGAATCTCCTTGCTAGCCAAATGCTCCAAATTGTCCCAAAGCTATGATTAAACTCCACAATCAGAAAATATGAAAGTATTAGGCTCTAATGCAAGAAACTAGGGTGGAAAAGGATTTAAAATGAATAATCTATGGGTTGGGGAAGAATGGACAAACCTTCTTTTTTCTATGTGTTGGAATGATACAAAAGAGGCAAGAACTAATTAGGAGAATATTTATAGGGGAGACACCCTAGTGGCTGGTCACAAAGTGAAAATTAGGGTTAGGGTTTAGTCTAATGGGCTATGGGCCTAGTTGTACTAGTCATGGAACCAATTTCTGAGTCTCAAGCCTATGGACCAAATCACCAATCCTTCTATTTCAAACTTGATCCTAAGCAACCTAACTTGAGTTGACTTAAGTTAGACTAGGGTCTCACCATGCTAACTAAGTCGCCATAGCTAGGGTTAGCTTCTAGGCTAGTCTACAAGTCTCAATGAGTCAAAGTCTAAACTAGGAATCACCAATTCAATAAATTAAAATAAATTCAAATTTTACTAAATGACAAAAATACCCTCAAGCTAAAATGATAATTAAATCATCCTAATAACATGGTTAGGCTCTAGGTCATGCAGTCTCTAGGGTTTCACTAGCAGCACATTAAAATCATAAGTCATGACTTAAAACAGTTTTTAAATAGTTTAAAAAATATTAAAAATCACCAAAAATTACAATATGCAATAAATATCAATAAATAATAATTATAATTACAAAATTTCAAAATTACCCTCATTTGGAAAATTGGGTGTTACAATTCTACCCTCCTTAGAAAAATTTTGTCCTCGAAATTAAGATGATCGTACCCCTTCTAGGTCAACCCCCAACAATCAAGGTCAAGAGATAACATGCAATCATAGTCCTACTGTTCGTGATATCACGGTCTTGATCAGGGTCACTATACTATCTATCACAGCATAAAATATCCTGACAGGTACTAATGGAATCACACAACAAGATGAAAAGAAGAACAGAAAAGACAGACCTGCTAACCCGTCACCCGTAGCGTCGGTCTACTCGACTGTCAGCACAAATGCCCTGCCCCTCTGGGGTGTATCCCTATGATGGTGCAGGGCACGGTGCTGTACTACAGGTGGCCTAGCTCCCTCTATCTAATCCATGACACTCAAGTAATATCCACCCTGATATTCTACTCAATTATACTATGGCACCATCTATATGATATATTCTACAATCTGATAATCATACCCGTCTATCCAGAACCATGTTATCAGAATCCTCGTCACACCAGTAAGTATGGCTGTAATAATCCATAGAGTCCGCAACTAATGTACATACCTCTAGAATCATAGTATTTAAAATTTTTGTACTGCCGCTAGCTTGGTGGCGAAAACTTTAAATTCCCACACCCGAGAAATACATCCAAAATCAGACTCTATCTCATCGCCCAACCAGCTGATATGGCTGTAGAAGGCTCTAGATTCCATGATTGAGGCAACCTAGCCCATAATGTTATCTTGGTAGAAAATTAAGTCAATAATGAATACCAAGAATCAAATTCAATGATGAACAAGAAAGTGGACAGAAACTGTCGGAATCGAATTTCGAGATGGTTATAATAAGATTCTCAAGGGTCATCCCAAGAATCTTCTCAAGTAGTCCTAACTGTGATTGAGTACTCTCTCAACTAGAGCCTATTCCTTAATTTCTATCACAGGTGTGCAGCCAGTACAACTAATCGTTGTACTACCACGACATCGCACTAATGCGACTCTCGACCTGCATGGGCTACCACTAAAAATGTGTCACAACCCGTACCCACTATGAGGGTATGAGTACGTAACAGCGCCCAGCCTACGCCGCAGTGTCCGCAGTAGAATACTGTCCTAGGTTATTATCTAACCAACAACTCACGCAATTATAATGTACTTGTCAAATCTCATCTCCGAACGGAGGACAGGTATAGATATAATATAATCTCAATCACAGTCAAAGCACGATAAGATAACACAAAAGATTATAACTAAGACTGAATACAACAATAAAACTAACTACTAAAATAATATAATCTCAAAAAATGTATCTCAACTTATATACAATTCAAGTTCTAAAACATGAAACTGAACCTAGTCACTAGCTAATCTCTCGATCACTCATGAGTGTCGGGGCCAAAGGTAGCTAAGCCGTCTCCTGGTCCATAATAAGTAGGGCAAATGTCCTCACCGGAATCATCTGTAAAATTTTCAACAGGTCCAGTCAGGACAGAAACGAGTACAACTCATCAAGAAATCCCAAGTAAATGACAGAGAACTATAAAGCAGTTATAGACAGTTATATTGATGAACATGGCAGTTTATACGAGTAATGATGAGAGAACAGTTAAAGTACAAGAAAAGTAAAGTAACTAAACAAGAAAAGAAACATGGTAATGAAGACTGTAAAATATATTCTAGCTGAACTAGAGTAGCATGATATAAGTCCAGACAGTATAATAAGAGTCATGTGTGAGTCCAGACAATGTAATCTAATACCAGGTGATTCCAGCACAAGATGAGTCCGGTATAAGGTGAGTCCAGTCAGTGATCAAAGATTCAAGGATGAGTCCAGTCAATACTCTAACAGTGTGTTTTAAAATATTGGGATCGACATGAGAACGGTTGTAGGTAATACGTCATACCGCACACTCGACCAAGTGTGAAATGGCTATCATTCCAGTATAATTCCAAGGGAGTGGTTCCAGTATTTGAGTATGTTCACATGTCTACTCCATATTTCCCTGCCCAACAAGTAAAAGTGAATCCATAACCCGACACGAAAATGAGTACAAGTCCAGCCAGAAGACGAATGATGCTAGTAAGAGATTCCAGGGTAATTCCAGTAGGTGATTCCAGAAATAAAGGCCAGACATGAATAAGTGAGTGTCGCATGAAATGGACCCAACAATATCAAATCGTGTTTGAAATAGAGAATCAAATAGAACTAACTACAACCGAAGTACAGTAATCGACAAGTAAATGGAAGAACTATCAGAGAATGTACTCGCCTGATAATCTGAAAAAGTAGTATAATATCAGATGTCTGCACCAGAGTCACAATGTCCTAAATAGAGCAGTATAGGTTATAATATGTTTAAAACAAGGTAAATGAAGTTTTTGATGCAATCTTCATGATTTCTAGGTCAATCTAGGTCAAAGTCAACTCTAAGTCAGACCTGGTCAACTGTCTAGGTCAAACAAGTCAAACTAAGTCATATTAGGTCATACCAGGTCAATTGGTCAAATATTGACTCAATGTTGACTTTTGGTCAACTCTAGTCAACAAGAACCATTTGATCAAACTTGGTTTACCAACACTATCTACATGAATACCCTATGAAATGTACTTGCCTATTGGGATACCTAGGTCAAAGGTAAACTATCTACTCAACTCTTTTATGCCATAATACATATCTAAGGTAACCACATATATCTATATGGCATTTACACATAACATAGGTGTAAAGTACTACACTAGGGCCTCTACTCTAACTCACTCTAATTCATAACCATATCCCATACCACATATCATATACAATGATGACTCAACCAAGTCCTTTCTATCTATAAACTACCACAACCCACACTCAACTACCATGATCTATATATATATATATCATGCATACACATATATTATCCCAATCTAATATACACAACACATCATATATAGGATACCTTACCATTTCTAAGCCCTCAACTACAAATACCAAAATACACACTATCCTAATACATCATGTATATTATATTCTTACATTCATACATTTATTATCTATCTTGCATATACATACATACATATATATTATATAATAGATATAGAGATGTGAGAAGGGGCTATGTGACATATGGTAATGCAAAGGAAATGAAGGGGAAAAATAGTGTACAATGTGACACTGATCACAGATTTGAGTGTGGTGTGTGACACATGTAGCTGTAGGGTGTGTCATTAATGTGTGTATAGGTGTTATGGCAAGATGAAACCAGTGTACCAAATCAGTATAAATCTCAGGTTTTTGTGTGTGTGATATGTGTCATGACAGTTAAGGTAATAGGAATATGGCAGTTTATATGATAGGATTCAGTGTGGTGTATATGACAGGGTTTACATGGAACATGGATAATGTGAATGTGTGTGTAATCAGTGGCTAGGAGTGTGTCAGAAACTGAAATAAGGGGTGTGTCCTATGTTACATG
>JANAVB010006915.1:0-36833 GCA_029216955.1 Iris pallida | reverse complement strand
CAAAAAGGAAGGGGGAGGCTCTCCTGGCAAAAAGATCAGGAGGACAAAAGGTCCCAGAAAATTCGTTGGCCATGATTGCAGATACGTTTGATCTTGAGGCTCTGGCGAATGACCCAACGGGTGAGCTTGTCGGCTGAGAATTTGTCACGACTCGATTCCAAATTGTTGGGTCGAATCGGATCATGCCCAGTCTGCACCGTTGTGAGACGGCGGCAGTAAGCTGTTTCTATTTGCAGGTAATCTCAACAACATCTATACATTTGTCACAATACGAATTTACGAATATTTAAAACTTTTATTCAACAATGAGAAATACAACTGGAAAAGAAAATACTGAAATAAACACTGAAACAAAAAGTCTACAATCTCCAACATAATGAAACTAGAAAATAAGGAAATAGCAACTAGCTAAACGGCCGGCTCTTCGGCCTCAGGATCCGCGTCCTCCAAGGGAGACTCTGGTAACACCGCAGGGTATAGCACATGATCATAATAGCTATTGTACAATAGCTCAACGTCATCAATATCACATATTGGGGGGGATCCAGTCAGGAAAGGAGCAAGTACGAGTATGTACCTCACATTTCAAATAATAACGGAAAAGTGCAAGCTAAACAGTTGAAACCATATTTTCCAGCAATTTAATAATTCAATACTTGAAACAATGTGATTTGAATATGTAACGTCTATGACCGGCTTGGGTTGTACAATAGCATCCTAGCGACGCGATACGGCTTATCCCCGTGTGTAAGAGGGGTAAGCTCGCACAATAACAATATGCAAATGATGGGTATTGGTCATAAATGCTACAATATTCCCCCAATATTCCCACAATCAATATCAATCAATATTTGAACCCTAGGAAAGGGTTCCGTGTAGTAATGTGGTTTAAACATGCAACTTAACAATTACTAATTTAAATATAAGATAGCATAACCGTAACTTGCCTCTATTTGTATGACTGGATCAGGATGTCGGCACTGGAGAGGAAGTCAACTACGTCCTCGAAATCCTACAGTTGAGAATCCTGACTTAGAAACATAGGAAGCCATATCTAGGTGTACTAGTTATAATTTTTAGAAACAAACCCTAGTCAAGTTTTGTGTTATTAATTAATCTACCGAAAACTGTCTAACGTCGCGAGCTACGTTTGTTGTCATTTAATTGGATAAGCCTATTACTGGTACTTTTAATTGGGAAAGATAGCAACTACCGATTAATTAGCAAAACTTTGTATTTTAATAATATATATAAAACTAAATTTCTTTAAATGGGAAAACATGAATTTATTAATTTATTTGTAGTCGGTATTTATTTTATTTAATGTGAGAAATCCTTATTAATTTTATACAAAAATAATTAATATCCAATTTAATTATGCGCCTAGCTACGCAAACAACAACCGGAAAATAAAATAGAAAATCTAAGCTACACAATTACAGGGCCACGGAAAATAAAAAAAAACTGGACTTATTTTCTTACAACAATTTAATTAAATTAAATTAATAAGGCTGAGGCGAGCTCGGAATGTCGTGAAACGGTCCAATCAGAAGGCCGAGGTCCTGCACCCAAGATACTAAAAGCCAGTAACCAGTTCTAAAGTAGAATATAATTAAATTTATGAAAGATGGTGTCTCAGACTTGGTCATGCAATCTAACGTTGCTAGGCTTACGCCTCAACGTACAGGAAATCCTGTAGCATTTGCATTTCGTCGAGGCTCATCCGACCGATACGGTCGTCGCCTATAGGGGATACAGAAACTAACCAACCAACACTTTAAACCAAATCAAAACCAATGAAACCATTTGCAAGGACCAGGGTTTTAGAAAATAGCTTTTGATATACAAAAATTACTGAACTTATAAAAATATCATTTTTAAATACTTTTCCGAAAATTTGGGCAGCACCTCCTCTGTAACTAGGACGCCATAGCCACAAAGGCGGTACTAATCCACACCCAAAAGTCTATCCCGAACCAGGGAGACAACCACAGCATCACAACATCCAACCCAAATGAAAATAAGTCATAGAACTATAAATATAACAAAACTCAAAGGTAAAAAGTCTATAACAAAATAACTAACCAAGAGAACAAAGATATAAACTAAGAAATGTCCAAACTAGAGAATGAACCCACAACACATAGGAATGTCCAAACCAAGTGAACACGCATCACATAGGAAAAGTTCCAAACAATAATCAACCTAAGGAATTAACTATAACTCACAGAAACAAGTCCGAGTAGGACTCGAACGTCGTATCCCCTAACGCAACAATTAACAAAAATGTCGATCCCCGTAACGGGGTCGGGACCGCGTCATCATCGACTGGGTGGGACGAACTACTGTGATTATCAGAAATTACCAAAATATGTTGGCGGGGAGCCGCGAGATAAAATCGGAAAAACCGAAACAGCGTTCGGACCGCGGATCGACGCTCGGAACAGCGGTGGACAGCGGGCAGCGCTGTCGCGGGGCTGCGGGAACAGCGGATCGGGGTTGGGATGGACCGAACAGCGGCACGGAAGACCGCGGGGGCAGCGGAAAGGCGGTCGGTCGGCCTGGGCGGCCGCGGGGCACGCGCAGAGGGGGTCGGCGGCGTCGGGATCCGGCGCGGTGGGGCGCGTGAGACAGGGCGGGGGTGCTCGGCGCTGCGCGGGGGGTTGCGCGCTGGTCAGGCGGCCGGGGCGGTCGCGGAGGGTGGCCGGCGGGAAGGCGAGGGGCGCGCGGTCAGGGCTGGCCGGAAGGGCACCGATGTTGGAGGTCGACCGCGAGGCGGCTCCGGCACGGGCTGGCGGCGGATCGGCCGATCAAGGGTCTGGAGTTAGGGGAAGGTTGTGATGGGGAGTTTTTGGAGAGGAAAGGGAGGGAATGTGCTGATCAGAGAGTGAGAGAGAGAGAGCTTTCTTTATGGAAAGAAAGTGGTGGTGATGGTGGTTAAAGTGAAGGGGGAGTGAATAATAAGGCTGGTTATGGTGAGTGTTTCCAGGGAGAGAAAAGAACGTGGGAGATACAAAAGGGGGTGAGGGGATGAGTCGGGTGAGTGGAAAATTCTGTTTTGGTTTCTTTTTTTTTCTTTTTTTCAGAAAAGGGTTTGGGTTTGGAAAAGAAATGGGCTGGGTTAGGGTCCGAACAAAAACACAATCCATCAGTCAAAATTCCAATTTAAGAAAAACATAATTTAATTAACCAACTAAATAATAATAATAATAATAATAACTAATAAACCTATGACTACGCCAACAACTAAAATCCATCAATCCAAATATAATTTCGAATTTGCGAGTTTTACAGAATTGACGGCCTTCGTATCTAGCTTTGTTGCAGTTTTTTCAGATAACCCATGCGGTAGCGGCTGCGACGATCTGGTGGCAATGAGACGCGTTAGCCCAGGTAGCCAGAAGATCGTTGAAGCTCCCGCTAGCCGAAGTCATGCCGCAACGATGGGATAGGTCAGACCAGACACTAGCCGAAGACTTGCCGTGGCGAAGGATGTGGTCGATCGTTTTTGGTTGTTTCTCGACGCAGCAATGGCATGCTGACGCAAGGCTGAATCCGATTGTGGTAAGAATGTCGTCAGTGGGTAGTTTCTTGCGGACCGATCTCCATACCAGAAACGACCATTTCTTTGGGATGCATGGGCGCCAGAAAGGGCCCAGGATGGGTGCCGGGGGCCCGTTCCCGCGCACGACCCTTCTGGCCGAAGCGACTGTGAAGACGTCATTGGTGGTCTCTGACCACGAGAGAATGTCGTCTTCCGTGCCAATCTTCATGTCGAAGTTCCGTAGGGTGGTTGCGGCTTCTTCACCGATCCAGTCTCGAATTTTGATCCAGTTCCAGTCGCTAGTGCTGTTTTCCAAATCTCTGGTCTTACTGTTAGCTGGGACAGCAGGGCGACGTGGGATAAGATCAGTTCCCAACCACTGTTCGAGGAATATCTCAGCATTGCACGTGCCTAGCAGAAGGCAGATCTTTGGTTCGGCGAGGGAATGGCCGGTCAGAATGCGTCGCCAAGCCGCCGACGATATGCTGTTGCTGATTGCACTAGCCAGGTGGATGTGTTTGAAATACCTTGCCTTCATGAAGCGGGCCCAAAGGGAGCGGCTCACACGGAGCTTCCACCACAGTTTCATGGAGAAGGCGTCCACAATGTGGTGCAGTCGGAAGAAATCCAGACCGTCTTCGTCAGTAGGCTTGGCCATGGAACCCCAGCTGGCCCAATGATGGTTGTCTTTTGAGTCATTGTGGCCCCAGAGGAAGTTTGCGAATAGATTCTCGATGGATGTGAGGACCTGCTTCGGGGGGGGGGGGGGGTGCGGTGGAGCATGCCGCGAGGGTGTAAATCGGGATGGATGAAAGCACGTGATTAATGAGAATGATTTTGTCGCCTGGCGATAAGGATGCGTTATGCCAGCCTGCAATTTTTTTTTTTTTTTTTTTTTTTTTTTTTTTTTTTTTTTTTTTTTTTTGATTTTGCCAATAAGACCTTCGAAAATACCAGCACTCGATTTGCCGTAAACTAACGGAAAATACCAGCACTCGATTTGCCGTAAACTAACGGACAGCCGAGGTAGGAGAAAGGAGGATAAGCGGCGTCAAAAGAGGTGATTGTCCTTGTATGAAAAAACTTTGTATTCCTATCGTCTTCCTTCAGCCAAGAAACTCTAGATCGTTGCTTCCAATATAACTCTTGTCGAAGGAGAAGTTTGTCGAGGACTGCTTGGGTTTTCTTTTCCTGCAGAGATCTGGCATCTGTCGAAGAAGAACTTCTTCATAAAATTTTATGTTTTCTACTAAATTCCCAATTCTCTTTCTCCCCCATGCTTTAAGATGAGGCATCGACTGCTGGAGTTTGCCAGTGAAGTATGAGACATTTGAAGTTTTGGACCAAGCTTGAGTAAGAATTCTTTTGAAATCATTCTCATAAGTCCATGCAGCCTCAAATCGGGATGGGTGATAACGCTTCTTAGTAACAATGCCAAGCTTTTTAAGAGGATTGGATTGTGGTCACTATCCAAAAGATTGGTCGACCGTGCTATCGCGGATACTTCTTGGAGATTACTCACATAATTTACTTATATGTAGAGAATCTTTTGGATAAGAAATCAACTGATGGTTTTAAGTGTTGCAACTTAGGCCACCCCTCTTGGTAAATTTAGAACACTATGTCCACTCATTTTCTTTACAAGTGTTGCAACATAGGCGGCCACCCCTCTTGGTAATGCTTTAAAAAAATAGTTTGTAATAACAATTTATTAAATCTTAAAAAATAGTGCTATTTAAGTATAAATTGGTCCACGTTATCCACCACAGTAATCTATAAATTGTTGTATATGTTTGGTCAACCAAATTGAGTGGAACTAAATCATGCAGGATCCGTACATGAAAACACAACGGCTAGGACGCCGCGCGGACGGTCGAGTACCGGCACCATGCTACTACGGATATAAACGACGGCCGATCACGCGATCCGTCATGCGGCGCCGTATGGACGTCGAGAAGACGTCGTAAGGACGTCGTGCGCATAGAACGGATGGCTGGACGGCGGCTGTCGTAGGCGTCGTAAAGATGTCGGGGGGTGCCTTCGGCGTCGTGCGCGAAGCGAGACGTTGCCGTCCCGTGAGGCTTTGGAGCGCGCGGAGTGCGCGAGACGTGCGTGTGAAACGATGATGAAAAAGTCAGTAAGGACAATCCGTACAAAGAGTCCAAAACGACATGACGATCGGCTAAAAATCGTATGCGAAAAGACATATAATTTAACTGAGGTTGTACGTGCTGGAAAAAAAAAGAAAAAAAGAAAAGAAAAGAAAAGAGTGGAACTAAATCATACAGGGCCCAGGAGAAAATATCATGAACATTCTTTATACTTAACCTGTTTTAGTCCTTACTAATTAGTATGAACAGACCACTGCTTAACTTTGGACTATCGATTGGTTTACCATAAAGTGTCACTTAACGGTTGCTGACCATGCATCTCAGCAAGTGTTGCTCTCATCAATACAACATTGCTAGCAGCATTCATTAATTGTGCCTATTATTTCTTTTATTTATAAAAGTGATAGAATTTTGAACTATATTATAAAATTTTCTTATCTTACGTTTGATTGCAAGACAAAAAAAATATTAAAAAAATTAATTAATTAATTTCATGCAATTATTTTTCTACGAAATAGTTTCCAGAGAATTTTTTTTATATATCTAAAACTTAACTTGGATGTTTAATTGTCATTATTTTTCACGAAAAAAATAATTATTTTCCATAAAAATGATATTTTTCTGTGGGTTTGAAAATTTTAATCTTCCACCATTTTAGAAGAAATATAGAAAATGAAAAATAATTCCATGAAAATTATAAGCAAATTGTGATGAAAATATTTTTCTTGGAAAAAAAAAACTAATCAAACACATCCAAAATTGAAAATGACATTATGTTTAGATCAATATGAAAAAGATTTAACAGGAACATAACAATATTATTTTCCATTATTATTTTTTTTATATAAATATAGAAATCTATACAATAATGTCTTCTGTGGACTTTGACTACAAATCACTGCATGGTAACTATTTTGAATATTACATGGGTACATGCATGGGCATATATACAAACACAACAACACAACCGGACAAATTAATAAAGTTGCAAATATTCTATGGATATTTTTCCTTGACAATGTTCAAGAGCTGGGTGGCCGTCATCTTGATCTCACTAAAACATGAATCCACCTGCGTCTCCATCACTTTCATGCTCTCCTCGACTGCTCCCATCTTCCTCTCGACTTCCTCCACGGCCACCGCCACCGCCGCCGCGTCCTCCCCCCCACGCAGCGCGAGCTCCGCAGCGAGCGACGCCGAACCCATCCGAATCTCCAACCTCTTCGCGGCTGCTCGAACGCTCTCCAGCTCGTGCACGTCGAACCTTCCCCTCCATATGATCGTCGCGACGACGTCCCTCTCGGCAGCCAACGCGCGTAGCCGCGGCCCCCATATCGACAGCGCCATCCACTCCTCCGCCGTCTCCGCCACGGCACACGCCGCAACGGCGGCTGCTGCCGCGGCGGCAAAGCACGGGATGGAGTACAGTAGTGCTGCGCATGCGGCGGCGGCCACCGCGGCCGCCGAGTACGTGGCCGCTCTCCACACCTTTCTCCACCGCTCCGTCGAGCTCAGCTTCTCTTCGACCTCCTCCTTCACGAGGCCGGCCTCCCGGTACGTCGACCGGTGCCGCTCGCAGACCGAATCGAACTCCTCCATCCGCGTGTCGGCGGCGTACGCGCCCCCTGCCGCCTCTTCTATGAACTCCCTCAACTTCTCTATGCATAGTTCCTTCTCGTCCTCTTCGTAGTAGCACCGCACGGCCTCGAGGAGGAGGGAGCGGCAGGCGCGTGCCTCGGAAAGGCGGAGCTCGAGGGAGGAGAGGAGCGTCGCGGCGGCGACGGTGCTCCTGAAGTGCTCCTCCGCCAGGGATTGGAGCTTCGGGTTCGCTATCGCCGTCTCCTTCGCCTTCAGGAGGGCGCCGAGAGGCCCGAGCTCCGGCGCGGCGCGGCAGGCGGAGACTAGCTGCTTGGTGTAGCACTCGTCGACCGTGATCTCGGCCTTCTCGATCGCTCCGCCATGGCTCGACTTGCTGAAGTGGCACCCCATGGTTGCAAACCCTAATTTTTTTTTTTTTTTTTTAATGCGAGTACGTTGAGTGAAGAATAACTGATTTGTTTATCGTACTTATAAAGAGTGGGAGGGGAGTTCTGGCCTTCTAGAAGAACGGAGTGGGGTGGGCCATGTACATTTTCCGTGCAGGTACGCGGAAGGTTTCACGGTGGAGCCATACAAACTTTCCGTGCTCATACGAACTAGGAGTGAGCAGATTTCGGTTTTTCAACCGAAACCGACCCGACCCGACCCATTTAGAACATTCGGGTCGGTTTTTTTTTGCATAACGGGTCGGGGCTCGGTTTTTACAAAGCAAATAAACGGTTATCGGTTCGGGTTACGGGTCTGGAAAACAGTTTTCGACCCGAACCAAAAACCGATTTATTATTATTTCTTAATTAGTAAATTACGAAAATACCCTTCCCAAAAATCCTAAATATAAAAGTCTGAGCCTCTCTCTCTCTCCTGTACTCATTTACTCAACTGCCGCTTCTTTTCCTTCAAGAACCCTCTCTGGCTCTCTTCACTCTGAGCCTCTCTCTCTCCTGCTCTCGTCGAGAGAGAACAACCCTCTCTGAGTCTCTCTGCTCTCGTCGAGAGTCTCGTCACTCTCCAGTCTCCACCGCTGCCACTCTCTCTTGTCAACCACCAGTTCTCTACCCAACCGCTGCCTCTCTCGTGACTCGTCTACATCGGACCTAGATCTGTAAAGATCGGACCTAGATCTGTAAAGATCGGACCTAGATCTTTCAGATCTAACCTAGATCTCTCAAAGGGGGCCGTTCGTCACTCATCTGACATAGATCTGGTAAATTTTTACTTTCTCTCTCGTTTTTAATTTTTTACAGTAAATTATTGATTTAATTAAATTTTTTCCCTAATTTTTTCGTATTTTTCTTTATGATTCATGGCTCATGGCTGGTTCAGGACCTCAGGTCCCTTGCTCACTCACTGAAATATTGGTTATTTCTAACCAGTCTCTCGAACTCACTCACAGTAAGTTATTTTTTTTTCCTTACCAGTCTCTCGAACTTGAATCCGAGTCTATAATATGGAAAAGTTGCAGGGTTGCTTGCTAAGTTTGCTGCAAAAATTTGTCAATGCAAAAAAAGAGGAAAAAAATCTCTGTTAGCTGCCAAAATTTGCCAGTTCTATGTTTGCTTGTTATGTTTACTGCCAAAATTTGTCAATACAAAAAAAATGAGGGAAAAAGAAAGCAATGTGCACAGTAAGACAGTTTACTATGTTTTGCTGCCAAAATTTGCTATGTTTGCTGTCAAAATTTGTCAGTTCTATGTTTGCTTGCAGTTTTATAATATGTGTTTTATAAATCAGTTTGCAGTTTGCAGTTTTATAAATCAGTTTACAGTTTTATAAATCAGTTTCATAATTGCATTGTTACTGGGTTTAGTGCACAGGGACATGTCAGTATAGTTAATATGTTGCTGGGTTTATACTTAGTTAATATGTCTAGAAGTTGAAGTTTGCTGTTTGCAACTCTTCTTAAAATCACAAACGTTAGGGTTAGGTAAAGGTTAGACATGTTATAATTTAATTATGTGATATTTGTTAGGTAGCTTCCATCAATGGCAACAACTTCATATTCATGCAATGTGCGTATTTCTACATTTTTGCTGCCAATTTCATATTTGTAGTTCCTATTTTGATAGCATAGTTTATTTTTTAGATGTCGCACAAAGGTGATCCACCTCAGCCACCAGTTAGTTCTCAGACCACTAATGAGCCAATCTCCAATTCTAATCCGAGTCTTCGGGTTACTAGAAAATCTAACAAAAAAGGGGCAGCGTTTTGGATAGATTTTGATAGTTTTTTGGATGCGGAAGGTCATCCAAAAGCTAGTTGCAAGCATTGTAAGAAAGAATATCATTGTCATAGCAAATTAAACGGGACAACCGCTGTGAAAAATCATTGGATTGCATGTCCTTTGAATCCAAGAAACCATGACTCTACTCAATCAATACTAAACTTGCAACCAAATGCAAAGGGCACGGATAAGATACTAACTAGATGGAAATTTAATCAAGATGAAGTTAGAAAAGCTTTGACACGTATGGTGATTATTGATGAGCTTCCGTTTCGGATGGTTGAATGTGAAGGTTTTAGAAACTTTATGAGTGTTGCGTGTCCAATCTTTCGTATTCCATCGAGGTGGACCGTGGCACGAGATTGTTTCGATATTTACTCTATTGAAAAGAGTAAGTTCAAAACATTTTTGAGAGAGTCTAAACAAACGGTTTGTCAAACTACGGATTCATGGACATCGTTACAGAAGATAAATTACATGTGTCTTACAGTACATTACATAAATGATGACTGGGAATTAAAGAAAAAAATTATAATTTTTTGTCCAATTTTCAGTCATAAAGGGGAGGCCATCGGGAAAGCGGTAGAGACATGTTTGCTTGATTGGAGTATTGATAGGGTATTTACTATCACAGTTGATAATGCTAGTTCTAACGATGTTGCTATTTCTTATTTGAGCAAAAAAATACAAAATTAGGGAAATAACATTCTTAATTGCAAGTATTTACATATGAGATGCATCACTCATATTGTAAATCTCGTTGTGGTTGACGGTTTGAAGTTGATGTCTTCATCGGTTTCTCGTGTTAGAAATACAATAAGATATATGAGACACTCTCCTAGTAGATTTCAGAAATTTAAAGAGTGTGTTGAAGCCGAAAAGATACAAAACAAGAAGTTATTGTGTCTTGATGTGAGCACCCGTTGGAATTCTACATTTCTTATGTTAGACACGGCTCAAAGGTTTGAGAGTGCCTTTGAGAGATTTGCATCTATTGATCCATGGTTCAAAGTAGAGATAGCGGAGCACGGTGGGTATCCTACTGATGAAGATTGGTCTAATGCAAGAAGATTATGCACTTTTTTTGAACACTTTTATGAACTCACAAAGCGTATCTCCGGTTCCTTGTATGTCACTTGCAATAACTTTTTTGATGAAATCACATCAATTAACATTTTATTGCGCACTTCAAAAGAGAGTAGTGACTTTGACTTAGCGACCATGGCCGATAAAATGAGGAAGAAGTATGATAAGTATTGGGGGGTGTTTGCCATTAAAATCGTTTGATTGCAAATCTTAATACAAACAGAACAGTGTTACAATATAGGACTTAGATGTAGTCCTAGGAGTACACTTTTGTTTAATCTGGGTCCTAAGTGCCAATGGAGCGAGTGGTAATACGTTGACTCCGTTAACGGGCTAACGACGGTTATCGGTTCTCTGAAGGTGTAGATTGCTCTGGGTGCTGGAGCTTACTGAGAGGAGGAAGTCGTTGAGTGTCTGTATCTGCCTCTCTGGTGATATCTGTCTGTCTTGTTCGTATATGTCTATATGTGTGTGTATGGAAGAAGGAAATGATTCCTCTATTTATAGCTGGACAGGTTGGCTGCTTATGTACGCATATGTAGGATGCGCCGGTACGTGGAGACGCTACGTGGAGACTGCTGATGGAGGTGCATAGATGATGCGCCCTACTCGAGGGGTTGAATTCTTCATACTGCTGTTGTGAGCCGGCACGTAGCAGAGGAGAAGATCTTTCTGTTGCTGAAATCTTGGATGAGTTGAGTCAAAGGACACGTGTCGTCGACTCATGGCTCAAAGATCTCGGATTTGATGGGAGGGACGATTCGGTGGGATGCGCCTTGGATTAGGCGCATGATGAGATTTTGGCTCGTGACCTTTAGGAGTCACGAGCCGTTCTGGGCGCATAGCTTTTGAGGCGCATGCGAGCGACTTTCCTTCTGTCTTTCGGGATCAGAGATCAATCTGGGGCACATGGCTTTTGAGACGCATGCAAAGCTTCAACTGGAGACTCTTCTTCTGTCTTTAGGGATCAGTGAAGGGTCTGAGGCGCATGCGGATTTGGGCGCATGGCTGCGGAGGCGCATGCGGGCGGTTGAGTGGCCACGTGGCTGTAGCCGTCGAAGTAAAGTCATGATATTGCTGACGTTGTGGACGCTTTGTTTTCTGTAAAAGCAGTCAACTGTTCAGACTTGGGAAGGCGTGCTGCCAACTCTGTCGGTTCAGCATTTAATGTTGGTGACATTCGATGAACAGCTGAGTGGGCGCGTCGGTTGACGTTCCACTAAGCATATGAGGACGTATGGGGGCGCATCCCCTGTGATGCGCTCGGTACAGGGCGCATCTGTTGGAGGCGCTTGATGTTTGAAGGGGTGTGATGCGCTGTCCAGCCGGCGCATCCGACACGTCTTTAATGATGCGGCTGTTTTGCTTCTCGAGTGCCTTTAAATAGCCGTTTGGCTGAAGTCGAGGCGTTCGGTTCATCCATTTAATGTGAGTTCATTGCACGGAATTCGGAGAGCCATCCACTTGGCGCGTGGGTTTGATCTGCCCGGCCCATAAATAGTGGTATGGAGAGAAGGTTTGCTTCTCATTCCCTTACGTACTTCCGACATGAACTTGAGTATTCGGGTGCACTCTGTTGACGAAGTGCTCCCGAGGGTGAAGATGAGACGCCATGACGTCGTTGATGCTCGTGAAGGTGACTGTTACATCCAAAAGACGGAGTCGAGGGCTTCCGAGGCGGGCGGAAGGTGCCTGTTGCATCCAAAGATAGGGATGCTCGGGCCTCGTCTCCGTTGTTCCGGAAGAGCCGTAGATCGGAATGGCGGTGCTAGGCTCTCTCTTCCTTCAAAGTGGGGGCTGCCCACTTTGATTGTGTTGAAAGCTGCTCCTTTTGCCGTAATTTCGATCACGGTCTTCCTTGGTCTTTGGAGGCTCTTTCGAAGCCTCCCCTGACCACAGATTTGCGGTTCTCTTCTCTTCCATGGTTCCAGCCAGAGGGTTAAATGCTTTGTGTAATCGAAGCACTTATCAGGTGACCCTGGCTGGAAGAGCGGCACATAACTGGGCTCCTGCTCGGCCAGGTGAGCCTGGTTGGAAGAGTGGCACATAACTGGGCTGCTGAAGGGATACACATAACTGAGCTGGATGCACATAACTGAGCTGCTGAAGAGATGGCGGGATACGCTTGGTTGGAGGCACATGACATCTGCTGCGCCTATCTGGCAGCGCATGGTGACTGCTGCGCCTATCTGAAGGCGCATGGTGGCTGCTGCGCCTATCTGGAGGCGTATGGTGACCGCTGGCTGTAGACTTAGAATCTTTCCTTTGTAGAAATTCTCCTTTGTACAACCTTTTCTAGACATGTAATAGACTTTTATATATAAATAAAAAGTCCTTCTTCAAATGTCTATGGCTATTGACTTTGCTGTTTGAGTTCTGGCGCATGTAGTGTCTGGCGCATGGTCTTTCTGATTGTAAAATTCTATGCTTCTACAAGACCCCCTTCAAAGTTTTCAAAACTTTTGAATAAGTTTTGGAATACTTTGAATAAGAAGCATGGCGATCAGGACGCATGACTGTTGGGGCGCATGCCTGTTTAGCCGCATGCTCTTCTCAATTAATAAATTTGATAATGCCTCGGTAACCGAAAAGATTAATGATGATCTTTTTGTTTTATCTGCTGTTATCTTCACAAGACCCGAGGCGACGGCTGAGATCACTCGTCATCGGTTCACGCGTGTGACCACGGCCTATAAATAGGTGAGAGGTGGAGAGAGAGAGAGAGTTCTTCTGCTCTGTGCCTTTGCCTTCTTTAAAGTTCTTTCTTCAAAACCCTAACTTTCTCTTTGAGAAAATGGCTCCCAAGACTCCTCGCGGCGGTGCTAAGGGAAAAGAGCCGACAGAGTTCGTCGACGAGGATGCTCCCGCCACCATTACGACTCCGACCGATGTTCGCCCCGGGGTGACGGGTGGGTGTCGACTTTTGCTATTTAATGTGCTCTAACTTTCTGCTGCCGATGCGTATGGACCTCTGTCCTTGATATGCTGAGGTTTTATCCTGCCGACGTGCATAGGCTCAGGCCTTTATCATGCACCGAGGTTTAGTTTGCTGACGCGCATGGGTTTTATACCCTGATGATGCGCCGAAGCTTTTGCTGACGCATATGGGCTCACGCCCTGATGATGCGCCGAAGCTCCAATACTGACGCACATGGGTTTATACCCTGCTGATGCGCCGAAGCTCCAATGCCGACGCGCATGGGTGATGCGCTGAAGCTGACGTACATGGGTTTATGCCCTGACGCTGCGTCAATCTATTGATACCTTTTTTCTTTTTGCCTGACTTCTACTTTTGTTGTGCGAGTGTCGATGACGATCCCTCTGTTGAACGAAGTCCTCTTGGATGCTTCTCTTTGCCAAATGGGGGTTGATTTTGATGAGGCGGTGATCAACCCAGCAAAGGATGCTATCTTACAGAACCAACCCCGGGAGAGAATGCTGCAAATCCAGAACCAGTTGCCACTTTTCCTCCAGAGTATGATGGAGAGTGGTAAACTGAGGTCTGCTGAATCTGAAGATGTGACTTTCTTAAAACCTGCCTTTCTGTTTGGCGACCGACTAGTCTCTTCTGAAGCGAAGATATTGAAGATCAAAGAAGACTGGTTCTTCACTGCCAAAGGCATGGTTCTATACATGAGGCAGGTTGACCGCCAGTTGCCGCTGACGGTCTTTTATCGTTTAGCTTCGAAGAGAAGGATGGGTTGGAAACTTACTCCTTCTCAAGGAGGGGCCTTGGGAGGTACTCTTTCGATCGATGCCACCTCGAACCAGTGAGATACTTTGGCTGCTTCACGAGCCGGTTCCTCGTTCAGTTACCGAGCCTTGCGTCCCGGGAGCCTCTACAGTGAAGTTCCAAATGACACATTTCCCTTCAGTGCTCCGACCTTTGCAAATCGGATGTTGACAGCGAAGGTCATGTACCCGACAGGTGGATTTAGAATCGAGGGTTGGTGTCACTATATTCCGAGGTGGGACGAGTTGACCACTTGGGTGCTTTCAAGGTTCAAAGTTGAGCTTAAGGAGATCGGGCTGACAGCCACTATTCGGGCTACGCAGGCAGGCGTGGATCTCAATAAGCCTATGTTCCTTGCGCTCTTGGAATTATTCAATGCCCATACTGGCAGCTTTTTCACTCCGGTGGGAGAGTTGGGGTTGGCGGATCTTCTTCAGGTCTGCAAACTGTAGTAGCTCCTCCAACTCCTGCTATGACGCCGTAGGTCCTGGCGGATGCAGATGAATATGTGAAATTCTTTATCGAGGGGGTGTACAAAATGCTACAGAAGGGTGTATCTGCTGTGATGGATGCCAACGGGAGCTTTGCGATGGCAAGAGCTCTGGCAATGCCCTGTATCGAGCTGATCCGCATTCACCAAGGCCACGACCATATGGCCGAAATTCTGGAGGCTTCGGTGATCGAGCTGGACGAGCGGCTCGCGGAACTTCAGCGCATCCAGCGAAACGACCTCTCCGTCCTGATAGATGCGGAGAAAGGGAAGCTGATTGCCGAGATCGAGTCTTCATACCAGGCCACTGTGGGCCTTTGGGAGCTCGAGGTGGCTGAGACTGAGGCTGCGGTAGAGCAGTTGTCTCAGTCCATGAAGACGACGGCGAAAACTCGAGCTGTATTGGATGCTAATATCGCGGAGATCGACACCCAGATGCGCCGCCTTGAGGACCAACAGGCCCGACTCCAGTTAGATGCCGAGCGTGCCCGGGCTGAACACGCAGCATTCAAGAAGGAAGAAGCGACTTTTACTCAGCGGACTCTTGCCTTGGCGCAGCAGCGACAACAGCTTGATGAGAAGCATGAGAGCGATACTTCCGCTGAGGCTGTTGAATTGATGCGTCAAGAAGCTGAGCGACGAGTCCTGGCGACTGTGGAGGCCCGTACAGCCGACCTAAGACTTCGAGTCAGGGAGCTCTCAGCCCACCCTGGGGAGGTTCAGGGACTGTAGCTTTTCCCCTTTTTTATGCTCTTTTGCAACCCTTTGCTGAGGGATAGTGTAGTCTTTTGTACTCTCTCTTTCAGAAAATAAAGAAGTACGCAACTTTTTGTGATGTGTTCATTTTATTATTATGAACTTGATGATTTGTGTGGACCTATTATCTTTTGCGCACCTTAGTTTTTAGGCACAGATAATAAGTTTGAAGGAACCGACATGTTTGCTCAGAGGTAATGTAGACGTGGCAATCATTAGGGTTTAAATGATAGAATCATCCTACTCAGAGGTGTGATGGACGTGGTAGGAATGATCCTGAGGGATACGCTGAACAACTCAGAGGTGATGTGGACGTGAAAGTTCGACGATCAATGTACGACAACGCAGGGGCTGTTTGTACGAGATGTTTACTCAGAGGTAATGTGGACGTGATAAACATGAAGGGTAGCGTCGGCTTACGTAGTGTAAGATTCCGCTTTGTAGGGTGTAGAGGAACAACTCAGAGGTGATGTGGACGTGGTTATCTTTCTACTGAAGGAAGCCACGGAACAGCTGGGTTCCAGAAGCGGATGAGTTTGTGGAAGGAGATTGTTTGTGAGTCCCGATGATTGGGCCCACAGATCCCCTTTGGGGAAGTACATGTCTGAAGGATATCAAGAATAGTACTTCTTTAGGAACTTGCCGTTGATGGGCATCATAAACAAGTCTCCATTGGGTTTGGCGAGGCGGTAAGCACCGTTTGAGTATACCGTCTCTATGATGAAAGGTCCTTCCCACTTGGGCTCGAACTTTTCTGGTGTCTTGTGAGTTAACACCATTGGCCTTCTGACTGCTAAAACCAGGTCGCCAACTTGAAAAGTCCTCTGTTTGACCTTCTTGTTGAAAGCCTGTGATATACGGGCTTGGTAGAGTTCGATGCGTTGTTGAGCTAGGAGACGCTTCTCATCGAGTGCCTCCAGTTCCCGCAGACGACGACGTTGATTGTCCTCTTCTGTGAGTTTGTTTGTTATTGCTACGCGGAGTGAGGGTATCTGGATCTCGAGAGGCAGTACCGCTTCGCTCCCGTAGACCAGAGAGAATGGTGTGTTGCCTGTTGGGGTCCGTACCGTTGTACGGTAAGCCCAAAGGTATTCGCCAAGCTTTTCGTCCCAGTCGCGTTTATTGGATGATACAACCTTTTTGAGCAGCCTGACGATGGTTTTGTTAAACGCCTCTGCTAACCCGTTTGCTGCCGGATTATAGGCGGTGGAGGCCACATTTTGAATACGATTCTTGTCACAGAACCTGCTAAAAATGTGGCTGATAAACTGAGGACCGTTGTCATGAATGATCCGCCGGGGTACTCCGAAACGGTAAATGACATGGTGTTTGATAAAGCTGACCACCCTGGAGCTCTTTACTTCTGCCAGTGGGACTGCTTCTGCCCATTTGGAGAAGTAATCGGTGATGGCCAGGATGAAGCGGTGTCCTCTTGATGAAGGAGGGGTGATTGGTCCCACAATATCCATGCCCCAGGCTTCGAAGGGCCAGGAGACGACTGTAGGATGTAGTGGTTCAGACGGTGTATGTATGAAGTCTGCATGGAGTTGGCATGCGTGACACTTCTTAGCATATTCAACAGCGTCGGCGGCCATGGTTGGCCAGTAGTAGCCCATACGTCGCAGTCGATCCTGCAACTTAGGGCCAGGTTGATGAGCTCCGTAAGTTCCGTCATGAGCTTCTTGAAGAGCTTCGGCTGCTTCTTCGTTGGACAGGCATCGAAGGAGGAGCCCATCGAAGGAGCGCCTGTACAGCATTTTGGTAGCTGTATCGTAGTAGAATTGAAGAGAGCGTCTCCTGACTGAGACGGCTTCCTTCGGGTCCTCTGGAAGAATTCCGTAGACAGCGAAGTCGATGAACGGGAACCTCCAGTCTCGGACATTAACACCAGTGTTCGTCGGCATGGCGTGGGCCACTTACAAGCATAGGTTGTTTCTAGGACAAACCAAGTCTCGGCCAGTTACCGTGACATAGTGTTGGATCCCAAAGGGCGCTGCCAATGAGGCTGCGAGGCCAGCCAGAGCGTCAGCCTCCAAGTTTTGTAGACGAGATACGTGTTCGATGAAGAACCCGGTGAAGGTTGAAATGATGTTCAATGCAACTTCATGGTAAGGGATCAGATCTTTATGGCGAACCTCGTACTGCCCTCGAATCTGGTTCACGACGAGTTTTGAGTCACCGTAGGCTTCCAGATGGTCCACCCCCAGCTGTTGTGCGAGTTGGAGTCCCATGACGAGTGTGTTGTACTCGGCGACATTGTTGGCGCACGGCTTCGAAAGGGAGTAAGCACGCTGGATGACCAGCTGATCGGGGGAGACTAAGACTACCCCCACTCCTGCGATGATTTGTCCTTTGGGGCCTGTTCTTGAAGCGCCATCGAAGAACATCCGCCAAACGGAGCTTCCTTCGGTGACGTTGGATTATTGGACCTCATCCGGGATGTCTTCATAGAGTTTTGAGGATTCTGGGATGGGGTGTGCAGCTAAAAAGTCAGCCAGAGCTTGACCTTTAACAGCCTTTTGCGGGACAAACACCATATTATATGGTGTTAGCAAAATCGCCCATGTGGCTAGCCGGGAGTTCAATGATCCTGGCTTCGTCATGAGGACTCTGAGTGGATTGACTCGGGAAATGACATGAATTGTCTGGCCCGAGACATGATGACGAGTCTTCTGGATGGCAAACACCAAAGCCAAGCACTCCTTTTCAACGGGGTTGTACCGGTGTTCGGCCCCGATGAGCGTTCGACTGAGGTAGTAGATTGCTTGCTCATAGCCTGCATCGCTGTTTTGAGCCAGCAGAGCGCCAAGAGAATGATCCATGGCACGGACGTAGAGGAGAAATGGTTTACCGGCGACAGGTGCCACCAGGACTGGTGGGCTCGTCAAGTAGGCTTTGATGTCGTCGAAAGCCTTTTGGCACTCCTCTGTCCAGACATAAGAGACTCCCTTTTTCATGAGCTGAGTAAAGGGTTGACATTTACCGGAAAGGTTTGCTATGAACCTCCGGATGTATACCAGACGTCCCTGTAAGCCCCGAAGTTCTCGAAGATTCTTCGGAGGGTCCATGTTAAGGATGGCTTTGGTCTTCTCGGGATCAACATGAATGCCTTTCGCCGTGATGACAAAGCCCAAGAATTTGCCGCTAGAAACCCCCAGAAAGGATTTAGCGGGGTTCATTTTGAGTTGATGTGCCCGCATGAGATCGAAGACTGTCTTCAGATCCTGTAGGTGATCTCCTTTGAGGCGGCTCTTGACTGCGATGTCGTCAACATAGCATTCGACTATCTTGCGAAGATGTTGACGGAAGATGGTGCTCATAGCTCGTTGGTATGTCGTACCGGCGTTCGTCAGGCCGAAGGGCATCACTGTGTAGCAGAAAACACCCTTCGGAGTCCTGAATGACGTGTGTTTTGCATCATCTGGGAATATCTTGATTTGATTGTAGCCTGAATATCCATCCATGAAGGACATGCGTTCAAAGCCACATGTGTTGTCGATCATCCTATCGGTGATCGAAAGCGGGAATTCGTCCTTCGGGCAAGCAGAATTGAGGTCCCTGAAGTCGATACAGACTCGTATCTTCCCGTTCTTCTTGGTGACAGGTACGACGTTGGCTACCCAATCTGGGTGTTGTTCCTCACGGATGAAGCCGCTAGTCAAGAGTTTGTCTACCTCCTGATCGATGGCATTCATGATGTCCGGACGGAAACGTCGCTGTTGTTGTTTGATAGGTTTGGCATCAGGTAAGATGTTCAACCTATGCATTGCGATCTGTGGATCGAGTCCTGGCATGTCTTCGTAGCTCCAGGCAAAGACGTCGATATACTCTTTGGCCAGCTGGATTAAAGCCTCTCGGTCTTCCCCTTCTAGGCTTTTGCTGATGAAGATGGGTTTGGAAGAAGATCCGTCCCCAAGGTCGATCTGCTCGACTTCGTCTTCGGTGGAAGGTTTACGTAACTCAAAACGAGACTCCCATTGCTCTTCTAGGAGTTGAGCCAGGGTTCTTCTTCGAAGGATTCCGGCGATTGGTCTTCGCCTTCACCTTTTTGAGGTTGTGCTGACGTCATGTTAGCTGACAGCACTTTCCTGAAAACTGATCCGATACTGGTATCGGAATCCCAAGTCGACGCTTCGGACGAGTGGGAATGTTCTACGTCTTCTGCGTCTGAACTCTCTGGAGTTGATGGTGGCGTGACATAGCCTACCCCCCGTCGAGTCTTGTTGTTGTAGTCCTGCGGCTTTCCTTTAGGTGTTGGAAGCCAGAGAGGGAGAGGTCGACCCTTGCCGTAGTTTAGGCCTTTGTTGCTGTTTAGGTCGTAGCCCATCTTCTGGATGATGTGCTTTGCCGTATCCGTATACCGATAGACTTGTACTCTGCCGGTATCAGGTTCAGGCTCGAGTGGCGGGAGGTCTTGATGACGCTCGACTTTGCCCAAAATGATGGATCCTTCGTCTCGGCTTCGTGGAGGGTTTATGAAACAGACTCCTTGAGACGGGACTACTCGATTTACATTATGGACGGTCTTTATTTGTGTTTGCAACGACCGTAGAGTGTTATCTAATGTATACATGGCATTCCAATGTAGAATACAAGAATAATTAAAAGACACTCTATTATTGATGAAGTACGAGATTTTATCCCGCAGGATTATATTGTCTAAGGAGGGTGCATCTACATCAGCAGAGATATATTCGCCAAGCTCCTCGTCTGTAAGCACTGGGGCTGGATCAGGAGAGTCCACCACAGCTTTGATCTTGGGGTCCGAGAGGGTTATGTGAGCCCTCTCTGACGTCTTGGATGACTGCGGGGGCTTGCCCTTGAGACGCACCTTCAGAGGTGCCTCAACTGCGCCTCCTGTGAGTGGTGCCTTCCCCTGTAATTTTGCCACCAGGGGAGCCGATGTTTGAGGCGGCTTTCCCTTGAGGCGTATCTTCAGGGGAGCCTCAGGAGTCGGTGCTTTTCCTGATAGCTTGATGCTCATTGGAGGCACCTTCTGGGGTGGTTTGCCCTTCAGTCGGATCTTCAGTGGGGCATCTGGGTTCATCTCAGGCTCCGTGTCCGGCTCAGTTGCCGTCTCTGCCTCATCATCAGCATCGTTGGCTTCCTCCTCGTCAAGTGGCTTGTACAAGTCGGAATCGGTGAAGTAAGCTTCAATCCCTTTGAAAGGATCGATGTCTGCGAACTCCGTCCGGATGACGCCGATAGTGGATACATATTTCATGCATTGGTGGAGCGTGGAAGGCACCACCATGTACTCATGTAGCCATGGTCGGCCGAGCAGGATGTTGTAGTTGACCTCGGCATCTACCACATAACAAGTCACCTCAGTTTTGAGGTTGCCTATGTGACACTTCAGTCGAATCTTGCCCAGTGGCTCGCTTTTGCTAGAGTTGAAGCCACTGATGGTTGTATTGGAGGGCGCCAGCCGGTACATTGGGATCCCCAGTTTTGATAGCAGCGCCTTCGGGATAATGCTGAGGGAAGACCCTGGATCGATCTGAATCCGGCTCACCTTGACTGAATCGATGTACCCTGTGTAATACAGCGGTCGGTTATGTCGGTGGTGCTTGAGCAGCATGTCCTGTTGGGTGAAGGTTATGTTTGGGATAATTTCATCCGCACAATGACAGTGCGCACAAGTAGTTGGGAGGTCTTCAGGCTGCTTGACCTGACTGAGAAAGGATTCAGCGTCCTTCAGAGCTTCACAGAGAGCTTCTCGGGAGTCTTTCGAAAGACGCAGGAGCTCAAACAAAGACAAGCGTGCAGGAGTACTGGCCAGTTGTGCCAGTATGTCAAAGTTGTGGGGCTTGGCTAGCCCCGAAGCATTCTCCTTCCGTAGAGGTCTGTCGAAACGAGCCTCCACCTGCTTCTGCTTATTGGCTGTTGAGGGTTTAGATGGGCCCTCCTCAGGGATGGTGCCAGGAGGCACCACCTCGGGGGCAGCTTCGCCGGGCTGAGCGTTCTGTTGTGCACGCGTCTGCACTGGAAGTGCCTCTTCCGTTGAAGAAGAGACCGTACGGCAAGACTTGATCTTCCTGCCTTTTGATTTGGAGGTAGAGCGTACCTCCGGTTGAGTCACCTCGGAGACGAGGTCGGGATGAACCCAGAGGACCTCTCCTCGAGATGTGGTGAGTGGAACGAGTCCACTCGCATTGTCACGGGTAAGTGGCAAGTTCACCACCTCCATGGTCGCCTTAGGGATGGGGACGACGCCATCTTGTGTGGTAGTCGGCGGCAAGGTACCGAATTGGAGTGACACCACATTGGCTGACACCGTCTTCTCTTCGTCATCGACGGAGATTACATCCGCATTGATCATGCGCTGGATGTAATTCTTGAGGACGTAGCAGTCCTTGGACGGGTGTCCGACAAACCGATGGTAGTGACAGTACCTCGGGTTGTCCACTTTCCCGACTTCATCGGGCCACTTTGGGTCCGGAAGTTTGATTTTGTCATCCTGCTTCAGTATTTCAAAGAGTTGCAGGGTGTCTTCGTCATTGAATGAATACACCTCCTTGGGTCTCGACGCCAGTGGAGGTTTCTGAGTAGGCGCAGATGCGCCCTTCGAGGTATTAACAGTCAATGCCTGTTTTCCCTTTGCTTCTCGCCCGGAGTTGTTGGCTGCTGACCTTTTCCCCTTATCATCAAAGGCGGGGAAGCTGACACCCAGAAGACGTGCATTGGCCGCCTTCTTTTCTGCGGCTTCAGCTTCGATGATCAGGGAGCTCCAGTCGGGAGGGGGAGTAGAGTTGAGCCAGAGCTTCACTGCGGGCAGCATGTTCATGCTGCAAGAGGAGAGGAGCGCATGTTCTGGCATGCCTGGAGGTAGCCTGAAGCAGGCTTGTCGGAAGCGTTCGATGAACACCCGAACCATTTTTTTCTCCTTCTGGCGTATCTCTATGAGAGATGCCATCGTCATGTCCTTCCCGCCGTCGTAGAAGCGATCAAGGAAGAGGCGCGTCAAGTCGTCGAAGGATGATATAGAATTATCAGGGAGGCTGCAGTACCAGTCATACGCCACCCTTTTTAGGGCTCCAACAAAGATGCTGGTGAGGAGCGCGTCCTCCTTTGGAAGATGCCCCGTTTGTGACTGGAAATATGTCAGGTATCGACGCGGAGAGTCCTTCCCATCGTATGGTGTGAGTGTTTGTGGTTTATATTTTGGAGGATAAACCACCTTGTTCCATTCGAGGGGATAAGGCTGGGGAATGCCCATCTTCTGGCGCTCCTCTTGCCTGTTTTTGGACTCGAAGCGCTCCCGCAGGTCCTTGTTCATTTCGACCACATCCTCCGTGGAGCTAGGAGTCGGGGAAGGTGGCGCTATCTGGAGCGGAGCGTTTGAGGGTTCCGACGTCCGAGGTGCTTCTGTATCGGAGGGTGCCCGTTGAAGGGGTACACTCGACTCCCCATTAACTCCTGGGTCGGGACCGGTTGAAGGTGTTCTGGTCAAGGCCGACCGAATATCAAATACTGCTTGAGTCAGTGCTTGCATAGAGGCAGAGAGAGTTTTGAGTCCTCCCTCTAATGAGTCTATGCGCTGAACAATGTCCTGTGGTGGCGCATCAGACTCGGCATCATCCCCAGCCATGTATACTGTCCTGACACGGCCAGGAGTGGATGGATTGGTTGAGGCTTCGCTCTCGTCTTCACTTTCATGTGGGGGAGTCACCTCTCCTTGGCCACCCCCAGCCACATTCTGGAGGTCATTCTCGTCGGGCGCATCTGCAAGGGCCTGATTGTCCTCATCTCCGTCTTGAAGGGCCTCTTTGTCTCTACCCCCAGCTGTGTCCTGGGGGACATCCTCGTTTCGAGGTGCTTCTGGGAGGCTGACTTCGCCTCGAGGATGAAGATCCGTTGTAGCTGTGCTTTGGACATCTTGGTCTTCGGAAGGAGGCTCAACAGGGGTCTGACTACCCCCAGCTTCCTCCAAGAACTTCTTCTTCGATCGAGTGCCTTCGAACACCCTAGAGGTCGAGACTGCTGCCTTGGTTTTCTTTGGCTGGCTTTTGGATGAAGACGAGGAATTACCAGTCGTCTTCCGGAGTGATGAGGAGTTGGAGACCACATTGCATGAAGCAACTCTTGGCTCCTCTTCTGTTGGCACCTTCTCCCCAAGACGATGTCGGAGGGGTGTCGATGACTGCAGCCGTTGGAAGACTGACTGCCTTGGTGGTACTGCCGCCTTGCAACAGCAGTTGATAGTGACCACCGCACAAGTATGCCCCGTGAGAGGCTCATTGTGCTTGTTGGTTGACTCTCCTGACCGGCGCTTGTGAGCGATCACATTACGCAGGTCGTTGGAGGAGAGTGCTACCTTTTTACCCCCTTCAGGTGCATGGCAAGGCCAAACGTCGGGGCGGACAGGTGAGTGCTGCGCCCCCTGATCTAATACCAAGCAGGCATCATGATCAGTAGTAGGGGAACAACAACATTTGAAGTAACTTGAACGGACCTCAAACGCACAACCAGAGAAGGCGCGGGAGTTCAAGACCACTGAATTTGCCGCACTCGACTTGGTTATGCACGCAGTAGATGCGCCCAAGTGAGATGAGGACTTTGAAGATCGACTCGTTTTTGGTGCCGAAGCACCTGAGCCGACCTTGTACAGCTTGCCATCGGCAGCGCGCGTGATTGTGAGCACGTGCCTCTGGCCTGCTGCTGGCATAGCACGCTTGTGGCGCATGGCCCGTGCCGCCTTAGATTTCTTTGTACTAGCCTGCTGGGGCGCATAGTACTCAGCATCCAAATTCTCCTCGCCACTACAACGAGTGAGTCTGTCAAAGACAGAGACTTTTGTGGCGCATCAGAGGTGATGCGTGGGGCATTGGCTGCGCCCCTGCTCCGTCGACGCATCTTTCTCGCCTGAGAGGGAGATGGCTGGGGAACGTGGTCAGCCGTACGCTTCCCCGAGAGATGCGCTGCATCAGCGGGCGCACCTTGGTTGCTGAGGACGTCAGCAGAAAGGGAGGGCTGGATTGGCGCATCCACTTCAGTGGTGGTGCCCGAGGCGTCGACCTTGCGTACCCAGACACGACGGGTCTTCTTCGGCTTCGGCAGCCGCTTCGAAGGACTCGCGCTTCCTTCAGAAATGAACTCCTCGTACGACTGTTGATTGAGGCGCACGACCAGCGTCTTGTGGGAGGAGCCCACCTTCACGTCGTCGGCCTGTGACACGACTTTCTCGGAAGAGGAGAAAGAAGTCCCCAGCAGAGTCGCCAGCTTGTTTGCCATTAAAATCGTTTGATTGCAAATCTTAATACAAACAGAACAGTGTTACAATATAGGACTTAGATGTAGTCCTAGGAGTACACTTTTGTTTAATCTGGGTCCTAAGTGCCAATGGAGCGAGTGGTAATGCGTTGACTCCGTTGACGGGCTGACGACGGTTATCGGTTCCCTGAAGGTGTAGATTGCTCAGGGTGCTGGAGCTTGCTGAGAGGAGAAAGACGTTGAGTGTCTGTATCTGCCTCTCTGGTGATATCTGTCTGTCTTGTTCGTATATGTCTATGTGTGTGTGTATGGAAGAAGGAAATGATTCCTCTATTTATAGCTGGGCAGGTTGGCTGCTCATGCGTGCATATATAGGATGCGCCGGTACGTGGGGACGCCACGTGGAGACTGCTGATGGAGGCGCATGGATGATGCGCCCTACTCGAGGGGTTGAATTCTTCATACTGCTGTTGTGAGCCGGCACATAGCAGAGGAGAAGATCTTTCTGTTGCTGAAATCTTGGATGAGTTGAGTCAAAGGACACGTGTCGTCGACTCATGGCTCAAAGATCTCAGATTTGATGGGAGGGACGATTCGGTGGGATACGCCTTGGATTAGGCGCATGATGAGATTTTGGCTCGTGACCTTTAGGAGTCACGAGCCGTTCTGGGCGCATGGCTTTTGAGGCGCATGCGAGCGACTTTCCTTCTGTCTTTCGGGATCAGAGATCATTCTAGGGCACATGGCTTTTGAGGCGCATGTAAAGCTTCAACTGGAGACTCTTCTTCTGTCTTTAGAGATCAGTGAAGGGTCTGAGACGCATAGCTTTTGAGGCGCATACGGATTTGGGCGCATGGCTGCGGAGGTGCATACGGGCGGTTGAGTGGCCACGTGGCTGTAGCCGTCGAAGTAAAGTCATGATGTTGCTGACGTTGTGGACGCTTCGTTTTCTGCAAAAGCTGTCAACTGTTCAGACTTGGGAAGGCCTGCTGCCAACTCTGTCGGTTCAGCATTTAATGTTGGTGACATTCGATGGACAGCTGAGTGGGCACGTCGGTTGACGTTCCACTAAGCGTATGGGGACGTATGGGGGCGCATCCCCTGTGATGCGCTTGGTACAGGGCGCATCTGTTGGAGGCACTTAATGTTTGAAGGGGTGTGATGTGCTGTCCAGCCGGCGCATCCGACACGTCTTTAATGATGCGGCTGTTTCGCTTCTTGAGTGCCTTTAAATAGCCGTTTGGCTGAAGTCAAGGCGTTCGGTTCATCCATTTAATGTGAGTTCATTGCACAAAATTCGGAGGGCCATCCACTTGGCGCGTGGGTTTGATCTGCTCGGCCTATAAATAGTGGCATGGAGAGAAGGTTTGCTTCTCATTCCCTTACGTACTTCCGACATGAACTTGAGTATTCGGGTGCACTCTGTTGACGAAGTGCTCCCGAGGGTGAAGATGAGACGCCATGACGTCGTTGATGCTCTTGAAGGTGACTGTTACATCCAAAAGACGGAGTCGAGGGCTTCCGAGGCGGGCGGAAGGTGCCTGTTGCATCCAAAGATAGGGATGCTCGGGCCTCGTCTCCGTTGTTCCGGAAGAGCCGTAGATCGGAATGGCGGTGCTAGGCTCTCTCTTCCTTCAAAGTGGGGGCTGCCCACTTTGATTGTGTTGAAAGCTGCTCCTTTCGCCGTGATTTCGATCACGGTCTTCCTTGGTCTTTGGAGGCTCTTTCGAAGCCTCCCCTGGCCACAGATTTACGGTGCTCTTCTCTTCCATGGTTCCAGCCAGAGGGTTAAATGCTTTGTGTAATCGAAGCACTTATCAGGTGACCCTGGCTGGAAGAGCGGCACATAACTGGGCTTCTGCTCGGCCAGGTGAGCCTGGTTGGAAGAGTGGCACATAACTGGGCTGCTGAAGGGATGCACATAACTGAGCTGGATGCACATAACTGAGCTGCTGAAGAGATGGCGGGATGCGCTTGGTTGGAGGCGCATGACATCTGCTGCGCCTATCTGGCAGCGCATGGTGACTGCTGCGCCTATCTGAAGGCGCATGGTGGCTGCTGCGCCTATCTGGAGGCGTGTGGTGGCCGCTAGCTGTAGACTTAGGATCTTTTCTTTATAGAAATTCTTCTTTGTGCAACCTTTTCTAGACATGTAATAGACTTTTATATATAAATAAAAAGTCCTTCTTCAAATGTCTATGGCTATTGACTTTGCTGTTTGAGTTCTGGCGCATGTAGTGTCTGGCGCATGGTCTTTCTGGTTGTGAAATTCCATGCTTCTACAGGGGAATATCAAAAAGATGAATATGATTATATTTATTGTACCAATTCTTGATCCAAGACATAAGTTGGAGTATGTGGAGTATGCTCTTGATCAACTATATGGTGTGGAAAAGAGCGATTCCATGAAAAAGAAAGTGAAAATCGTTGCGTACTCTATGTTTAATGAGTACAAAAACATTAACACTTCTCAAGTTGGTGGCACTTCTAGTGATAGAGTTCAAACTATTTTCCATAAATAAATTCACTTTATTTATTTTGATTCTGGGAAAATACAACTGTAGGAATCCAATCTAGAAGACGATTGCTTTATTCCTTGGACGATACGAAGAAGAAAAGCTCTTAAGAATTCGACAGCAATTTAGATATTCTGTATATCTGTACAATGAATGAGAAAAGAACTCTATTTATAGAGTAAAAAATAACTAAAAAGATAACTGTCTTCATAACTTATGCATAGTTGATAATCACGCAGGACTCAATCGTACGCAAGGGTGATGAGCAGTTACTGGACGTGGCCCATAACTGTTGGACACATGGCAATCATGCATGAGTCGTGTGCAAGTTATTGGGGCACGCATATGAGAGATCCGTGGCATGTCTGCCACATACTCTAATTTGATAATTTGAGATGATAATCTGCTAACTGGTTGAGGATGAAATCCCTGTTGAGATGAAAAATCCACGTTGACTTACAGCAGAAACACTTAGGCTCAAAATATACGCGAACTTGAGGCAGAGGGCTCAGAATAAACGCAAACTTGAGGCAGAAGGCTCAGAATACACGCAAACTTGAGGCAGGAATACTGAAGTTCAAAATGCACGCAGACTTGAGTCAGAAGGCCAGCTATCTTGATTCGACGTGCCTCGACTGACACAAAATCTCTGACATTGATTGCTTTGTCAGTCACATTAAATGATGATAAGCCCTTTTTGGTACGCTAACTTGATGAAGACCGAATCTTGTTGAAGAAGATTTCAAAAATCACGCAATAGTCGGCTGAGATCTCTTGAATCCCGTGCATACGTGGCATACGAGGAGACGTTTATTGACTGTCGTGCTGTCAGTCATAATTACAATCTGACAAATGGTGAGCTGTCTTTGAGTATTATTTTGAACTTTGCGTACTTTTGAGGAAATAATTTGATAGAACTCAGCGTGTCTTTTAGACATTTTCTTGATAGGTTGTATTAACTCAGCGTGACTATATTTTTTAGGCCTACAAAATCCCCTTTAAAGTTTTCGAAAAATGATAAATTGTTTCGAAATACTTTGAAATCGAGACAAAAAAAATGAATTTAGTCATGCTCAAATGATACAGAGAGAGATTTTTTCCGAAATGATTGGGCCGTTGGGATTCTGTGCGGTTTAGGATCCCGTAAAAAACCCTATATCGAGGCAAATGATTAAGTATTTTGCCGTTTGGACTTCTTTGCGAGCCTATAAAAAGGCCATACACCACCATTATTTCTTTTACTTGCTTTTTAGAGAAAGAACTCCACAGAACTCTTCATCGTCTTCCCTGTCTTCTCCTTCTTCTTTCTTAACCATGGCTCCCAAGATCGATGCTCAAGCTAAGGGCAAGGCCCCTGCAACGTCCTCGCGTGCCACTTCCGATCGACTTTTTCATCGTGAAGCCACTCATCCCCCCATGCAACGTAAGCATGCTGATGATGGGGGATATGAATTCAAGAAGATGAACTCCACGTAGAAATCTCTTTAGGATTTTAAGAAAAATGATGCTGAACTTTCGAAATATATCCCCCCTTCTTAGGGTAAAGGATATTTAATAAAGTATGCCCCCTTTTTAGGGTCGGCTATACTTCACAACTTCGTGTTTACGAAGCTCTGTGTTTTACGCAAATGAGCATGGCTCTCATGACTCTGCGTGATTTTTTATATGTTGGCAGAGATGTCGATATTGAATTATTCACGCAGACTTCTGAGAGTCATCCTCTGGATAGATTAGTTTTGATCTGTCAGCGTATTTTTGTTATTTTTACTTCAGTGTGATTTTGGCAATGATGCGTGACTTTCATTCTAATCTGTCTAGACTTTGCGTGAATTAATCACATGCGTGATTATCTGATCTTTGCGTAATTCTGGCAGCGTATCTGTCTGATTTATGCGTGCCTTATGAAATTTTCTTTGAACACTGCTAAGTACGCATAAGGTTCATAGACATAGATTTTTCTGAAGTCTGCGTGACAAAACATATCTGATCTTTTCATTTCTTTTCTGTAGTGGACATCCGAAGTGAAGAGGCTGAATATGAAGGATATATGAGCTTTTCATTCAAACATGACTTGTCTCATGTAAAGTTTCCTCAATTTGACACTCCTGAAACCAGATTGGTTTTATTGAAGAATCAAGACCACACAACTCTGCTCTGTCTGATAAATGGTGAACCACTCCAGAGTTCTGATTTGGTATTTTATAAGAAACCGGCCTTTCTGTTTGGGGACGCCATAGCACACAAATCACAACCCAAAGGAATCAGGAAGAAAGTTTGTTTCTATTTTGAAGGTGATACGAAGAAAGCCATGTACTGGCCGAAAGTGTCTAGGGGTTTATCCATAATGCGATTCATGCATGCTAGTTACCCGAGAAGAATGTCATGGCATCTAACAGAAAATCAACAAGCAAAGGCGAGCCGAATTATCTATAAGAGAGACGGATTTTATAGTGCTCTAGAGAATCATGTATCTTTATTTCGTAGTTTAAAGCCGGGATGTGTGCCACCAGAAGACTCGACTCTGTTGATACCATTCAGAATACCTATCTTCATAAATGAATTCATGGCGAATGATAAGGCATTTTATCACACTGACTCAACGCCAAGGATGATAGGCTTGATGAATCAGGAGAACATGAGGTGGAAGACTCTAGTCCATTGGGTTCTGGATAAATATGAGAATGATTTGAAGCAGATAAATCTTTATGACGCAATCGTCAATTCTTCTTACGGCTTCAAACCCAATCCATTTTTATTCCTGGCCTTGGTTGAGAGATATAATCACCGGACAGGAACCTTTATGACTTCCAAAGGGGAGATGGGTTTTGCTCTTCACGAGATGGAATACATCTCTCATCTACCTACATGCACATTGCCATATGAAGAATATGTACCTACAACAGAGGAGCTGAATTTTCTGTCGCAGAAGAACTCGGAAATGGTATATCTATTCGAAGAAATGATGTGCCATTTCGGCACATGTACTCTTTATTATAAAAATAATAAGGATGAAGCCGGCTGCCATATCCAGAAGTGGATGTCTTATCTGTTCATGAATCGTGACAAAGACGAGAAGAAGATAAATAAAAAGAGGAAGTATCAGATCAATTCCTTCAAACCCCTTTCTGAAAGTGAGATTACCAATCTGCTGGAGAAGTATGACTGTAAAGATTTCACAATCAATGAAGATTGGTATGAATTTAAAGCTGGAACCACTTTCAAGTCATATGTTAGACAAAGTGGAAAAACTTTATCGAAGAAAGGTCATTTAGCTGGATTCCTCTCCCTCTGGCTAAGAAGATTTATTGTTCCTGGCTCTTGCTCTTTGGATAGGATACATAGAGGCATCATTTTTGCAGCAGTGCGCCTCATGTACGGTTACAAGATAGATTTGTTATCAGCGATGACTTGCAGGCTGAATGCAGGTCTTCGAAACTTTGTAACCACCATGACATCTGATCAAAGGCAGATGACCGATCCTTTCCCGAGAATAGAGATGCCATATACTTATTTGTATGGTTGGCTTCTTCTTCATCATGACGGTTTGATACCTCCGGGAGCGGGAGGGAGCAGCAGTCTCTTTTTAGAGAAATATGCTGGAGAAACTTTCTGGAAAGTTTATACACTTCCAGAATGCAGAAACATTTTGAACCGAGCGTCATATTAGTCAATTCAATGTGTTCCTCCGCCACCAGGTTATGAGAGTATGTCTGCGAATATGATAGATGGAGAGAAAGGTTACAGGCTAAATAATGTAGCTTTTCAGTGGTTGCAACGAATTCGACCATCTCATTTGGTATATCGTCATGAGGAAATGACGTATTTAGAACCATATTTGTCGAGTCGATTTGCTCGACAGTTCGGTTATGATCAACTTCATGTTGGGAATGCCACTACTTGCCTCTCTGCTCGTGGAGGACTTATCGATGGTGCTCGGGCATGGAGATATTTCACAGCTAGAGATACAAAGGCTGAATTCTCTATGCCGAATCCTTTATCCAAGACGGGAACAAAAATGCTCTACACATATGCCCGTTTTTATGTTTCATCGAGCACTTTTATGCCAAATTTCCATTTGAAGACTTTCGTCGCAGAGGACGACCCAGCTCCGTCAAAGAGGTCGAAGAAGAAAATTATCATTTCACAATTTACCCTGGACCCTGAGGATGAGACTACGGAGGTCGAGCCTTTATATGAAGTATCCAATGAGCAAATATTTCCTGATGAAGTTCTTCCTCCGGTATTTGTGTCCATCTCCAAGAGAAAACGGAGTGATAAATCTGAGACGGTCTCTAAAAAGAGCACTAAATCTCAGACTTCTAAGAAGAAAGGGATTTCAATAACTGCCACTTCATCTCTAGGTGGTCTCTCAGTTGATGAAGATGATGCTGCTGATAAAGATGAAGAGACGGATAAAGATGATGCTCCTTTAATAAAAAGGAAATCGAGAGCCAGACTCGTCAAGAGGACTGTCGGAAAACTGAAGGGTAATGAACTTCTGGAAACCATTATGAGCGGAGGTATATTGCCAGAAATCAAAGAAGCAGTTTCTACTGAAAGAACAGAATCTGATCACGCTCATATTCCGATAACTTTCGCTGAACCAATTGAGGTAGAATCAACTCGATTTTAGGAAACGACTGTCCCAACGACTAGTGGAGTAGCTGCAAAACCCATATTCGATCTTGGGTTAGGTACCACTCCAGAGATAAGGAGAGAGGATATTAACATCCCCTTTGAGTACGGGAAAGAGGGTGTCATTCAGGCGTTGGATGATCAAATTAAAGATTCGAAAAAGGAATCAGTAGCCAGGACAGAAGTCAGGGAACAACTAGAAGCTCCATCTTTTCAACCTGTAGAGAAAACTAATCCAGTTAAAGAAACTCAGGTTGAAGAGAACATTCCTTCGGCCAGAGGCGATGAAGATGTGCAAACGTCTGCTGATGAATTACTGAAGAATGTTTGTAAAGACATCATTCTTCAAACTAGTATTCCAAAAGAGATTGAATCTACCCAAGCTGCGATGGGAGAAGAAACTGTTGTTGAAACTCAGCCTCTATACATTTCTGCAGTCAATGCTGAGTCTATGGAGATTGAAGCTCAAGAACCTGAGCTTACTAATACTGTTGCTGCTGTTCCTGAGATTCATCCCTCTCAAGGAGTTGATGAAAACATCTTAGATTCTGGATCAGAGACTCATCACGAAGCTGAGGATCAAGGAGAATCTGAAGAAAGAAATGAATCTGACAAAATGAGTTCTGAAGAAGAACATTTTGAGGAAGAAGAAGAAGTTGAAGAGGAAGAGGATTGGCACCCTGATACTTCTATTCATTACGATGAAGACAAGATCAGAGAGAATAGAATGGAGCTTAATCCTGAACCTGTTCGATCTCCTGACAATGCTCCAGTACCCAGTAATTCTGAAGCTGGAAGTAGTCATATAAAGCAGGTGTCAGACACCGTTATGGACCGACTGCGAGAAGATGCGAGACTTCCCAAGCATATAGAATATGAACCTCAACCGGGTAGAGTTTTATTTCAATTTTATTTTTTTACTGTTTCTTTTTCTTTATATGCTGATTATTTTTCCTTTGACTAGTAGGAACTGCTACAGCGATGAGCTCAACTCATGCTCCACCTGTTCAGACTGATGTTGATGAAGGAAATTCGCATCTACCGACTTCTCCGAAAGCACATACATCAATTCCCAGAACAGAGAATATCCAGGCTTCTTTCTCAATAATGACAGCAACTCCCGATTTTGAAACGGGATTGGCAAGGACCTTGGCAATGTATTCAGATATTATTTATTCATATCTGGATACGTTCTCCAGGTGATTCATGAAAGACGAAACTATGCCTTTCTCCGAACTCCGAACGGTGATTAATTTCCCGCTTCTGGCACTGCGACATGCTGGCTGTGAGACTCAATGTATCTTCTTTGAACATCTCCTAGATGAATTGGAGACAACTATCCGAAAATACTGGGAGATCAAGAAGAAAGATATTAAATCTTTGACTGTGGCTGAGATCGCTCAATTGGAACATGAAGCCCAAGCTCAGCAAGCTGCTTTAGAAGAATTTCTTGCTTCTTCATCTGAGAAGTTAATAAAGAAGGATGAAGAAATATTAACAACTCGTCAGAGAGTAGAACATCTGGAGAAAGATGAAACATCTAAAGCTGAAGAACTTCAAAAATTGAAAGAGGAATTGGCTCGTCTTCAGGAGCGTATTGCATCCATGGAAAAGGAGCAATCTGAGATTATTACTGCTCGTACAACCGAAGCTGCACGCTTTCAAACTCTTCAACAAGAGCGAGAACAGATGCAGGCCGAGCAGATAGAAGAAGCTAACCGTCGCCATTTTGCTATTGCTATTTTTGATCAACAAGTAGTCGCAGTTGAGGCAGCAGAACGAGTCCGTAAAACTCATGAGGAGAAGATGAACACTGTACTTGATCGTATTCAGGAGTTAATAACTCCTACTGCTCAATAAATTTTTCAAGCTTCTCATATTTTGATTTTTTTTTGGCATTCACTTGTAATCAGCACTTCGATCTTGAATGAAGAAAATGAGAACTTTGATTTGATTTTTGACTTTGTTGTTTTGATAATGATGTATCTATAGAAAATATGTTCAGAGGTAAATAATACATGACATATTTCAATAGAATAGAATATACAAATGAACTTTGTAATTCTATCAGATAATATTAAACCAAAGATAATTTTAGTTTAATACTGATTAGAAAAAATAGAATTTAGATATAAAAATATCTTTGAATTCGATTTTCCATGATCTTTGGACTCGAAAATCAAAAGACTAGATATCATTAAATAGAAAATATGATACTGAGATAGAAAATTCAGAGGTAATATGGACGTAATTTTTTAGATATCAAATTCACTAAGAAAATGATACAAATTAGAATATCCATTTCCACTGGGGATAAAAGATATCGAAATAATTTATGTAGAGAACAATGACCTTGATATATATATATATATTTTTTAGCTGGAGAATGATAGGAGAATAATCTTGACAGATGAAAATATTACGCATAATATTTCTTCAAGAATTTGCCATTAATGGGCATCATAGTAACTTTACCATCCATAGTGGTAAGCTGATATGCCCCATTAGAAAATACTTTATTCACAATGAATGGACCTTCCCATTTTGCATCGAACTTGCCTTTACTCATATGTGTCATAGTCATCGGACGTCTGACTGCAAGAACAAGTTTCCCTTTTCGATATGCTCGAACTCTGACTTTCTTGTTAAAAGCTCTTGAGATTCTAGCTTGATAGAATTCGATATTCTGTTGAGCATATAACCGCTTTTCATCTAGAGCTTCTAATTCCTGAAGTCGAAGACGATCATTATTCTTCGTGGTAAGTTCATTAGCGATTGCTATCCTTAAAGAAGGAATTTGAATCTCTAATGGGAGAACAGCTTCGCATCCATACACCAGAGAGAAAGGTGTACATCTGGTGGCATTACGAACTGTAGTGCGGTAAGCCCACAAACATTCATCGAGTTTCTCACTCCAATTACGTTTGTTGGCAGAAACAAACTTCTTTAAGAGTTTGATGATGGTTTTGTTGAAAGATTCTGCTAATCCATTAGCTGCTGGATTATATGCGGTAGAAGCCAAATTGTTGATCCGATGATCGTCACAGAATCGAGTAAACTTCTGGCTGACGAACTGTGGTCCATTATTATGAATAATGCGTCGGGGAACACCAAATCTGTAGATGACATGATGCTTGATAAAGTTGATGACATTGGAAGTTTTGACTTCAGATAAAGGAATAGCTTCAGCCCATTTGGAGAAATAATCGATTATTGCAAGAATAAACCGATGACCTTTTGATGACGGCGGATTGATTGGGCCGATAATATCCATGCCCCAAGCTTCGAAGGGCCATGATGCTGCTGTTGGGTGTAGAAATTCTGAAGGTTGATGGATAAAATCTGCATGGATTTGACAAGCTTTACACTTACGGGCATATTGAATAGCATCATTTACCATAGTAGGCCAATAATAACCCATGCGTCGAATACGGTCTTGAAGTTTAGGTCCAGGCTGATGTGCTCCACAAATTCCATCATGTGCTTTGCGGATAATTTGTTGGGCCTCATCACCGGCAATACATCGAAGAAGTAAACCATCATAAGCTCGACGATATAAGGTTTTTATAGTATGATTGTAATAAAATCTGAGTGATCGTCGTCTGATAGATGCTGCCTCACTCGGATTATCTGGAAGGATATCATACAATACGAAATCTAAGAAAGGAAGTCTCCAATCTTTATCAGTATTCTGAGTCTCAACTGAATTACTGAAGATGAATTCCATACTAGAATCAGATGAAGATGAAGATGATTTACGATTTAATCTGTCGAACTCTAAATCAATATCGAATCCTCTTGTTGTATTGACATCATGAGATGTTGATTCTTCAATATCAACTGGAAGTCCTAGAGTTAGATTGTTCTCAAGATGAAATAATTCTCGATTGTAAACAACAATCATTTGTTGACGTCTAACCGGAATAGCTAACACTGCCGCAAGATTAACAAGAGCATCAGCTTCTGTGTTACATGCTCGCCTAACATGCTCGATGAAGAATCCTTCAAATGAAGAAGCCATAGATATGGCCGATCTATGGTAAGGAACCAGATCTTGATGGCGGACTTCATAAGTACCTCTTATATGATTGACGATGAGTTTAGCATCTCCATAAGCTTCCAAATGTTGAATATTCAGATGTTTAGCGAGTTGAAGACCAATAAGCAATGTATTGTACTCAACTACGTTGTTCGAACATGGTTGATCGAGAGAATAAGCTCTTTGGATAGCAAGACCTTCTGGCGATACAAGAACGATTCCAACTCCAGCGACAATGTCACCATTAGGACCTATTCTTGAAGCTCCGTCAAAGAATAGACGCCAAGTAGGATCTTCTTCAGCAATTTGGTTCGAGTCTAGGACTTCATCTGGGATTTCATCGTAGAGTTTGGAATTTTCTAGAATTGAATGAGCAGCCAAAAAATCAGCTAAAGCTTGTCCTTTGACCGATTTCTGAGGGATATAGTGCATATCATACTGAGCAAGTAAAATTCCCCAGTTAGCCAATCGAGAATTTAAAACACTTGGTTTCTTCAATGACTCGTATAGGATTGATCCTGGAAATGACATGAATGGTCTGGCCAATGATATAATGGCGTGTCTTTTGGACAACGAACATAAGGGCTAGACATTCTTTTTCGACGTGAATATCGAGGTTCAGCTCCGGTCATGGTACGACTGAGATAGTAAATGGCTTGTTCATGACCATTTTTATTCTTTTGAGCGAGCAGCGCACCCATGAATGACTCATTGCTCGGATATATAGAAGGAACGGTATTCCTGAGATAGGAGGTACCAATACTGGGGGGCTCATCAGAATTGTTTTATGTCATCAAATGCTTTCTGACATTCGTCAGTCCAGACGAAAGAAACATCTTTTTTAAAAGTTTATTGAATGGTCTGCAGCGTCCTGAAAGATTTGAGATGAA
>JANAVB010006914.1:0-41261 GCA_029216955.1 Iris pallida | reverse complement strand
TAATAGAACAAGTGCTCCGAAAAATAACATGGATATCTTAAGTCTAATGATGTAATACTGAAAGTCTTCAATGCTTTCGGAAAGCCTTTGGGGAAAATAAAAAAATATATCTGAATGACAGGGAACTAAGGGCTACTCATTATATATACTCAACTGTGACGAGGATGAATGGAGAAGCTCGAGGGTAAGTAACTAATACGTCCACATTTACGTCACCTATGCATGTAATAGTATCCAATATTACTATTACACTAATTGGTCGATGTGTTATTATTTTTAGCACATTTAATATGAGGTGGGGTCGAATAGACAGTACATAACGGATGAAGAACTAGAACAGAAAATGAGACGTCATTTTCCTTCATGGTTGAGTGCATATATAAGATGCTCAGTAATTAGGTTTTGTATATGCACTTTGTAAAAGCATAAATAAATTTCGTAGACCAAGTCAAAGAAGTTGAGATCTTTACACAAAGACAGAAGCCCATTTCAGACTTTACGCAAAAGTCAAACTGAGTCAAACTCAAGCTCTACGCAAGGGCTAAGTTCAGACTTTATGCAAAGACAGTTTCATTCTCTACGCAAAGAATGAGCTGTATATGCTGTATTAAATGCACGGATACTGTTCTGACAGATTGATTCTCTGACAAATAGTTGCACAGAAGGCAAGAAGATTTTGTTGTTTAGTGTGCTAATGAGCTATTTTACGGTTGAGGAACAGCCTCCTCTTTACGCATAAGAGTTCTTTGAGAATTTTCGCTCAAGGCTATCTCAGCCACTCTTTTTGCGCGTAGAGTTTATTTGAGCCTTTACGCTCAAGGCTATTTTTAGCTGCTTTATGCAGGAAGCTTACTTTGAGCTATTTTACGCTCAAACATGCCTAAACAACATCCTTTACACACAGTCTATTCTGATTGTGTGGGAACGTAGTTTTCTGTCGTAGCCTTCATACCACACTTCTCGAAGAACGTGTGTATGTGTTTTTCTTATTTTATTGGATTATAGGACACGTGTCAACATACGTAGAGGCCAATTTCTGTACGAGGGTGACATTTATTCTACCAGCCTGCGTAGAGACCCAATATTGGTGCTTTTTACGCACAGAAGACATGCGTATATAAAGATTTCTTTTTTAAAGAAGAAGGACTAGATTTTTTAGAGTCAGAGATCTTGAGAGAATTCATACGTTTAGAGCTAAGTGATTTTCTAGATTATTTCTCTTCAACTTTTCTTCAAGAACAGAGTGAAGCAAAGCAGGAAAGTATTCCATCGTGCTATCAGTGCCAATTGTGTCGATACCTTTCTGGTGACTTAGTGCTTCCGGTTGTTCATCTTTAAGCAGTTTTTTTCATCATTATCGTGTGGTCTAAGGAACAAAGTGATCGCTCTCAGATCAGACTTCCATAGCAATACTCTCTATAATTTACTTGTACTTTTGTACATTTTCTCTCGTTTTCTTTCAAAAGCTTTAGGGCTTTTTGTTAAGTGAAACAAAATGGCGACTTTGCTGGGGATGACTTTCTCCTCTGACGAGAAAGCAATTGCTCAATACGATAATGTGTCGATTGGATCGACGAAGAAGACTTTGGTCGTTCAGTTCGACCAAACTGCTTACGAAGAAATGCTCCGTACTGAGGGTAGTGCTCGCTGCTCCAATGTGCAAAAATCACGAAAGGTGCACAATGTTTGGATTCCCAAGTCCAATGCACCCTCTGATCTATCTATTGTCTCTGAAGGCAAAGGAATTCTTCCCACTCCTGTCGTTGGGGCTCCCGTCTGTGACGAGGCAGTTCCCACTTCAGTGTTACACTCTGTGCGTAAAATTCAGTCTTCCGTCTGAGACGTGGAAGACACTCATGTCTTGCGCTCTATGCGTAAGGGTAAATCTCCTATCTGAGACGTGGCAGATGTTCCTGCTTTGCGTTCTACGCGTAAAGGCAAATCTCTTGTCGGTGACATGGTAGATAAAATTCATAATGGTGTTTTTGCATCTAAAGTGAACTTACCTATACGCGTACAGCGTAAAAACAAGTCTCATGTTGCTACTGTGGCAGACACTTCTTTTAGTTTATCCAAGGAGACAAGAAATTTTGGCAAAACTTCAGTTTTACGCTAACAGTCCTCTAATGCTGCTTTACGCAAAGTGTCAAATCTTAAGATTATGCGCATGGCTGATGGTGTTCTATGTGCACAAAAATTAACTCAGGATTTATGCTCTCCAGGAGCGTAAGAAAGCACAGATTTGTTCTGATAATGAAGCTAGTAACCTTCTTTTTACGCAAGGGACTAAATATTTCTCTGTCCCAAATGCAAGAAAGAAAATGTTACCTTCTGACTCTTCTGATTTACGCGAATTGCTTCTGTAAAAGCGTAAAAATAGAAAATCTCCTGTGACACTTCCTCAAGAAAATTATCATTGTGAATGCCACCAAATTGTGATCAAATGTTGCTGTTCTGCTACTAAACGGTCAGTTTTCGACCGACTATGTTATAACGTGCCTCAGCAACAAATTGATGATCAGGAATATGGGTTGTCCTATGCATCAGTCAATATGGCGTCTCATATCAATAAAAGACGACGTCCAAGACGTAGTTCGTCCTGGACTCCAAGTCAACAACGGTTCAATCGAATCCTTGACACTTTTGAAGGAGTATATCAACATACTCGGTCAAGAAGTCAACGATCTTTAAGTATGCATTCTTTAAATTCAGAGGCTAGGGGTACCCAGTATTTGGAGTCAGAAACTGATAGCATTAATTCTTATCTCTACACCAATCCTTCTACATGTTCAAGAGAAGTCGAATCCTATGTTATCGGAGAAGAGCAAGAGACATCTACTTCTCATACAGAACAACGTCTTTCTGTGGTAGAATAATCGCTAAAGGATATGCTTGCCATGCTGCAAAATATGCATCAGATGGTAACGACTCAGCAAACAGACCAACCGGTAGGGATAACACCGGTGCAGGTAGTGGTGCCAACTCAAGATAGTCAAGGGGTTGACATACCTTTGAATAATCTGAGTCAAGAGCCCGTTATCAATCAAAACTCCGTATCTCCTGATTCTCTCGTTCCAGAGGATGTATCACCTCCAGTGGGGGTTACGGTGCATCCAACCACTATTCAATCAAATATACTTCCTCAAACTAGTGAAGCTATTCAAGTAGTTCGGGAGTTAAAAGCACAATTTGAAGTTCTTAAGCACAAAGATCAACTCCAGAAATTAGGGATCAAGCAACCTTATCCTCCCCACTGGAATGATGTGCCCTTTCCTCCCAAATTCAAGCCACAATCTATGGTATTATTTGATGGAAAGGCTTCTCCAAGTTAATATATTTATTATTTTGATATTATGACTGTTCATCTATAGAGGAATGATGCTCTCCTCACTCGAGTTTTTATTGGATATTTGACGGGTACAGCATACGACTGGTATCACAGTCTACCCGATAATTGTATATCGTGATTTGATGAGTTTAAAGCGATGTTTCTCTTTCGTTTTTATGAAGAAGGGATGGATATGAATATGTCCTCCTTGATAGAGATTAAACAAAAAGAGAAAGAGGATACTCGGACATTTATTGAACATTTTTGACAAGCTACTCTAAAAATGCCTTTGGTATGCCAGATTCAGCATTAATTGATACATGCAAAATCAATCTACGACCAACAATCGCTGTTTTTACAGGCTCTCAATTCACAGATTGGGCCGCATTTATTATAGTGGCTATTTCAGCTGAGACCAATGGTAGATTAGCTCGTGAGCATGGGATAATCTTCGCCTCAAAAGATAAAGAAAAGAAAACCTCTTCATGTAACAATTCTAGTAATTACAATAGAAAAGGAAAGAAAACCATCGCGATGAACCTTTCAAAATCCAAAATTACACCAGGTAATCCGGAGTCTTCTAAGCCGAAAGAAGAGTACTCTTTCGACGACAGTAACATTCCTGGAATATTCTAATATCTCCTGAAGAGTGGTAAACTCCAGATTCCAGATCCAAAATAACCTAATAAGGTAGACTTGACTGATAATCCCAAGTATTGTATCTACCATAGGTACATATATCATCTGACTAAGGCTTGCTATGTCTTGAAGAAAAAGATTCAAGAGTTGATAAATGCTAAAGCTATCGCTCTAACTAATGATGAGCATACAGTCACGACTAACATGATTTCTCTTCAGTTTGGAGATCTTTCTCCACAGCAAGTTCCTGATGGGATTGTCCCGATTCTGAAGGCGATAATGAAGATTGTGAATCTTCCACCAGCCAGAGATCAAAGTAAAGGACTATTACCTCTCACCTTGAAAAATGGTGAAATCATGTGGGTACACCCTGACTTAGTACCTGAAATGGAGTATGAAAGTAAATTTTCAAAATCCAAGAAAGGTCAAAAGTCAAAACCTGCAATATGATTTCTCATGTTGCTATCTCAGACCATGATGATTCTGATCATCTGTCGGATGACATTCCTTTGGAAGATAGGCTAAGGGGTTTGAACATATGCCCTCCAAGTTTGGCTCCTCCTACTAAACTAAAGCTTACTCATCAGAAATGGTTAGCCATGAATAGTATCCCTTTGTATAGGGCACAACAAGTTTTTGCTGCCTATGAGAAAGCTCCAGTTGGGATTTTACCTCCAGCACCGAAAGTTTCTACCCTTGCAACTACAGGGGTCTTCGTTCCTTCTTTATCTACTGAAACATCTTGTGAAAGTCTTCTACCCATTCACATGTACAGTTAACAATCGGTCTATCTTATAAAAAAGATGGGCTATGAGTTTCAAAAAGTAGAAGGTTTGAACGATGGTAAAGGTATGCGAGTTCCTTTACAAATTCAAGGTCAAAAATCCTCCGTCAGATTGGGATTTGAGGTCCCTCATAAAAATTCCCGTAAGACGAAGACCAAGGAAAAAAAGACTAAATCCTGTAATATGGTACTTTATTCTCCTAAGTCTGAGGAAGAGGCTTTTGCTGGTACAATATCTGGAAAGGACTACCATAAAGATTACGAGGGGACTTCTAAGGAGGTGGATGATGCCGCTGAAACTCTAAATCTACCGACTCAGTCATCTTCTATTCCTGCTGAGACAAGACCTTCTAAACCACCAGTGGTTGAAAAGGAGGAACAGAAGGCAGTGCATTTTGACGTCCGCTGAAGTCTAGTTCAAATCAAGGGCTGATGAAATCCTATAAGTTTGACATTCTAGCCCAATTAGCCAATACTCCGGCTAGACTTTCTATCTTTGAGTTACTCCGTCTCTCTAAAGAAACTCGAAAAACTTTGAATGAAGCTTTGCTACAGGCAGATTCATGCTTAGCCCAGCTCAAAAGTCCTGACAATACACCGGTGTCATGTCTCCAATGCCACAGTGTGATGGAGTCAATTCCTAATATTACTTTTACACAAGAAGATATGTTGTTGAAGCATAATCGACATGACAGGCCTATGTGTTACACATGGTATATTGACTCGATCGAGATTGACAGGATTTATATCGATCCTGGGTCTTCTATTAGCATTATTCTTCTGAGTATGTTATGACCATTGAGGATTCCTACTAGTGAGTTGACTTACACTAGTACGACAATTGTTGGTTTCAATTCTAGAAGAAGTAAACCATTAGGGAAAATTCGTCTAAAAATTCAAATAGGTGATCTTCGAACCATGGCAACCTTCTATGTTATCAATTCAGACTTATCTTATAATATCCTACTCGGAAGACCATGGATACATGAACATAACATTGTGCCTTTGACTCTCCACCAATGCTTCAAGTATGTGGATTCTCAGGGGACCGTAAAGACTGAATTTGCAGATCTCAATCCTTTTAAAGGTGTTGAAGCCTATTTATTTGATTCAATACTCTATACACAGGAGCATGCGAAGGAAATATCCGATATGGCTGAAGATCGATCGCCTTCAGAAGACCAATCGCTTTCAGAAGACCAGTCGTCTGTCGATGATCAACCTTTGAAGATTAAGGTTAAGGGTAGAATTCGACTCCAACCTGTCAATGATGAACCTTTGATGATTAAAGTTAAAGGAAGAACTCAAGCTACGTTTGATGAATCTGTGAGAATTCCACTCAAAAGTCGAGTTCAAGCCAATATTAGTGATCAGCCTCTCATGATCAAAGTTAAAGGACATACTTTTCGTCCAATTGATTTAGAACCACTAGTTATCAACCTCGGCAAGTCTACGCCTAAAACGGATGATGGTCCGTTAATGATTAATCAAAGGCGTAGTAACCAGTCTGTCAATGATGTAAATATTGATCAATTTGTGTTTTTCCATTTTAATGAAGATTTAGTTTTGGAGTATATGGCTGTCAAATATATTGAAAGAATGATTTTATCTGTTAATAATCAAAGTCATCAACAAAAAAACTAACATAAATACAGAGGAAACCTTATATATTAATCACAAAGAGAATTTTTTTCTCCTCATGTCAATGTTGGGCCTTATGCTCAGATGTTCCTAACATTTACTCCTTATTTTCTACATGCTGCCTCATCATCACAAGCTTGTGTGGCTTATAGACGTCATGAAAAATCTTATTTTGTGATCCCGTTTACTAAAAAAAACAAGCGTCAAATTGTATTTGGTTTGGCTAGGAATATTTCTGTTATACAGACAAATAATCTCGAAAAGAAGGATAAAAGAAAAATCAGAATTGACAGATATAGTCAACAATCATGTAAGATTATCCAGAGTATGAGATATGATTTAAAAAGCATGTCAGGTCTCAATCAGGGCAAAGGTAGATGATTACCATTATATGGTGAACCGTTTTATCAACGAACCCGTCATGGTTTGGGATACGATACATCCCACATGTTTAAGAAAGATATGGAAGAAGAGTTTTCTTCCAGTTCTTCACAATCTTCAAATTCAGAAGGAATCCAATGTGATGAATCAGAGCACGTCTTTTCAGTTAATATGGTTCAAACCAATGATGAGTCTAAACTATTTAAAAATGACCCTTGGGCACAACAAATGGATACTCAGTAGGAGCTTCAGTTTGAGCAGCGACAGCCACCCACAGAAGATAAAATCATCCAGATTGATGTTGGAGATGAAACTACGTCAAAGCCAATATTCATCAGCAAAAACCTTTTCGAAGATGAAAAAGAAAAGTTGATAAAGCTGGTAAAAGAATATATTGATATCTTTGCATGGAGCTATGAGGTAAAAGAATATATTAATATCTTTGCATGGAGCTATGAGGATATGCCAGGACTGGATCCAAAAGTAGCTACCCATAAACTCAATTTTCTTTCTAATGCTAAACCTGTAAAAGAACAGCAGCGGTATTTTCGACCAGACATGATGGATGCAATTGAAGCAGAAGTTAAAAAGCTGATCACATGTGGTTTTGTCCGTAAAGAACAACACCCAGATTGGATTGCCAATATTGTTCCTGTCATAAAGAAGAATGGAAAAGTTTGAATTTGGATAGATTTTCGAGATCTCAACGCAGCTTGTCCAAAAGACGAATTTCTACTTCCGATCACCGATGTCATGATAGATAATACATATGATTTTGAACGTATGTCTTTCATGGACGGATTCTCAGGATACAACCAGATTAAGATACATCCAGGATATGAAAAGCATACCGCTTTTCGTACACTCCTTGGAGTTTATTGCTACACGGTTATGCCTTTTGGTCTGAAAAATGCCGGTGCTACATATCAACGGGCCATGAGCAATATCTTTTAAGAACATCTATGAAAAATAGTTGAATGTTATGTGGATGATATCGCCGTCAAAAGTCGATCAAAAGTTGATCACATTCAAGATTTGAAGACAATATTCAAGTTGATGCGTCAACATCAACTAAAGATGAACCCCACTAAGCCTTCTTTAGGGGTTTCCAGTGACAAATTTTTGGGATTTGTTATTACTTCTCAAGGTATCCATGTTGATCCTAATAAAGTTAAAGTAATTCTTGACATGCGTCCTCTACGTAATCTGAAAGAGCTCCGTGGCTTTCAAGGACGCATTGCTTATATCAGGAGATTTATATCAAATCTTTCTGGGAGATGTCAACCTTTCTCTCGTTTATTGAAGAAGGGTGTGTCATTTGTTTGGGATGAAGCATGTCAAAAAGCATTCAATGACATCAAGCAATATCTCATAAAACCACCTGTTTTAGTACCCCCATTAGTGGAAAGACCATTTTTGCTGCATGTTCGAGCATTAGATCATTCTCTTTGTGCCCTTCTTGCACAGAAAAGTGATAAAGGTCATGAACATGCAATTTATTATCTTAGCCGAATGATAGTTGGGGCTGAACACAGGTATACTCTTGTAGAAAAAAAATGTCTAGCCTTGGTTTTTGCCATTCAAAAGACACGACATTATGTATCAGGACAGACTATTCTTGTCATCTCCAGAATAAATCCTATTCGGATATTAATGAAGAAGCCGAGTATTCTTAACTCCCGGTTAGCTACCTGGGCAATATTGCTTACTCCCTATGATATGGTTTATATACCTCAAAAATTAGTGAAGGGTCAAGCGTTAGCTGACTTCTTAGCAGCTCATCCTATTCCTGAAACTTCTAAGCTATATGATGACATTCCAAATGAAATCATAGATTGCAACATGACTTTGAGGGATGATATTTAGCAACTATACTTTGATGGAGCATCACGAGTTGGACCTAAAGGCAATATTGTCTCTGGAGTAGGCATTGTCTTGGTCTCTCCTGATAAAATGGCTATATACCGTGCTTATTCCCTCAGCGAACCATGTTCCAATAATATGACAGAATATAATGCTCTGCTAATTGGTCTTCAAGTAGCAAAACAACTGGACATTGAGTTCTTGGAAGCCTATGGAGACTCTTAGCTGATCGTCAATCAGGTCAGAGGGACATATGAAGTCAGAAATCCTGACCTTATACCCTATCATAAAGTGGTAATCGAACTTGTTCTTTTATTCAAAGGGTTCTTCGTTGAATTCGTACCACGCTCTCAAAATTTGGAAGTTGACGCTCTTGCTAGTTTAGCTATAGACTTAGCAGTTCCAATCAGAAGACAAAATACCATCACTTTGTTGGATCGAGACCTACTCTGTGTCAAGAATAATTTGTACATCGAACGAAGTTATGCTACCGAATCAAATTTTCAGAAAAAGGATTGAAGAAGTCCATTTATTGACTATACGGTCTACAAGATTTTACCTGAAGATCCAAATGAAGCTGCATCAATCAAAAGACGATCATTTCGATTTTACTATGATGCTTCTATGCACATGTTGTATCGTCCTTCTTATGATGGGATTTTACTGCATTGTCTCTCGGAAAGCGAAGCTAAACAAACACTTCATGAAGCTCATGATGGAGTTTGTGGTGTACATCAACCAGGTCCAAAATTATAGGACCGTATTCGAAGGATGGGTTATTATTGGCCTTCTATGATAGCAGACGATATGGATTATGCCAGACGGTATAAAGTATGCCAGATCTATGCTGATTTTATTCATCAACCTTCTGAATTTCTATATCTTACGGCAGCTTCTTGGCCTTTCGAAGCTTGGGGTATGGATATTAGTGGCCCGATTAATCCTCCTTCTGTCAAAGGACATCGGTTTATCCTTGCTATAACTGATTATTTTTCTAAATGGGCAGAAGCAGTTCCTCTTGTTGAAGTAAAAATGTCTAATATGGTTAACTTCATCAAACATCATATCATTTATCGCTTCGGGATTCCCCGAAGGATAATCCATGATAATGGACCACAATTTGCCAGTCAGGCGTTTTATCGATTTTGTGATAAGAATCGGATTCAGAACTTATCTTCTACAGCTTACAATCCAGCTGGTAATGGTTTAGCAGAAGCTTTCAACAAAACAACTATTAAACTTCTCAAAAAGTTCGTCTCTTCTAATAAACATGATTGGGATGAGAAACTTGGAGAATGTTTATGGGATTATCGAACAACAGTCCAAACTCCAATTGGTTTTATACCATTTTCATTGGTTTATGGATGTGAAGCTGTTATTCCACTAGAGATCCAGATACCATCTCTTCGAATAGCCATAGCTAATGAGCTAACTACAGAGAATAATGGCCGCTTAAGACTCCAGGAACTTGAAGGTTTGGATGAGAAGCGTCTTTAAGCACAACAGCACATTGAGCTGTATCAAGCCCGCATATCTCGAGCTTTTAATCGTAAAGTTAAAGAAAGGGTATTTAAAGTAGGAGAGCTAGTTCTAGCTGTCCGAAGACCTATGGTTATGACTCATAAGAGTAAAGGCAAATTCCAAGCTAAATGGAAAGGTCCTTATGTAGTCGAAACCGTATTCTCTAATAGTGCTTATAGGTTATCTAAACCTAATGGAGATTTGCTCATGTTGCCGATCAATGGTAAATTCTTGAAGAAATATTACGTTTGAATTTTTTTCTTCATTTCCCAGCTGCCAAGGTTTGGTTAAGCTGATTATTTATTCCGCCAAAAGATAATTTTGATTTTCTTTCTTCCCAGCTGATTTCAAAAAAAAAGATTTATTATCTATCATGTCCATATTACCTTTGAATAGATTTTAATCTACTTCTTTTCATTGTTATCTATCATGTCCATATTACCTCTGAATAGATATTAATCTACTTATTTTTATTATTATCTATCATGTCCATATTACCTCTGAATAGATATTAATCTACTTCTTTTCATTATTATCTATCATGTCCATATTACCTTTGAATAGATATTAATCTACTTTTTTTCATAGCAATCTATCATGTCCATATTACCTCCGAATAGATATTAATCTACTTCGTAGAGTCATTGCAATCTATCATGTTCATATTACCTCTGATAGTATTGTATACTCTAAAAAGAAATTTTTTATCTATCATGTCCATATTTACCTCTGGATAGATATAATCTACTTTGTTGAGTTTTGAAGATTTATCATGTCCATATTATCTCTGATAATTGTTTTCTATCTCATACCTATTTTATAAACATTTTATTTATTTTATGGTTTGAAATGTTACATCAGCAAAAGGAAGAAAATGATAGGAGATAAAATTCTTTATTGGATACAAAAAAAATTCTAAGGCGGAGTAGATAGATCTTAAATCATTTTCTGCAAATCTGACAGACGCTTTTTTCGAGAGCCCAATACATTTGTATATGCTATGGATCGTCGAGCTTCCGCAGTACAGAGATGGGAGAGTTCGGCAAAGGCAACTATCATTTTATCTTTGGCTTCATCGAGAGTCTTGATGTTTGATTCGGCATCAAAAATCTGTTCTTCCAAAATGGAACTTTGCCTCAAATATTTATCTCGATCTGTCGTCATCTGGTTTTTCTTCTCCTTTAATCGAGCTAGCTCAGCCTCGACTTCACGAATTTTATCATTTTGTTGATGGATTTTGATATTCATTGAGTCATAGGCTCTTGGTGCTGCTCCAACAAGGGTTTATTCTCTTTCAAGAAGGCCCTTTCTACGGCAACCTTATTGTTATATTCTTGAAGAGATTCTTTGAAAATAGTTTCCCGAGTTGTATATTCACTTGTGAGAGCATCATACTCAGATTGGATGAGGCTTTCAATAGTCTCACTTGATAACCTTAGATATTCTTTGATTGGCTATTCAAGTCCTTAGACTATCTTTTGCAAGGCTGCTGCCCTCTCAATATCATTAAACATTGCGATGTTGTCAATAGTGGTCGCAATCGCACTTTTCAAACTCTCATAACGGAGGCCTTTCTTTAAAACCATCTTGATCAATGCTGCCAAGGTTTTATAAAATGTTTCATTACGAATCTCTACTAATAGATTCATATCAGCATTAGAGCTCGGCGTACCGGCAATGTCTGCCAACCCCTTCTCCCGAAAACTAGAGACAGATGTTGTCATTGCTATGGTAGCAATCTGAGTTAATGCCATATTTGTTGTCGCTACTAGGGGTGAGCAAATACCGACCGATACCGAAAAACTGACCGAATACCGATTAAAAATATACCGAAAAACCGAACCGAAATTATGTACCGATACCGAATTTTCGAACCGACTAAATTACGATATAATGGTAATGGTAACGGTTTGAGTGTAATACCATACCGAAAATACCGAACCGAACCGATTCACACACATATATATATACACACACACGTGCGCGCGCACATTTTTTAATATTGTTTATGATTAATTTTACACTACTCATTTTCAATTTTATCTTTGTTTTTGTTGGTTTCCTAGAACTTGGAATGGATTTTAGTGGACTTGAATTTATGTTAAGAATGATAAGAATTGATTTTTTGATCTTTTGAGCTTATATTTTTGTTTTCTTATAGAATTTTGAAGTGAATTTTGGTTACTTAAACTTATACTAAAGATTAAACTTAGTGACCAAGTTTGATATTTTAAGCTCATTTTTAGGTGTTTGCGACTTGTTACATATTGTTCTAATAATTTTGATTAATTGTTTGGTTGGTAGAGGCTTAGCTTTAAAATTAATGCTTCCAAAAAAGTAAAAAAAAATATATTATAGGTTAAGAGGTTCTACAATTTTAAGTGTGTTATTTGATCAAATATTAATTGGTAAAATATCGATACCGAACAAAAACCGACCGAATACCGATTTAACCGAAATCGAAAAAACCGATTCTAAATGGTACGATATTGGTATTGATTTTTCAAATACCGATTTTAAAAAATACCAAAAAAATCGACCAAATACCGATCGATTATACCGACGCTTACCCCTAGTCGCTACCATGGCCACTTGATTCCCAGGTGTTTCTGGGACTATCTTCAACAACCTTTTCTGCCGCTGCTGGAGCTTGAGTTTCGGTGACAGGGAATGATATTACGGAGGTGCTGCCTTCTATGTTCGATTCAGGTTCGAACACTACTGTCTCAAGAACCTAGTCTGGATTAGCAGCAGTAATTGATGGTGTTGCTGCTACATTTATGATCTCAATAATCGGTTCTTTGGTAGCAACCGATACTCTGAGCACTGCTGGCTCTTCTTCTGCAATCGGCTCTTTAACTCTTTCCTGGGCAATAGAAGACGAATCTTGGCGTGCCTCTCTTGCAGATGGAGAACCTTCCTCAGAAAGATAGTCCTCTTTTGAAGAAGAACTTCCTTCTTCAGATTCTATTACTTCTTCAAGGTTACACTTTTGAGGAGGAGGAGCAACGGGCTTTGCCACAGCAACTATCCCTACAAAGATTAAACAAGAGAGTCAATATACAAAATTATAATTTTGTATAAGTTTTGTGTAAATTATCTTTATCTGGAGTAGGTACAGGACGCGATAAGAGGGCGTCATAATCTAGATCCCAATCATCGTCATCTAAATCAAGACCTGGTTCATCCGAAGGGATGGGTTCTGGATTACTGGCAGGAGTTGTGGCTATGTCTTCGAAGCTTTCGCCTTTTGTGGCGAAGTTAGATGCAATGAGGTACTAAGTCGTCCTGGAGATAGGACTCCTGTCATGTTTGTCATTGCTGCCGGCTGGGGTGCTGAAGATCCTTCTCCAGGTTGAGCTGATGAAGATATAATATTTTGAGTCTCTTCGACATAATTTTTGCTTTCTGGAGTAGAGACTATCTGCTTAGAACGCCCTTTAATAACAACCTTCTTCTTCTTCTTATTCTTCTTCTTCTTCTCCTGGTGAGTAACAGTTGTGTCCGATTTCTGCTTCCGGGTGGCAGAAATGGTAATTGCTCCTACAGCAGTCTCCGTAACTCCCATAGGGATCGTCTCCAGATATTTATTTGGAACAGAATCATCAGGTATATCCGAAGGCACCATAACTGGTTCTTCGACGTCTCCTTCTTTTTCCCACTGGAGACTTCCTTTCATATTGTAGTCTTTTGTGAAAGAACAAATAGAGACATAAAAATGCGCATACGAATGAAGTATTCGTAGCTCAGTTATGCTTGAGGCGGTTGACATATGGAATTTGGTACCGGTGCATCCAGCACTAAAATATCGCCATGCCCTCGCTCCATCAACTAATTTTCCACAATGGTTGAAACTAGTGGAGGGATTACCAACGTAAAGCTGGTCATACCCGAACTGACGAGCAAACTGACTAGGTAGGTACGGTTCAAAGATGCAGCTGTCTTCAGTTCTATACATCAGAAGTGAGGGTCTGATGCATAATAGCCAATTGAAGAATGGCACAGGTATCTCAGTTCTATCTCGACCTACGTCTTCAAATTGTACACCAAAACAGTCGGCTGGAACTAGTAGTCGTGTGCAAAAAAAATTCCACCCATAGGAAAAGTTTCGTGCTGCCCGTGTATCTGTCACTGAAGTTGCCTTCCAGGTAGCTTTACTAAACTTCTGAAGGAATACCTCCGCATCATTTTTAGGGCCTGGTGGTAATAAGCTACAGTTGTGATGCAGTAGCCAACCCATCAAATAAGTATAGGGCATCTCCACCCTAGGGAAATTACGATGGTAGGGAGCATTATTGATCAATTCTTCACCAAAAGTTCGTAAACCCGTGTTCATCCGGCACACCATTACCGGTAATAGGCTGAGTTTAGCCTTGAATACCAAACGTACTACTGACCATAATACGTTTTGGTAAATTCTGTCAACTGTACCGGTCCCTGGTATGACCCACCTTCGCAACCACAAGAAACGAAAGCCCGCCAGCAAGGCTTCCTTTGAGAGATTTTGACTGCCATGTTTTAAAAAACTCAATGTTTCAGTCCCCGCAAAGAATTCTCCAGCTTTTTTGTTAAATACTTGTCCAGGGACTAATATGTGATCATCCAAGTATTTATCAAGTCGGCAGAAATTATTGAGCAAGGATTACTGGTTTAAGCCTTGCTGTCTTGGAATCTCTTCTTATCTTCCTTGGACACTCTATTTTTATGATAGAATAGATATGTTGTCCATTTATTGATATATGCCAAATTCGATCTACTTTCATACATAGTGTTGCAAATCAAATAATGACACATTAGCTCTTGGTATACCTCAACTAAGCGAGGATTTTTCTTACTAATTTCTGCTAGTTCCCGGTTTGAGGGAATTGAGGGAACATACTCCTCATATAGAAATTCTCCCATTGGTAGCTTGAAGATAAATTGCATCTCATGGAGTACAAAACCTATTTTGCCTACTGGGGTCGCAAAGGTTCCTGTCGAGCTGATATATAACTCCATCAGAGCTAAGAACAGGTTATTGTTTATGGGTATGCCTTAACTTGTGGAGGCTACCGCTTCTAACAATTCGATGGCTTGTAGTTCTGCTTCGAAGTTCTTTATGATCCAAGAGCTAAGTTGAACCCAATTTTTATTCTGAGGGGTCATCCACCCTAGAAGTCTAGGGTTGACTTGAGGATATAATACTGAAGCGTTCATAAACCTGTTAATGAACATCGGTATCTGCACCAACTGGATCAGAGACGAGCCCTCACTTGGTATGAATCCAGGTAATAAGCCTGAGAAAGGAGTGACACTACCACTGGGAGTACTCGAATGATAGCCCAATTGGTTTTTATCTCTCTTAAATATAATTCTCTCCGGTCTTCCATGACTGTTAGGAGTCAGATTCCAGATCATCTGTCTCGGATGAGTGGCGTGAACAAAAGAAGAAAGGGGATACTTCCTTGGCATTGTTGGGAGATACATTAATTGCCCTTTCCCCAAACTTGAACACCCAGGACTCCTTCTTGGGGTTTGTCTGAGATTTGAAATCAATTGCGTCCCCAAACATGAATACGGATTTCAAGTAATATTGGCCATCTAATGATGTCAGTAATTCTCCGTTCATCAGAGACAGCAATATTCTGTCTCCCTGGGCAGCTATCAACTAATGTCTTTCCTTGGGATACTGCTTGTCGGTTTGAGGAAACTCGACATGGGATAAATTTTCCAGATAATTTGATCCTAAAATACTAGTTGGTGAGCCAAACACCTCAGATAAAGGATGGATCCCCAAGTCCACTACAAAAGAAGTTCAACAAGAAAAATCAAGTTAGTAAAACTCTAAGTACGAACTCTACGCAAACTCAAGCTCTACGCAAATGACTATACATGGGTTAAATTTTGGAGTTATTACGCGTAAAAGGTTCTCTGTTTTAAAGAGAAATTATTTTATGCATTTTCTAAAAAATGTTCTACCCAGACCAAGACTGAAAAGTCTATTACGCGTACTTTTTTCTGTTCAAAACAGTAAAGTTTTACGAGTGAAACACATAGTCTTTTTTACTTGAGTATTTTCAGTTTTACGCTTGCACATATAACGTGGGCATATTTTTCATGTTTTATGCTCGCATGTATAATGTGGGCGTATTTTCAAGTTTTACGCTCGCACATATAACGTGGGCCTATTTTCAAGTTCTACGTTGGCACGTATAACGTGAGCGTATTTTTTATTTCGAGATCTACGCTAGCACTTATAATGTGAGCGTGTTTTTTGTTTCAATTTTTACACTAGTACGTATAAACGTGAGCATATGATTTAGGGTTGCTCTTGGGTCATCTTCTCCAATGAAATCTATGGTCAAAATCGATAGGGTTTCTACCTATTATGGCCGAAGCCACGTTTAGGTTGGTCTTTGGGGTCTCTTCGATGTTCTTCTCTAGTGATGCTGCAGCGACGTAAACTTCCTCCGACGATCTAGCTGTCGACGAAGTGGTAAGCTTCATGCCTTTACCTGAGGCGACGGCCTTGCTCTTGGGTGCCATTTGCTCGAAGTGATTTTTAAGATAAATGAAGAAGAGATTGAGAAATGAAAGAGATGAGTAAAGTTCTCTCTCTTCCAATAAAGTCCTATTTATAGAAAACTCAAAGTTCATTCAAATTCTCGAAATGACTGTTGGGTATCCCTAATTTTACGCTGGTGACTGTTGGGTATTCCTAATTTTATGCTGGTGACTGTTGGGTATCCCTAATTTTACGCTGGTGACTGTTGAATATCCCAGACTTTACGCTTTTGTTCAAAGTATTTCAAATATTAGAAAATTTTGAAAACTTTGAAGGGGGTCTTGTAAAAGCGTAAATAAATTTTGTAGACCAAGTCAAAGAAGTTGAGATCTTTACGCAAAGACAGAAGCCCATTTCAGACTTTACGCAAAAGTCAAATTGAGTCAAACTCAAGCTCTACGCAAGGGTTAAGTTCAGACTTTACGAAAAGACAGTTTTATTCTCTGCGCGAAGAAGGAGCTGTATATGCTACATTAAATGCACGGATACTATTCTAACAGATTGATTCTCTGACAAATAGTTGCACAGAAGCCAAGAAGATTTTGTTGTTTAGTGTGCTAATGAGCTATTTTACGCTTGAGGAACAGCCTCCTCTTTACGCATTGGAGTTCTTTGAGATTTTACGCTCAAGGCTATATCAGGCACTCTTTTTATGCATAGAGTTTATTTGAGCCTTTACGCTCAAGGCTATTTTTAGCCGTTTTACGCAAGAAGCTTACTTTGAGCTATTTTACGCTCAGACATGCCTAAACAGCATCTTTTACGCACAGTCTATTCTGATTCTGTGGGAACGTGGTTTTCTGACATGGCATTCATGCCACACTTCTTGAAGAACGTGTGTACGTGTTCTCCTAATTTTATTGGATTATAGGACACGTGTCAACATGTGTAGAGGCCAATTTCTGTACGAGGGTGACAGTTATTCTACCAGCCTACGTAGAGACCCAATATTGGTACTTTTTACGCACAGAAGACAGGCCTATATAAAGATTTCTTTTTTAAAGAAGTGGGACTGGATTTTTTTAGAGTCAAAGATCTTGAGAGATTTCATACTTTCAGAGCAAAGTGATTTTCCAGATCATTTCTCTTCAACTTTTCTTCAAGAACAGAGTGAAGCAAAGCAGAAAAGCATTCGACCGTGCCATCAGTGCCAATTGTGTCGATACCTTTCTGGTGACTCAGTTCTTCCAGTTGTTCATCTCTAAGCAGTTTTCTTCATCATCATCGTGTGGTCTAAGGAACAAAGTGATCGCTCTCAGATCAGACTTCCATAGCAATACTCTCCAGAATTTACTTGTACTTTTGTATATTTTCTCTCGTTTTCTTTCAAAAGCTTTAGGGCTTTTTGTTAAGTAAAACACACTTTACACAGCAATTAACAGAAAGATGAATTTAAGTTCTTATCTTATGCTATTTACGTCGATTATCCGAATGCAACACTAGAGAATGAGTCTATTAGAACTCTAGCCAAGGGGCCAATTTATTCCGTCAAAATCTGGCCAAGCTATTGTGTGAATGGATTTAGGTTCAAGTCAACAAATGCTCCGATCAAAGAGAACTTTTCAGAACTTGATTCGACCAAAAATAGTTTTTTGTGTATCAGATCTACAAACTACAAAGATGTCGATCTAGGCAATGATTTCTATGGCGTCTTATGGGAGATTGTGGAGTTGACATATAACTACGGCATAGAGCCGACCAAGAACATGTTGTTCAAGTGTGATTGGTTCGATCATATCCAAGAAAATTGACAAGCATGGTCTTGTGGATATTAACTACAGGCGTCGATATTAAGGATACGAACCATTTGTCCTAGAAAGTCAGGCTCAACTTATTTACTTCACTACTTATCCTAGATGGGGAACAACTAGGTTGGACTGGTGGGCAGTATGCAAGACTAAAGCTAGAAATACCTACAATATTGATAAAATAGCTTATCAGGAGGACGAACTACCCATCGTAACAAATATAGTTGACGTGGATACAACGGAAGTTCCACATTACATGTCTAATCATGTAGAAGAGGTAGAACTATCCGAAGAGGAAAACAAAGTACTTGAAAGGGAAGATGAGGAGGAAGAGGAAGATAAGGACGCGGAGAACGAAGAAGATAAATTTTCAGAAGATGACTGAAAATAAAATAAAATGTAAAATATGTTTAACCACTAATTAATCTCCATACAACAATTATTTAGACTTTTTAAATGTACTGTCATTTTATTTAACCCCTAATTAATCTCTATGCTGCCATCAATCTCACAAGATGGTACCCATGACCCGAGCAGGTCGATTGAGAGAGGCACAGATGGCTGCTGAGGAGGTAGTGGTACCTCTTGCTGCTGAGGAGGAAATGCTTCCTCCTGCTGCTAAGAAGGTGATACCTAAAGTAGAGATCAAGGTTATGGAAGAAGTGAAGAAGGAAGTGATTCCTAAAGCCGAGATCGCTGTAAAGGAGGAGGTGGCACCAGGAGGCAGTTGTACCGGGAGTTCCCGTCATCCAGCTCCTATAGATATTGATCTTGCTGGCATGGAGGAGTCTTATACACACTAGCTGAGGGAGTTCTATCTGCCCCAGCATAGAGGGTAGATATATAATATGACTTTTGACCAAATTTGTTTCCGGTAGACTTATTTAGACTTACATGTTTATGGATCTTTCTGGTAGACTTATAAGAAATGACTTATATAGACTTGGATATTTTTAGATGTTTTTGGATGTTTCTGGATGTTTTCTAGACATGGATGTTTCTGGATGCTATTATCTAGACATGGATGTTTCTGTGATATGTTAAATGTATGGTTGTTATCTACAAATTCAATGGAGGGTTGCTCCGAGTCTATTTTTTATAAACTGTGATATGCTAAATACATGCATATTTGATTTGGAATATGTATTATATTTCTTATAGATATCTAATTTTTATCAGTTATGGCAGGACGAAGAGGATCGTACCTCGATAGATCCCGTACCGGTAGAGGTTCTACCGGTACAGGAGCATCCCATGGCGGTAGAGGTTCCACCGGTGGACGGAGTGGTACTCTGAATGATGGTTCCGGACCCTCGTCTCCTATTACTCCAGTGTACCAACCATTCAGATCTCTGAGTGGATCGACGGTACGTGGCAGTACTCCTAGGACGAACAGTTCCAGGCCTGATCCTAGCTCGTCCAGCATTCCTGCTGCGGACGACACTATGGAGACGGAGGAGCGGGTGGAGGAGGTCGAACCTACGCCAACTCCATATGATCTGAGCGATCCCCCATGCGTCCCTCCGGACGAGACGAGGATGGAGATTTGGCTCGATGGGCCTACAAAGTAAGTTAATTAGTTAACATTTATTTATACTTATATCTATATATTCATGAATTTAATTATCGTTGTGTAAATATCGTTCCCGTTAATTTAGAGAGCATTGGGGCTATTTTTGAGGTCCAACTACAGGGGCCCTTGGATCAACTACTCGGATGCCTCGGACAAGAGCAAGGCATTCTAGTTTACCTACTTCAAGGTAACTAAAGTATATTGCTTTTAGTATAAATCATCTTTTATATATGCATATTATATAACTAACTAATTTAATTCTTGTAGAAAGTATATTTTTATCCACCACACCGGCTGAGAAAATCAAGAAGCAATTTTCTATCGTTGTCGCCAAGTTAATCCGGGATACGATTGACGACCAGAAGGTTCAAGACCGATCCGAAAAACCGATCCAAGGTTGGATCACGTCCGAGCAGTGGACTGCAATGAAGGCTAGATTCGATGCTCCTTGGTACAAGAAACAATCGGAGAAGGCAAAGGCGGCTAGGACGAGGGCAAGGAAGTGGTATGGTGGCTCGATTCCTATGACAGAATATTTTCGTCACCTGGTATATGTTTTACTGTAATATATTATTTTAATGAAAGTAGGAATAAAATATTTAATTTTAATGACAAACAAATTATTATAACAGATAAAAATGGGTGAGGACGCCAATATGGTGACCGTCTTCCTGGCCACCCATCGGAAGGACGGAAAGCTCATCGATGATCGGGCCACGCAGTGCTATGTAAGTCATATTTTACGTATCACTACCTTTAGTATAACTTAAGAAATATGCAATATATATCCATAGACGTGGAACTACTTGGTTGGTAGTAAATATTATGCTTATCGAGATGCGTACTTTTCTAGGATGAGTATTGTAGGCTAGAGCGAGAAATGACTAGTGCATCTACGAAGGGAGAGGCTGGTGCTTCCTCGCAGCCCCTTTCGGCTGGGACGTTAGACGAGCTATGGATGACCACCGTTGGTGGTCTTCATAGGGGTACGTACTACGGTACGGGATCCTACGACGCCCTTGTGGCGACACAATCATCCAGGACCTCCTATACCAGTGCACATTCCCCATAGCCCTCACAGGAGTCGGTCCGAGTGGAGGAACTCCGTCACCAGCTTACTGAGCTATGAGATGAGCTGTTGCGGAGGATTGGTAGCATCAGACGAACGATGCGGCGCTTATCGCACGATTTGGTATGCTCGAGCGCACCATTAGGAAGATGGGCGTGTGGACGGATCGTACCGTTCAGGCGGTGCAGGAGAGGGCGGATCTTGTCATTCACGCGTTGCAGGGGTCGCAGGTGGCCATTAGCGATCAGGTTTTGAGGCTGGCGTCTCTTATGAATTCCACCAACTCCAGACTGCTAGCCATGGAGTAGACACTTTCTGGTTGTGGATCGGCATCCACACCGACTGTAGCGGTTCCACTGCCTTCTTTTTCTTCTACTGATGAGTCGTCACCGGTGATGCTGAACCCGGAGCGGTATAGGTTCATGGTGTCCCAGATGCAGCGACTGTCTCCTCCTCCTCCTGACCAGGCATAGTCCTTTATTGGACCTTTTTTCATTTATTGTGTTGCTGACCCATTATTGGGTCATTATATATCTATTTTATACATTTAGTGACAGTTTGTGTTATGTTGAATATTATCGAACAAAAACTTTTTATAGCCATATGGTAGTGGATTTGTATCCACCCGGCTATTTCATGTCTTTCTGATGATTAGAATCTATTTATTTGATTATTGGTAGTGTATTTTTATCATTTGTTCCTATATTGGTTTACCGTTGTTGAGTGATTTATTTGATTATTGGTAGTGTATTTTTATCATTTGTTCTGATGATTAGAATCTATTTATTTGTTCAGTGATTTATTAATTAAAATTATTTTGGATATAAGCCGAAAGGGTACTTCTGTCAACAAGATGTAAAACCCAAGGTGATGAATATTAATTAAATTAAAGAATTACTTATTTTTATAATTTATTACACAAAAATAACCAAAAATATAAATGGTCGAACTCGGACCGATTTCGGGCCGAACTCTGTGGGGAGCTTTTTATAAACAATAGCTCGAACCAGCAGCCCCCTTTCTTCTATTCATCTTCTCCTTCCTCTCGAAATACCGCCCTAAAACCGTAAAAATCTAACCCTAGTTTTTAGATATATACTCCTCAAGCCTTCCAACTCCAAAATATTTGGATCTAAGGTTCTTGAAGGCGTTTTCTTCCATTCTTGATCAATTCTAAGGTATATCTATCACGCGATTTCTCTGTTTTTCATTATGACTTCTAAAATTCCCAAGAGGAAGAAAACTAGAGACACCGCTTCATCTTCCACCTTGGAGTATAAACATGTCAATGCATTCAGTCCCTCTCGTCCCGATAACGATGAGGACTATGACTCGACCCTTTTTGTTTCATTCGAGAGATCAACTCTTTGGTTCGATCATTTTCGGTATCGGGAAATTTGTCTAGGTAAAATGATAAAATTTATCGTTTTCTTGGAATATGCTATTACTTTTCCTATGACTTCATGATTTTCTAGTGATTTTAAATTCAATTTATGACAATGCAGTCCGTATGTTTTATTGCAACATACAAGAAGCAGACGACTGTATTCATTCATCTGTTAGCAGCAAGGAGTTTGAATTTAACTCTGCCGACTTGGGTGAATATTTTATAATGCCAGACATTGGTGAAGCTCTCATCGATATTACAAAGGTTTAATTTCCTAGTGGACATGTCCCTTGAGTCCTTTAAGGTTGCGTTGTGTCATCCCGATCTGATTTCCCGAAAACTGTTGTTAGTAAGTAACCTTAACCAACATTTTATGAACTTTATTTATTCATCTCTGCTACCTAAGACGGGATCCAATGACGAGATCACGCTCTTAGAGTTATCTTCTATATAACATATCCACTTTGGGATTTCATTTTTGTTTACCAAGACCATGATATCCTTTATGACCAACTGTCGGAGGGCAGGCCGTAACCTCCTTTATACTATGCATCTGGCAGTCATCTTCCAAAAATTTGATATTGATTTAGAGCTTTATGATATATCTGGAACGCCTTCAGAGCTCCTTAAGTCTAGGAAGTTCCTTCACCCTCCTGGTGATGCTCCACCAACACCTCCAGTCGCAGCCGCAGAAGATGCTCTAGCCCCTGCAGCTCCGGGTCATACCATTGACGAGTCCTATCAGCGGTTCGACACTTTTGTCGCTCTTCACGGGCAGCAGTATCGGACCGATCTGACTCGCTTTGGTGATGTTGAGTTTTTCCATATTTATCAAGCTTGGGTCTTGAGAAATGCTATCGCAGACATCCAGTGGACGATGGTTCACCATCCTACTACCCCGACGACCACCATTCCTCATCCTAATTTTGATGGACCGAGAATTCATAATGCTCTATCGTATGCTTACTTCGACCCAATGACCGCTTACTTCGATCTGACTCAGCCTCATGCTACTGCTCTGCCTGCTGACCCTGCCGATGGTGTTGATAGCTGATCAGATGTTTTGGTTTAGTATATTTTATGAATCTAGCTGTCTGGTTGATGATGATGTAGTGACTTTCTTCATTATAGACTTCTCTGTAGTGATTTTATTATGCACTTTAGACCTTTCAGTTGTAGTGACTCTTTCATTTGCTATGTTAGTTGTTTTGATCTACTACTAATGTTTTATTACTGCTACTACTGATGTTTTCGTTCATATACTTGAGATGTTGACTTGTTAGTTCATATCATATTCTGTATTACTCATTTTCTTTGTTGTTATAGGATTCACAAATTATGGGGGAGCCGTATTTTGAGTACATGAGAAAGGGGAAGAAAGATCATATACCAAAATAAAATTTTCACGATTTAGAACAAGTCAGGTATATAATTTCAAAGTTACATATTATATTTTGGTATAGACTCAAAGTTTGTTAATTATCAAAATGGGGGAGACATGTCCATCCTCACTTAGTTTATTTTGGAACACACATTTGGTACCAATTATCAATTGACCAATAGTTTTATGAACAAGTTTCCAAACTTGGTTTCTCTCAAATTGATTAAGTTTCTCTTGCATGACATCAATCCAAAACTCATTAAGAAAAGCATCTGCTACTGATTTAGGTTCTACATAAGAAATGAAAACTACATTAGCTGCTATGTCTCTAGTAGAAGAACGTGTACCTATTCCCTTCGATACATCACCTATAGCAAGTGTCTTTGGATGGTCTATCATGAATTTCATCTTCTTAGGAAGATTTTCCAGATAGTTCTCGTTGGTAACAGTATCTTCAGGTGCTTTGGATTTGTTTTGTACATCTTCGTCATCGCTGTCGCTAGATTTCTAACAGTTGAGCTCATCAAAAGAAACATTAATAGATTCTTCAACAATCATAGATCTTTTATTGAAAATTCTATATCCCTTACTCTTGGCAGCATACCCGAGTAATATCCATTCGTCTGCCTTTGAGTCGAACTTACCTAAGTTATCCTTGGTGTTCAGGATAAAGCAACGACATTCAAAAACTTTAAAATAAGAAATATTTGGAATCTTTTCAAACCACATTTCATATGAGGTTTTCTTTGATATAGGTCGAATTAACACCCTATTTAAAATGACAGGCTGTACTTATAGTTTCTGCCCAAAAATATTCGGAAGATTATGCTGGTTAAGCATGACTCTAGCAATATTGCTTAGAGTTCTATTCTTCCGCACCACAACACCATTTTGTTGAGGAGTTCTAGGAACAAAAAATTCATGATAATATTTATTATCATCACAAAACTTTTTGAAATCAGTATTATCGAATTCGCCGCTATGATCACTTCGGATCCGAGTAATCATGAAGCCTTTTTCGTTTTGTACCTTTTATAAAATACTTAAAATTTAAAAATGGTAATGCTTTTATTAGAGAAAAAGTAAACCCACGTAAATTGAGAGAAATCATCAACTATAACAAAAGCGTAGAGCTTACTGCCAAGACTAGTGACTCTACTAGGACCAAAAAAATCCATATGAATCAATTGCAAGGGTCTAGAAGTGCTTACAGCATTGATGGATTTAAATGATGACCTAGTTGCTTTTTTTCATAATCTGAACATACCATATCTCTCTTGAAGGAAATTTCTAGGAGTTTTTTACCAGCTTCTTAATCAATAGCCTTGAGATAGTGTCCATGTTAGCATGTCCTAGTCTCATGTGTCACAGCCAGCTTTCATCTTGATTGGCAACTAGACACTTATTTGTACTGTTAGTACATTCTAAAAAGAAAACATATATATTATCTTCCTTAATCCCTTCATATACGGGATTACCAGTAGATATTTCATATATAGAGCATTTGTCTTTCATAAAATTGATACCATAACCATTATATGCCAAATGACTAATGCTCAACAAGTTATGTTTCAATTCTGTGACTAGACAACTGTCTTTATTTCTGGGAAATGAGATATACCAACAGATCTTTATTTCTGGGAAATGAGATATACCAACAGTACCTTTTCCTATAATGTTACCTCAAAGATTATTACCAAAGGAAACATACCCTTATCTCTTCATCGATAGTGTAGCGAATAAGGATACATCACCTGTTATGTGCCGCGAACATCCGCTATCGAGAATCTATTTTCTTTTAGCATGAGAATGTTGAAGATCCACCTACAAAACGAGTAGATATAACCTTTAGAACCTATTTCTTCAAGTCCAGCTTGATTAGTTTTAGGAATCCAAGTAAGCACATTTGTGTAACTAACTTTCTAGCTCTACAATACTATGATATGTGCTCGTGTTTGCCACAGTATGTGCATATGATTTTTGAAATAGTGTACTTTGTTACTGTGTTGACCTGCTTCTTTTGTGTCTTTTTGAAAACCTGTATGTGAGAGCATAGTTATGAGAAACGTTTTGCTTATGTGCTTGCTTTGGTTTAGTCATTTGTGGTACATGCATAGAATTAGGACTAACTTTAGGCTGTGTAACATGAGTGACCTATTTGCCTAATTTGATCTCTAACTTTTTAGAGATTGCACAAGACTCTTCGAATTTAGCAGTCATATATGTGAGTCTCTGTGCAGTGACTAGGTATCTTTTTTTTTCTATCTTATATAGTTCTTGCACTTTGACATAGTCTCTTTCTTTCTCGTCTATAGTGAGGATAGCCTCATGATCGTCCAGTCTAATTTTGGCTATCTCATCCGTGTTACCAGTAGTAGACATCTCTTTGATATCTTCAAGAATATTAGACAGTCTAGCTACTTCGGTTATGTAGGCCTTAATCTCCTTATGAGACTGCTTATACTTGTCTAACACATTTATTTTCTCTTCAAGTAATTTGTTGAAGGTATTTTCTAACTGGTCAAAGGTAAAATTATCGTAAAGAGGTTTTCTGATACCTTATGGTATGCTATCAGACAAACATTTTCACTACTATTTGGTTTATCCTCCTCTTCTGATTCACTAGCCTCACATTCGTGCTTGATGTTAGTGTTTGCATACTTTCGACTAGTTATTGATTTTCTGCTCGATCTTGATCGGTCATATAGACTGCTTTTCTTCACTAGTAGACAGTCTTTCTTTATGTGCCCTGACTTCTTGCATCCAAAGCAGATAATATCTTCTTCATTGCTTTCATGGATATCCTTCTTCTTTTGGCTTGATCGCTCAAACTTTAAGAATTTCTTGAAGTTCTTGACCAGTAGGGCATGTTCGTCACCATTAGAATCTTCTCCATCAGTATCATTACATGAGACTCTTCTGGCTTGGGCTTTGAAGGCGATGGATTTTTCTTTGGGGGTTTCTCTTCAAAGTCTTGTAAATCCAGCTCATAAGTCATGAACTTGCCCATAAGTGTCTCTAATATCATTATGGTAAGGTCATTTTCTTCTATAATCGTAGTGGCCTTCGGGTTCCAGTTCTTAGTTAGAGCCCGCAGTACCTTCTTGATCTTCTCGTGGTTGTTGTAGTCTTTTCCAAGATAATGTAGAGGATTAGTAATATCTAGGAAATGAGTGAACATATCTGTAATTGATTCACTGAATTTTATCTTGAATGCCTCGTATTCTTATGTCAATGTACAGATTTTGGATTCCTTCACTTGGAAATTCCTTCATGAGCTCAAGAAGTTTCCAAATCTCATTAGATATGGCACAAGTAGATACGTGATTGAACTCGATTTTATCAATTGTACAGAATAGTACATTGATGGCTTGTGCATCTAGACTAGCATGTGTTTTTTTATGCTAAGTATATTTATCATGGGGCTTGTCTACTAGAGAACACCATCAATCACTGTTCTAGGCGATTTCTTGTAATCGTCTACAACTATCGACCAAAATCTAAATCTGGTGACTTAAGAAAGAAACTCATTCATGTTTTCCATTATGTATAGTTTGTTCCATCAAATAGTGGGGGTTATTTATGGATTGCCTTCACCGTTGAATATAGATTTAACGGCTGCCATATATACTCTATAGGTGGATATGTATATGTATAACATGCTCTGATACCAAGTGTAGGCCCGTCGAGCACCTCTAGAGGGGGATAAATAGAGTGCGTGTGTGTAGCAGAATAAATATCAAAAATTAAGAATTGTGTAACATGGCTAGTAAGAGCAGATCAATAACAGTATATGAGTTACAGTAAAAGTAAAGAGTTAAGAAGATTCAAACTCAATGATACAACGATATATACTAGTTTCCCTCGTGGAGGACTAATCCAGTCTCGAGTACTCCTGCTCGATGTTAATCCACTATGGCACAAGCTTTAACTGAGTCCTTGTAACTCTTACAACACCGTGCTTGGGGATAAGTGCATGACCAACTTCAACAACACCGTGCGTGGCGACGAGTGCACGACCGACTCCAGAAGGTGTTTAAAAAATGGAACATTTTCTGAAATAGCCTCCGAACAACTTTTCAAAACCAAAATCTAGATTAAACTGAACTAATAGTGTCTTGGCTAAGAGTAGTATAGGCTAGATTTGAAAATATAGCTCGTAGAAAATACTTAAAGGAATAGAGAAAAGAATGAGATTAGATGATTTGGAAATGTGAAAGTTTCTCTCTATTTATAGTGTTTTTATGAACTGAATTTGGGCATAGTTCGGATGCAGAAATCTTGCACTCGAACGTTGGATACAGATATTCAAAAAATTTAAAAATAGGCTGAAATTACATTGACCGAACTCGGGCCGAACTCTGACCGAGTTCTGCCAGAGTTATAACAGAACTGTTTTGGACCAATTGTTGGGTTCTGAATTATTTTTTATTGTGGACTTTTGGATAGAATTTTGTGGATAGAAAGGCTATATTTTTGTGGACTGAGAATAGTTAAACCAGTATCGATCCTGGTCAATCTTACATTTTTTCTAGACTCAAATAAATATAAAATGTAGAAGAAATATGTAAAAGTCTTGATCTTAATTCTATCACTTTTGGTTCTTGATGACGACGAGATGTTTGTAGCTTGTAGCAGTAGGTCCAGACATTCTGACTTGAAACATGTAGCTGTACATATATTTTATGTATCGACCAAAGTTGTATTGATTATCAAAATCAGGTATGATCATGACTAGTGGGCCAACATAACTCCCCACAAGTTCGCATGAGTTGGCTAAGTCTTGAACTGGCAGAGGCATGGTAGGAGAAAGTGACAGAACTTGTGTGAAGTGTCCTGCTTGTTGGCCCATTGGTCATGGTCGAACCGAATTTTGATAATTGAAAACCTTGACCGATATAACATCTTGATCTTGATTTGACAAAAAAATATCTAAACATTTTTGTTTTATTTCGTACTGTCTCCTCTTGGTATAAATTATCCTAAAAAAGTTGGTAGATATTTTCTCATCCGTTGTCACTTAGCAAAATAATTGCAAAGAGTGAAGCTGCCCGCAATTCATGCATAAGTAACAAATGTTGAAAAAACGCAGAGATAATAAAAAAAATATTTTACGGAAAGTTTATGAATGAAGCAGTAGCTAAAAGTTAATGCTAAGCATAAGTACATACCAAAAAGAGACGATAAATTCTGAAATAAAAATGCATAATAATAATAATAATAAGAGTTTGAAAAATATCAACTCAGCATCTCAAAGAGTCATAAAAGTGCATAAAAAGAAATAATACTATCTTGGAATGTAGGAACATTTCCAAGAATACATAGTCATAGCCATAGTCGAATAAGATAACATCTAGACAAATATAGTAATGTCTAGATCAAGTCCTCATCATCGTCAGCACGATCAGCATCAGCACCATGTCTTGAAGGACTAGTCCCAGAAGTGCCAGCTCCATGAGATGTATGTAGAGTAGCACCAGAACCACGGTACCAATCATATGTATTACTGGGCTCGAAGAAATGATGAACTGCCTCATCCTTATAGCGGTAGCCAGAAATAGGAGGATCTCATGGAAGAGAACTGGCATGCTGACCAGTTTGGACAAAATACAGATCCACAAAAGAATTTATAAGTGCCTAAAATGACTGGCCTCGCAGAACTCTTGTTCCTACAATATTTCAGTCACAAACGCTCGTAAGGAGTTGTGCTCATCCAGCTGAGCATGTCGTATATCATCCAAATGCTAGTAGAGAGCCACAAATGACATAGGGTAAGTCTACGGCAAAGGAGGTGGTGTAGTAGGAGGAGCATGAGGGACAGAGGTGCTGGGACAAGAAAGCTGAAGATACTTGGGCTCAGAGTCACGAGCACAAGAAGATAAGTCAATCTCAAAGTGCTGGAAGATGATAGAAAGGATCATCGCGTAGAGTAGATTCCTCTTCATCTCGTGACACATAGCCATCATCTAGATAATCGTCTTAGAGACAGAAAAAGGAAATTCCATAACGAATGTGATAGAGAGCAGACATTTCAAGACTAGTTACATCATCTTTTCAATAGTTTTTGGTAGTTTAGTGGAATAGACAATACGATGTAACTCATATAAGAACAAGTTCAAGTGCATGGCTTTGAAATTGTCGGGACGGACGGGTTCAAGAGCACAAAGTTGAGTCTTGAAGTTGTTCAAAGTCGTGTCATTTGGAAATTCAAAATTAGTGATATCGACAAGCGGCTCACCTATATTTGGAATTTGTAGGATCTTCGCTAAGTTGTTATCATTGAATTGAATATCAATGTCTGCGATACGGATCTTAACAAGATAATCATTATTGGCTAATGTAAAATTACAGTAAAATAGCCGAATTACATTAGTGGCAATGGAAAATAAGTGTATAACAAGGTTGTATAATTCGAAAGTTTTAAAATAGGGTTTGTGAGACAGAAAGATCGTCCACTTTATCGGTGCACCGGGGCAAATGTTACAAATTGAAAAATCTGCATACCATAACAAGGATTGTTCAAGAGTTTCAAAGAAAAACTCATTGAACTCCTCATTGAACGCCTCATCGTCCGTTTGGATGGGCGAAAAGTGAGATCCTTAGATAGGATCCGAAGATGAGGCTTCTTCACTAGCCGTCTTCTTTCTCTTGAAGGGATTATAGATTCTAGGCATGATTTCTACTGAAAAATATAAAATTTCTATGAAAATAGGAAATTGAGAAATAGAGAGTTGGAAGAGATTATACCTTCTCAAAATAAAGTATGTGGAAGAGGAGGAGATTCCACGCTCGAATCCAAAGTTTGGAAGCAAAACTCCAAAAGAGTATGGAGGAATCAAAGATGGAAAAACTAGGGTTTTTGGTGCTGTTTGCGATCGCTGGTTCTATTTGGAGAAGGAAAAAAATAAAAAGAAAAAATGGGTCATTCAGTTTCTGTTTTAAAATACCCGACGCCAGCCGAGTTCGAGCCAAATTCGGGCCGAGTTTGCCTAGAACTCTGTTGAGGTATTTCGCACAAAAAATGTCAATTTTTATATTCATCATTCTTTTTTACTTATTTAATTCCAAGATTAGTAATCTTAAATTTTAATTAATATAACTAAAATTATTTTATGAATTAAATTCTGTTATGTATTGATTGTCTCAGATTAGCTGTATGGGTACTATCCCAGCTAACGAAGGTTCACAGGGGAACGCTTAAGTACCGTTTGGCTTTAGTCGTAGCCGTGGTGACAGACAAACCTTTTGTAGGCTTGTCTCGAAATTAGTTTTTGCATATTAAAAAATAATTAATAAGATAAAATTAATTAATATTATTGACATCCAAAATTCTTAAATTTTAACGTAAATAATTGAATCAATCTTTCGTTAAAGATTTTATAAAGATGCCAGCCAATTGTTTCTCTGTGTCTACGTATTCTATATTTATGTCTCCATTTTCTTCATGGTCTCTAAGAAAATGATGTTGAATCTCAATAAGCTTAGTACGAGAGTGACATACAGGATTCTTAGTCAAGTTGATAGTGCTAGTGTTGTCACAAAAAATTGGTATGTGCGTGTAGTGTAAACCAAAGTCTTCTAAGGTTTGCTTCATTCTTTAATTTGTGCACAACAACGTCATGCGACGATGTACTCAGCCTCAGTAGTCGATGATGCGACATAATTTTACTTTTTGCTAAACCAAGAGACTAGAGCTTTATCTAGGAAATAACACGTGTCCCTAGTACTTTTTCTATCCACTTTACATCCAGCAAAATCAGCATCTGAATAACAGGTTAGGTCAAGGAATGTGGTTTTAGGATATCATAAGCCGATAAAAGAAGTGCCTTTAAGGTATTGAAAGATACGCTTAACTAACTGCATACAAGTATGATTTCTTAGGGTTAGCTTGAAGTCTTGCACATAAACAAACACTAAACATTATATCAGGGCGACTAGTAGTTAAATAAAGTAAACTATTAATCATACCTTGATACTTATTTATGTCGACAGGTTTGCCTTCTTCATCTATATCGAGCTTGGTTGAAGTTGCCATTGGAGTGCCAAGAGGTTTGACGGATTCCAGATCGAACTTCTTTAGCAAATCTTTTTGTGTGCTTGGCTTGATTAATGAACGTTCCATTGTTGGTTCGTTTGATTTACAATCCAAGGAAGAATTTGATTTCTCCCATCATGCTCATATCAAACTCATTCTGCATACACTTGAAGAATTTTTTGACAAAGAGATTCATCAATAGATCCAAATATCATCAACATAAATTTGAACTAAAAGTATATTTCCGTTAAAAGACTTTATAAAAAGTGTAGTATCAACCTTGCCTTTTACAAAACTATTATAAAGTAGAAAAGAGTTTAGACGATCGTACCAAACATGAGGGGCTTGTTTCAGACCATATAGGGCTATCTACAATTTAAATACATAATCAGGGCTTTTGAAATCAATGAAACCTGGAGGTTGAGCTACATAAACTTTTTTTTTATAAAACCATTAAGAAATCTGCTCTTTATATCCATTTGAAAAAGTTTAAAATTATGAAAACATGCAAATACACATAACATGCAAATAGATTCTAATCTCGCAACTGGAGTATAGGTTTTATCGTAGTCGATACCTTCCTCTTGGTTGTATCCTTGAGCTATGAGTCGAGCCTTGTTACGAGTGACTAAACCATTCTTATTTAATTTATTTCGGAATATCCGGTGGGTGCTAATGACCGGACGATCAATGGGCTTGGGAATAAGTTCCCAAACTTGATTCTGTTCAAATTGGTTTAATTCCTCTTACATAGCTCTAAGTAATAGTTATTACTACATGCTTCTTCAATAGTCTTAGGTTCTAGCTATGAAATAAATGCAACATAATAAGCTATATCTCTGGTAGAGGAACGAGTACTTACGCCCTTGGTGATCTCACCTATTACCAAGTCCTTGGGGTGGTCAGCCATAAACTTTATCCTTTTTGGTAGACTCTCAAGGTAGCCGGTTCTAGTTTTCTGTTTTGTAGATGCCTTGTTTGGTGTACTGATGTCTTGGTCATCATCATTGTCGATCGTCTGTTGATTTAGTTCGTCGAAGGTGACGTTCATTGATTCTTCGATGGTTATTGTCCTTTTGTTAAAGACTCGGTACCCTTTGCTTTTGGTCGGATAACCTAGAAAGATACCTTCATCGGCCTTTTCATCAAATTTATCTAGATTATCTTTAGTATTAAGAATAAAAAATTTACAACCAAAGATTTTAAAATAAGAAACTATGGGTGTTCTATCAAACCATAACTCATAGGGAGTCTTCTTCGATTTAGGTCGAATTAGAACCTATTAAGAACATAACAAGATGTATTGACAGCTTCTGTCCAAAAATATTTGAGTAGAATAAACTGGTTTAACATTACTCTAGCCATTTCAGATAGAGTTCTGTTCTTATGTTCTACAACTACATTTTGCTGTGGAGTCCGAGGGCAGGAGAACTCGTGCAAATATCCGTGTGTGTCACATAATTGCTCAAACTTTGCATTCTCGAATTTGTCGCCGTGATCACTTCGAATACGAGTGATCATGAATCCTTTCTCATTTAGGCTTTCTTATAAAATATGACGAATTCAGATAATGTATTATTCTTGCGTACGAGAAAGTATACCGGCGTGTATCTAGAGAAGTCATCTACTATTACAAATGTATATAACTTACCACCTATAGTAGCAATTCTACTAGGCCCAAATAAATCTATATACAGTAATTGTAGAGGTCTAGTGGTACTTATAGCATTTTTGGACTTAAAAGTGGATCGGGTAGCTTTGTTCTTTTCACATTCACTATACACCATATTCTTCGTGAAAATAATGTCCGGTAAGCCTCGTACTAGTTTTTTCGTGGATAATCTTGAAATTGTGTCCATGTTTGCATGACCGAGTCACATGTGCCATAGTTGACTCTCATCATTCTTGGCTAGTAAGCATCTACCTGTTTTGTTAGCATCTTCCAACAAATAGAAAATATATATGTTGTCTTCCCTAATACCTTCAAAGATAGTACTACCAGTTGAGCTATCAACTATAGTACATTTGTCTTTGACAATGTTAATACCTTAACCATGGTCAGCTAAATGGCTTATGCTGAGTAGGTTACATTTTAACCCAGTTACTAGACATACATCTTTAATCATAGGGTAGGAAGCCTTACCAATGTTGCCGATACTTATTATATACTCTTTAAAGTTATTACCGAAGGAGACGTATCCTTCTTTCTTCTTCGATAGTGTTACGAATAGAGAAGTATTACCGTTCATGTGCCGTGAGCAACCGCTGTGAGGATCCACTTGCTTTTAGCATGAGTAGGGTGTTCCATCTACTAAAAAGTTTGTAGATAAAACTTTGGTACCCATTTCTTGTAGGGTTTGAATATGTTAGTCTTTGGTATCCATGCACATATATTCAAATCAACTAACTTTCTTACTCTGCATGCCGGAGAGATATGACCAATGGTCCCACAATAGTGACATATAGCATGATGAGTGTTAGGTGTAATGTGTTGTGCATGATTGGTAGGTCTTGGTGTTCTAGTTGGATACTTGTAGTAGAATGTATGTCGGTTAGTCTTTTTAGGCAAAAGTTTGGTTGTATTTGGTCTGACAGTATTGGGTTTGACTATGTTCCGATGTTTCAGTAATTGACACGTGTTAGGGTAGGAAGCAGCAACTTCAGGCTATTTTTCTAACCTAATTTCCAACTTTTTGGAAGTGTCATAAAGTGTGTTATAGTCAGCTGTGAGTGCATCATTTCTAACTAGTGCACGGTAATGGCTCTTCTTCTCTTTGAGTAAATCTTCCTCAAGTTTAGTAATGGTGTTATCTTTTCTTCGGATAGATGTGTAGTCTCGTGTAGTTACAATTTGATAGAAAAAGCTCACCATTCTTACTAGGGTTTACCTTATTTCTGACCTCAGCTAGTAAGTCGGTAAGTCTTCATATTTCATTTTTGTACTCTTTGAGTACCTTATTAGAGTTTAGTACTTGCTAAGCAACTTTTTGTGGTCATCTAAGAGGTCACTAAAAGCTTCACCTAACTGTTCAAAGGTAAAATCATCATATGTATCAAACAGAGGGTTTGAGTTTACCTGATCATATGCCATCAAGAATACATTTGTAGCATCGTCCGATGGTTCATCTTCTGAGTCGTTAGCTTCACTTTCATGTCAGATGGTTGTGTTGGCATATCTTATAGAAGTAGATTTCTTCAAGTAACTCTTTTCATATTTATTGTCCTTCCTAGTTGATGATGATGTTGTCGGACAGTCCTTCTTGATGTGTCCTTTATTCTTGTAATCGTAGAAGATTGGATCTTCTTCATTATTGTTGTTGCTGCTATTGTGTTCCTTTGTTCTTCGCTTGAATCTCATGAACCTCTTGAATTTTTTCACTAGGAGAGCTTGATCCTCAGTGTCGAAATCACTGTCGTCATAATCTTCTTCGACAGTTGGTACAGCGTCTTCAAGTCTTAAAGTTCCATCTCGTGAGTGAGTAACTTTTTCATGAGCATTTTAAGAGATATGGTAGTGAGGTCATTTCCTTCAATGATTAGTGTGGCCTTCGGAATCCAGTTCTTTGTGAGGGCACACAGCAGCTTGCGAATCTTCTCATGATTATTGTATTCCATCCTTAGGGAGGACAAAGGATTTACAATATCCAAAAATCTTGTGAACATTGTATAACTGATTCGTTTGGCTTCATCTTGAATGCCTCATATTCTTTAGTAAGTCTACTGATCTTAGACTCCTTGACTTACGCCATGCCTTAATGAGTAACTTTGAAAAGTTTTTATACTTTATTGGATGTTGTGCATGTAGACACCTTATTGAATTCAGTCATGTCTAAAGTACAAAATAAAGCATTAATAGCACGTACGTCAAGACTAGTCTCTCTCTTTTCAGAGTCAGTATACGTGTCATGTATTTTTTTAACCAAATTTCCATCAATAAGAACACGGGAAGGCTTTTTATAGACATCAACTACAATGGACCATAGGTCAAAATCTAGAGATTTTAAAAAAAAACTCATATGTATTTTCCAGTAAGTGTAGTTAGTACCATCAAACAGTTGGGTCTGTTTGTGGGTTGGCCTTCACTTATGAATCTCATAGTTGCCAAATTTGATATAATGATCTATGTAACAATAGTTATATATAAAGAAAATAATATTAATGTTATCTCACTTTACATGTATAACCCGTTCTAATACCAATTGTATGATCAAAATGTAAAGTGATATACTCTAGAGGGGGGGTGAATAGAGTAGGCAACGGAATAATAGCTATTAAAAATATTAGTAGCAAGATCACAGAAATATATCACAGATATAAAAAAGTAAAAGTAAAGTGCAGAGAGCGAACGCAAATACGGCGATGTATACTGGTCTCTCTCTTGTGGGGACTAATCCAGTCGAGAGAACTCTAGCTCCCCGTTGAAATTCACTATAGAAAATTGTAAGTTTTCATACGAAGTCCTGGTAACTTCTACAGATGCGAGCTTTGATCCGAAGCACTCGACCAACTTCAATTGTGAAGTGTCTTACTTCTTATCAAGCCTCTTGATTACAATCACTTTGAACTTCTAGACCATACCGTACTGGCAAATTGACTAGAAGATTGTAACTGGCTTAGGATTTAAAAATGAAAGCTTTAGAAGGCTTTGGAAGACTGTAGTAAGCTTAGAGAGAAAAGATGAGAAAGTGAATTAGTGCGTTGGAATGGTAGAAATTCTTCTCTATTTATAGGATTTCTGAAAGGAGAATTCAGGCATAATTCAGACAGAATTCTATGAGAGAATCTCGACAGATAGCCATTGCATCCGTAACTGTGGAAAGACTGAGTTTAAAAGAACAATGTTCCACCAACCGAACTTGGGCCGAATTCGGCATGAATTCGCCCAGAATTTTGCTGGTTCAGAATGGGTAAATTTTGGTTTGTAACTCAAGTTTTGGGCTTTTTGAAAAGTTGTCAAGCGGTTAGGAAATATGTTTTTGGGTTTGGGCTAGTTTTCAAACGAATGGGTATTTTTGAAAACATTTTTGGGTAGCCTCCAGTACGACTCGGTTTACATTATATTCCTAGACTCAATAAAATATGAAAAATACATTGATAATTTATAATAAAAATACAGACGCAATGACAAACATGGCTCCAAGTCTTGAACGGTAGCAAGAACAAGCTTTAGTAGCTCGTCCAAGAAGCCCTTATATCGAGACAGGGTTAGATTATCAAAATGGGAGAGATTGTTCGCCCATTGGTCATGGTCGAACCGAATTTTAATAATTGATCTAACCTTGTTTCGATATAAAGGCTACTTGGACGAACTCCTAAAGCTTGTGCCTGCTACCGTTTAAGACTTGGAGCCGTGTTTATCATGACGTCTGTATTTTCTATTATCAATTATCAATGTATTTTTTATATTTTATTGAGTCTATGAATACAATATAAATCGAGTCGTACTAGCAAATAGGCTATCAAAAATATTTTCAAAAATATCCATTTGTTTTGAAAACAAACCCAAAACCAAAAACATATTTCCTAAGTACTTGACAACTTTTTAAAAAGTCCAAAATATGAGTTGCAAACCCAAAATTCACCCATTCTGAACCAACAAAATTCTGGGCAAATTTGGCCCAAGTTGGGTTGGTGGAACGTTATTTTCTTAAACTCAGTCTTCCCGCAGTTACGGAAGCAACGGCTATTTGTCCGAATTCTGACCGAATTTTGCTCGAATTCTCTCTTTGGAAATCCTATAAATAGAGAAGAATTTATACCATTCCAACACACCAATTCACTTTCTCATCTCTTCTCTCTAAGCTTACTATGGTCTTCCAAAGCCTTCTAAAGCTTTCATTTTCAAATTCCAAGCCAGTTACAATCCTCTAATCAATTTTCCAGTACGGTACGGTCTAGAAGTTTAGAGTGATTATAATTAAGATGCTTGATAAGAAGTAAGACACTTCACAATTGAAGTTGGTCGAGTGCTTCGGATCAAAGCTCACGTCTGTAGAAGTTACAAGGACTTCGTATGAAAACTTACGGTTTTCATAGTGGATTTCAACCGGGAGCTGGAGTTCTCTCGACTATATTAGTCCTCATAAGAGGGAGACCAGTATACATTGTCGTGTTTATGTTTGCTCTCTGCACATTACTTTTACTTTTTTATATCTGTGATATATTTATGTGATCTTGCTACTAACATTTTTAATAGCTAATATTTTGTTGCCTATTCTATTCGCCCCCCTAGAGTATATCGCTTTACATTTCGATCCTACACTGCCATCGACTGACCTCTATTTATAGTAGAAAGTGGTCAAATAGGCGCATAACTCTATGCGACCAATTTTTTGTTGAACTGGTCAAACGAAGCATTTCATCGGCATGATTTTCAACTCCCAAAATAACGTTTAGGCGTTCACAGAGACTTGATTCGAGTGACAATGCGTAACAGCTGCCACTAATTTTGAGAACAGTTCAGATTTCAAGAAAAATGTCAAAAGAGCGACAACATGGCAGTGATCCTATGTGTCAAAGTCCTATGCGACAATTTCCTTCCCCATGCTTCTTTCAAAGTATATTTTGAAACTTGTTCAAGATTCAAAAGCTTTGAAGGGAATCTTATCGAAGCATGAAAAATATTAGAGCATGAAGGATGGACGCATACGTATTGTACGACATTCAACTATGCGCTAAGAATGACAAGTCTACACAAGGAAGCAATGATGTAAAGCATCATTTTGGGGCTATGCGACATTGTCTCAAAACAGTGAACTTTGACATCATGCGGCACACTTGAAAGCCGCATACAACTGAGCCGCATACAACTGAGCCGCATAGCTAGTCAGATGGCTCGTTCGAAAATGAATTACCACGTGTAGTGTGCAACTGACGGTTACGAAAAAGATATTAGTACTTGCGTTAGCATAATCATTACACTTTACAGTTGTATAGAGTTATTCTCATGCGACAAGGTGCACCAGGCGATATATAAACTGCAGTATATATGCAGTAAAAGACCTTATGCGTCAACTTCATCATAAAAAAATATGCTTTGTCACATGTCGTTATCTACGTGGAGATCATGTGCTACGTGACAGCGTTTCATGTGGCACGTCCCAAATAACTGAAGCCATATGGCAGATTATACATGATATGTATGCGCCCACGGGCTCCATGTGCCTATGCGCCAACCTCAATCTATATGCCTCAAAGTCAGAAAATAGTGTATTGTCGTCTATGCGCATAGCCATTTCCAGTGAAGAAATGCTATAAATAGAGGGATAGTGAAATAGCCACAGATGGACAAATATACGTTGAGTCTACTTCCTTCTAAAATTCTACTAGTGAGTCAAAGTTAACAAGCTTCTGCAATTTTTGCCTCAGATCGTCAACAGAGTAAAGAAGTCGACCGCATACTTGATCTCCATCGTTCCAAACACCAGATTTTATTCGTTCTTAGAATTTGTTTAGGATTTATTTTGTACTTTTCTTTCTGTAAAAATTTTTTATACAAAGGTTGTTTGTATCGGAACAAAAGGTACGGCCCACGATTTCTAATAACCCCCAAGAGTATCTACCAAATCTGTCTTGGAGAAGAAAAGTTGTTTGCTTAGCAAAAGAGGATTTTTTCTGATCATCTACCACCGAAAGATTATGCCCTAATGACCCCGAAACAATTGGTGCTCTTTAGCAGAGAACTATACCAAAGCCCCAGTCTATGGCCAATGTGGAGGAGAGTGTACAGTTGTCAAGCCCCCATTTTTCACATGATGGCCCTAGTTCGCTGCCAACGTGGATGAGACGTGTACAGTCTTCAAACCCACTATTGACCCCATAATCGATCCATGGACCCACGATGTCCCCCATAATCGATCCATGGGTCATGTAGTTGCAACCATCCCATTCACGTGTCTTTTCGTCATTTGCTTATGAGAGAACGTGCCTCGCTTCGTGCGTGAGAAGTAGGCCATGTTCATGGTTATTCTGGTGGACGTTGAACAAGTAGCCCCAACTTCGAGATTGTTTTCCACCAGGTAGTGATCCTCTTTCAGCGCTGGACAGTGCAGCCCAATGGACACTACACAAAAATATCCCTATTTTGAAACGGATTTAGTACAACACTTTATGAATGTTGCTGGAACTATAATTTCCAACATTACATAACTGTTGAAATAATCGTTTCTAAATTAAATATATTTGCAATGGTTATAGATTAACAATTGCCTAATACATTTTTTACAACGGTTCATAAACACTTGCTAAACGTTTTCTTTTTTACAACAGTCAAGCAATAATTTATGAAAGTATTGTCAAAGCGAGTTGAATGGGCAACGATTATGTAAGGGTTTTAAGTATTTATTACAAATTTATTAATATTTTGCAACGATTACATAAAGCCTTATAAAAAGGCTCATTGTTAGCAACAGTTGTGCAACAATTTTTGCAACCTGTTGTGAGTGGGCTTATTATTTGTAATGATTGTGCAACGATTTATGCTACCAGTTGCAATTTTTTGTTTAATAACAACGTTTATGATAACCATTGTCAAAAGAATGAACAACTATCACTACAACAAAAAGACCTATTAATGACGCTTGATAAGTGGATTTCATGACGTGTTGATAAAGAAGCGTCATCAAAGTTCAGCAGACTATATTCTATGACGGTTTTCTACGTTATTGATTGTCTCTCAGTGATACGAGCGTTATGAAAAAAATATCAAAATTTAAGTCGAAATGTCGACTCTCCCGTACTTACTCCGCACTTAAGGAAAAGTCTCAACCCCTTCTACTTCTCCCTTTCTCCTTCTCTCTTTCTCCTCCCGCTCCCCGCTTCCGAACTCCCCTCAGCCGCTCCTCTCCTGCCGTTATAATGCTTCCTCTCTCGTCACTCTTTCTCTTGGTTCTCTCCGGGCTTTCTTTCTTCCTCCTTCCTCCTTCTTCCTCCATCCAAACCCTAACCCTAGAAAAGCAAACCCTAACCCTAATTTATCTCCCTCGATGTGAGCAGTGGCGACCAGTGGCGACCATGAGTCCTCTTCTCCGGCGACGCATCGGCTCCTCCACGTGTTCAAGTTCGACGACAGGTGAGCGTAGCTAAACTAGGGTGAAGTATTCGTTATTTCTTCTGAGTTCATTTAGATTCTCTAGATCAATTGATAGGATTGTTTGGTTCAGATCTGATCGAGTTTCTCTGTTCGATTTCCTTCATCGGTGGTTCTTGAGACTCGACGAACGGTCGACGGAATCACGAGAATTTCGAAGTTTAGATTAGTGAGTTCCGACCTCAATTTGTTCGATCTGTGAAATTCTTGGTGATAGTTTGTGATGTCCTCTTTCTTGGTGAAATTTGAACAAACTAGATCGGGAGAGCGACGGATCAA
>JANAVB010006913.1:0-48918 GCA_029216955.1 Iris pallida | reverse complement strand
GAAATGCACGCTGCTGATATCTGATAGCTGAAATATCTGAATTTTGACAGCTAACATCTGACACAATTGTTAGTATCTTTTAATGCTGAAGTGACAGCTTAGGGCTCTGTGCTCATGAGGTTGCACCTTTGGATTCTGTCTTTACGCCGCTGTTCTCTAGGGGGCTACACTTTTGGATGATGCATCTTTTAAGGACGATGTGCTCTAGGAGACTGTGCTTTTAGGCTCTTGGGTCAAATTTTCGAAATTTGGCCGCTGTGTGGGGCTCGAAAATGATGACTTTTGGCCGAGACTTGGTCAAATTCAATGTGGAAGATTTACCATTAATGCAAGGTTCATTCCATTAATTTGGGGCCTTTGACTATCTACCACTTGGCGAACAGGTTTGACCACGCATGACCTATAAATAAGGGTATTTTTGAGAAAAAAACTCAACAACAGAGTGTTCAACGCTCGAGACTTGGCAAAGGAAAACACTACGATGCCAAGAATCGGAGTGCTCGACACTCTGGGCAAACTCAGCGAGGCTCACAAATGAAGAGGCGAAGCTGGAAGAAAACATTGCTGCTCCACCAAGCATGCGTCCAAAGCTATGCGCCCAAGTGGGTGTGTGGGCGCATAACTCTGGCCAGAAGGCTTCTGTCTTCGACAGATTGTGCATCCAGGGTCATATGCCCAAGGCTATGCGCCCAAGCTCAATTGACCCATACTATGCGCCCACATCGAGGAAGCTTAGACATGCTGCTAAGAAGCATGCGCCCAAAGGCAGATCTGTCACGACCCGCACCCACCGTGAGGGTACGAGTACGTAACAGCGCCCAGCCTACGCGCAGTATCGGCGGTAGAACGCTGTTCTAGGTCATGAACTATAACTAACTAACATGAATATACTCTCCAGAAGGAGGCAAAACAGAGGTACAACTCAATCACAATCTAGAGATAGAATATGGCACGATAAAATAGATAAGAGAATCCTCAACTGAGGTACAACAGAAATAAACTACAAGTCTCAACATCTAAAATATACAACTCAGAAAATAAAGATAACACTAAAACATGGAAAGAAATAGTTAAACTGTCTACACTAAGCAAGGGTATCATCCTCACAGCTGCCTGAACCTCCCCAGGGGTCCAGGTCGCGAGTGTCATCTAGGCAAGCTCCAAAGTAAGGGGTGCAGGGTTCCTCATCATCCTCTGTAAAATTTTCAACAGGTCTAGTCAGGAGGGAGCGAGCACAATACATCTCAACAGTTCATAGCAGGTTAGAAAATATAATCATGCAGTAAAGTAAGATATAGATACTGAAGGAAATGCAGTATGTAAACAGAGAGAGAACTGTAATAGAAATATCTACTATAAGTAGAGAGCTACCAGTGACCAGTGATTTAGAGTACAAAGTCGACATGTGAATGGCTGGATTTGTACATGGCTATACTAAAGAGGCGTACATGGCTATTCTACTTTGAAATTGTTCACATGGCTATTTATACTCCCCCGTACCCCCAATTAATACACAAGGATCCAACCAGGTTATGTTATGATTCTATGTAACAGCCCCCGAAGGGTGGTAAGCCTCCGAAAGATGATAAGCCCCTAAAGGGTGATATGCCCCGAAGGGTGATAAGCCCCCAAAGGGTGATATGCCTCCGAAGGGTGATAAGCCTCCGAAAGGTGATAAGCCCCCAAAGGGTGATATGCCCCCGAAGGGTGATACATAGTAGTCCCATAAATGGGATAAGGATTCAGAGAAGACTCTGTGATCATATGGTTATATGTCACAAGTGATCAAAGAATCAAAGAAGCATATGATACGCTATGTAAGTGAAACGCACAGAACATAGAGTACCCGATGCTCCCTGAAGGGATAACATCTCAGGGAGGGATCCATATTGTACTAATCCGTGTGACCAACGTGACAGTATCAAGTAAAGTAATTTAATGTAGGAAATAATTCTAAGCAGGATATAAAATGATCAGAGAATGTACTCACCTCGTATCTGAATGGCTGAAGTAAATGTACTGTCCGTGATGAGATACCTGACTCCTAGTTAGAGCAACACAAGTCAAGATGTATACAGGAGATGAAATATAATCTACAATGCATCTGCATGCTGTCTAGGTCGAACTAGGCCAAAGTCAACTCTTGGTCAACTCTGGTCAACTACACTAGTCAAACTAGGTCAACTAGGTCAAGACTGACTCAACCAAGTCTAATAAGTCTCACTAGGCCTAACCAAGCATAGTCTAGCAATCACACACCAATCACAATGCTGTACAAACTATCAACTTATTTATATATATTTACCACATTAATCAAGACTATATGGTATTACCCATATCACATATCATTCCTGCCTACCTTGCATACATACATTCTCAAGTCTTACAAGTCACCAAACATGCATTTTGCATACAAATAGACATGTATAGGTATACCTATATAACATGATACTCATATATAGGCATATATATACTATAATATACTGGGCAATATGTATAAGCCATACATCTATATTAAGCTTGAAATATACATTTCTATATCCATACCACTATACAACCAATAGAATCAAATATGCATAATATGAGGTAATATATATAGGCATGCATGGAGGGAAAAATGTGAGAGGGGAACATGTGTGAGTGTATTACAAAATGTGGCATGTGTGTGATACACATGAGAGGACAGGCTTGTGGAGTGTGTAGTTGTGTGTTCAACACATTTGGGTGTAATGGTGGATAGGTCTTAGGAATGTGATAGTGTAGAGTGACAGTTATGAAGGAATCAACTTGGGTATTAAGAATGGGAAATCAATCATTCCTCAGGTTCCATCCCCCATTCAGTGCAATGTAATCAAAGTCAATTCCTAAAATATTCTCAGATTTCTCATAATAACATAAGTGGGAAAACAGTCTCAGGTTTTCAACACATTGCAATCTCAGGATTTATCAATACTGAACTCAGTTTTCAGGATAGTTATCAAGCAGTGTGGCAGTGCATAATAGGGTGTGTACATCTGTACATGTCATGAATGTGGGTTTTATTTTAGTTTAGGTTCAGTTGCATAGGTGCAAAGATATTGAACATGTGAAGGGTGAACTTGTTCTCAGGAATTTCAAAACAGAGTACTGTGTGTGTGTGCATAGGCTATAGGTGCTCTCAGTTGTAATATGAAAATGTGTGTGTGTGCTCAGTCTACATCACAGGAATAAGAACCAGGTTTAGGTGTTCACAGGAAAATAAATGACAGAGGTTGTACATATTATTTTACATATATTCATATTTACAATGCATTTGATAGTGCATTTCATTGTCCACATATCAATAATGAACCCAAAAACCCATACAACTTAACAGTTCAATATAATACCCACACATGCCATCAATCTCAGGTTTCATCTCATGTTTCAGTAAAAGAAATCTTAGGTTCAGGATTAATGACAGTTCAATAATGAATCAAACATTGTTCTCGGTATTCATTTTTTCCAAACAGTGTGTAGTGCATACAGTGGTTTAGTAGTGCTACTAACAGGAAGGGTATGCAATTCAGTGTGTGATACACAGACAAGGGATGACAGTTAACAGTTTAATCAAACAGTGCAATGTATAATTGTGTGTGTAGATGTGAGAGTTGAGAGAAAAACTAGAAATTGTATGTGTATGTGTGTGTGAACCAGTATGTGTGGCAAAGTGAGGAATCGCAGTGAGTAAGTTCAGTTTTCTGAACTTGAAAGAAGAACCCCAAACCAAATGCAAAAACCCAAACCAAAACTGACAGTTAACAAGAATAAATTAGTGAATCAACTCAAAACCGAATCCAATAACCTAATGCTCAACACAAATCGAAGTTAGCCTATCCATCAATTATATAGGTGAGCCAATTAGCCATCCACAACACAAACAGGAAAAGAAAGAGTGAAATCGAATTTAGAAAACACTTACAGCCTCTGGTATCAGTCAAGTATCATGGTTCAACAAGGAATTCGAAAATTCGAATTCGAAACACATCTAATTAACAACAAGGGTTGGTAATACAAGTATACATCATGTACGTATCATACAATACATATGTGTCCACCCAAGTGGACACAATGTGTCCAAACAGAATTTAAATCCTAAAATAAAACCTGGACACAGTGCAGCAGGACAATCGTCGTACACACGTTCACTGAAGTCGTGGACACGACACGACTCCTCATGACACGTGGTCATGCACACGTATAGCCCACATGTAGGACTACACAGTGGACCCACCACGATGTGTCCACGACGTGTCCAGTGGAGGACACGAACACGTGTTTGTGCGCGTGTCTGTGCGTGTATACGGCTGTCTGCGTACGACAGGACGTGTTAGTGCGGGCTCGATAACTCACAAACCACTCAACAAATCCTACAAAATTTTATAGGCTTGGTGTCAGTCATGTGGGGAGTCCCCATGTTAAATTTTGTGGCGTGAAGTGTCGTGTACAGGGAGTTATAGCCCCCGAGTAGTAGGGCACTGTGTGTGCTGCGAGCGTGCTCGTGTCCTGTTTGGACACGGACACGGCTCGAAAACCAACTCAGTCCTGGAGGAAATTTGTAAACACATCAAAACCAACAATCTTAATCAGAAAGATTTCGAAAATAACATAAAATCATTCATTGTGGCATTTCAACAAACACATGCACACTATTCATGATACGTGTCCGATACGGACACGTATTGGACACGAACCCTAACAATGCCTATACCAAAAGAGAGAGGGCACCTAGGGCTTTCTAATCATGCAAAGAAATCGAAATTCTATGGAAGGAATAGGGAGTTACCTATATGTTCAATTTGCAATAAAAGCTCCAAAAAGGGGGTTTCTCCTTGTTAGCCAAACTCTCCAAATTGCCCCAAGCCTGAGAATACTCTCCATGAACAGCAAGAGGAAGACAATTAGAATCTAATGCAAGTGGTTTGAGCCAAAAAGGAGTTAAAATGGGAAAGTTATGGATTGGGGAAGATGGCTCTTACCTCTTTCTTCAAAAACTTGGAGGAATTAATAAAAGAGGCAAGAACAAATGGAAGGCCATTAAATAGGGTGGGAAACCTTAAGTTGGCTGCCATGGGCTGATTAGGGTTAGGGTTTGGCTACATGGTGTGGGCCTATGGGCTTTAAGGCTAGTTATTGATTTAAGTTTTAATCACAAGTCATGGCTTATGTCTTAAATCTAACTTAAGTCAAATAACCATACCATGGGTCAACTCTAGTCTAACTAGGGTTACATGACCTAACCAAGTCCAAACACAACTAGGGTTAGCTTCTAGGTTAGCCTACCAAGGTCATTGCTAGTCAAAGTCAACCTAGTCAACCCTCATTCAAACAATTCCAAAATAAATTCTAAAAATTCCCATAAATTCAAATAAATTATAATAAATCCAAATAACCCTAAAAATGTCAAAAATACCTTAATCACATGGCTAGGCTTTAGGGTAGACAGTCTCTACTGTTCACTAGCAAAACACCAAAAATCACAAGTCATGAATTTAAATAATTTAAAAATAATTAAAAATCACTAAAAATCATAATATGAAATAAATATCATTAAATAATAATTATAATTACAAAATTTCAAAATTACCCTCTTCTGGAAAACTGGGTGTTACAATCCTATCCACCTTATAAAAATTTCGTCCTCGAAATTAAGATGGTGGCAGGCCTTCTAGGTCAAACACCCCACAAACAAAGTCTCAAACATACCGTCAGATAATATACGTCTGTCCAAAATCATGATACTCAGAATCTTCGTCGTGCTAGTGAGCAAGGCTACGATAATCACAGAGTCCTCGACTAAGGCACATACCTCTAGTATCATGGTATTTAAAATTTTCGCATTGTCGCATGCTTGGCAGCGAAAACCTTAAATTCCCACACCCGAGAAATACGTCCTAAATCTGACTATATGTCCTCACTATGCCAGCTAAACACGACTATCGAAGATTCCAGATTCCATAACTGGGTGACCTAGCCCATATGATTTATCTCAGAAGAAATCAAACATAACACAAGAACAACAGGACAAAATTAATAAATCAACAAGGAACAGAAGGAATCGAAATTTCAAGGCAGTTATAAGAGGCAATTGCAGAATTTGAGTCAAAAGAACGGAACCTGTAACTAGATCTCCAACGGCCTGAGCATCCTCGACTGTCCTGGCGAAAGCTCACCCTTGTTGGCCTCCCCTGGCCTGCTACTGATGCTGCATGTACCTCTGCTGCTGAGTCGGTAAGGGTAATCCCTCTGCTGGCCTACCGGGGCCCTAGCTCCTGCTCCCTGAACTGTCTGTCCCGATGACTCGGGACACTCTCTCAGACGATGATCGGATCCTCCGCAAAGCAAACATCTGTCCAGCCTCTTCCGGCATTCGCTCCAATCGTGTAGTGCCCCGTCCCTACATCGTGCCCCGTCTCCGTCCACGGGGGTGCGCGAGAAAGGAACACTGTCGCTATCGATTTGGTCGGGACCGATAGGTCGGAATCGGCCGAGTCGATAACGGGAACGGGGTTGAATTAAGATCCATTCCACGTTATGGAATGGCTTCTTCGGAACCAAGTCCCATATTCAGCGGGTTGCGCCTCGAGGATTGGCTCTGCGGCTGAGTCGGGAGAGACCTCCCGTTGCTCTGGTTTTCATGCCGCACTTGAATTGGCTTTGGCTTTCGTTTTTGTGAATGCTTTCGATGGGTTTTCGTGACGCGTTTTTGAGCTCGCATTCATATCGAAATTCTTTGAAATACACAGTGTTCTAATCAGTTGCTTATGCGATTGCAGGTGATCGCGTAGGCGACGACAGCGCAGCCAACCGGTCGCTCGCTTGAAGCAAGCTAAGGCGAGTGGCTGACCTCCTTCGTCCCGTCCCTCTACTTCAAAAACTCAACATGTGAAGTAAAATAAATGCTTGTCATAATAGTATAGAATCAGTGAAATCGTGGCACGATACTTCACGAAACACTCGTTATCGAACTGTCGGTTTTGGAAATGAAAAACGTGCTTCCCTATGCAATTACACTTGGTCTATGCCAATCCAACGAATGAATCTATTAACGCTTATCGCAACGATACGGAAAAATGAGTAAATCAACTAAGTTCCAAAGAAAGCGGTCATTGGACAACTTGTCGACAAGGTGAAGTTCCTCGAACGGTTGCCTCGGCCAAGGGACCGGTTCGGCCCGGGAGGAACGAGTGTAGCAGCGCCAACCCTTCATCGGCGCGAGTTATGCGGGCACTTTCGCACAGGGCTCGCTACCCGACGCGAAAGGGGCGTCGTCTAACCGAATGCTATAGTCCGCGATGGCTTGACATTGCCAGTGGCCTTTAAACCCCTGTCACTACTTAACAGGTGCACGGGACACGGGATAAACATGATAGTTGCTTGCCTCAAAACATGTTAACATGCAAATCATACATGACGGTTAGAAAGATCATTGAAATAGCTAGCAAACATGTTTATGAAACTTCTTGAATCAAATGCAGAGCTTGGATTTAATTAGCCATTCGCCAGTACATGTGTTTCGTGCTGATCCTCGCTCTTTGCAGGTCCCGCGAACCAGGAAGGACGCGCCAACTAGCAAGGCGACGTTCGTGACTTTTGAAGCTTCGGCCGTGCGTCGAAGACTATCTATCAGCGACTCCACATTTTGAAGGCTCTCAACAGTCCAAGGAAAATGACTCAGCGTCCCTCCCATCCAGGTCAATGGAGTACTTATATATTGAGGGATGTGTGCAATGTATGGAACGGCTATCTCATCGGCACTTTTGTAATCGAGTCATGTTGTAGCCCGCGCGGCAATGAGTCTTGTGTCGGAGTCTGTAAAAAGATGTTCATTATCAATAAAGATCTAGTTTCCTTTACTTATTGTGTGTATCAATTTGTCTGCGTACTCTCTTAGATCTCGTGTCTCGGATTACCTTATGACTTGGCCTTGTGCGATCGCAAATTAGGTTCGCACGGCATCACGCCCGGGGGGACGACTATCGATTCGACGGAATCGGGGCGTGACATAATGGTATCAGAGCACGGCTTTACGTCCTTGGCCTCTCGTGTCGAATTCTAGTCTCCGACCGTTGACCTCGTGTCGATGAGAAGAGTTGTTCCATACGCTGAACCCAGGACATTTTCTGAAACTAACGAGAGTTGCCTTCCTTTTTCCCTGCAGTTATGGGAGCTCAGGCGGAAGACGAGACGAGCGCTTCGAGCGGCTCGAGTGCTTCTAGGCCGAGCATTCCGTTAACCCAACGGGAATGACGCCTACTGTAGCCGGATCTTCCGGCGACCCGATGCAACGTATGCTGCAAATGCTTGAGATGCAGCAACGTCAAAACGAGCTCCATCGTCAGCAAGCGGAGGCTCGTCAGGCTCAATTTGAGAGTCGGTTCGAGGCTCAATTCAAGCTGCAGCAGCAGCAGCTGAATACCCTCCAACAGATCGTACAGTCGGTCGTCGGCAACAACAACTCACGATGACACCTGCCGTGACCCAGCCTGCGGTTCGATCCAACGAAGCCGAACCAGAGGCGCCCGTGCTCTCACCTGCAGCACCGAGAAGTTCCAACTTCGACGTGTCAAAGTTCACTAAAAGCTGCCGCACTTCCTTCAACGGCACAGAAGATCCCGCGGTGGCGATCGACTGGTTGGAGGAGCTGGAAGACAAGTTCGAGCTTCTGGATGTCGAGGACCCGAAGAAAGTCGCGTGTGCTCAACTATTACTTCGAATGAACGCGCACGATTGGTGGGCTGTGCAGAAGCGGGCTATTCGACGTGAAGACGAGACAGCGGCGATCTCATGGGCGACATTTAGAAATGCGTTCGAGAACGAATATCTTTCTGCAGCCGTGCGACAGGAAAAGGAGAACGAGTTCATGCAGCTGACGCAAGGGAATATGACTGTACGACAATATGCGGCCAAATTCAACAAACTGGCCAAGTTCGCTGGTGACTATCTACCTACTACTGCAAGCCGAGCAAAGCGATTCGTAGTGGGCCTGCGTTCCACTATCCGTGCACATGTCTCGGTGCCAGAATACAAAACTGTGGGCGAGGCACTCAACCACGCCATCCGTCTGGAGTCCGAGTATCCTCTACTACTACCGGCGCTGTTAACTCTAATAACAAACGCCATAGTTATGCGGGAGGCAACAACGCACATAAGCGTCAACATCGCGGCAACCAGACGAAGGAACGGATGGTCTGCAATTCTGCCACAAGGACGGGCACCTGGATACCGACTGCCGACTTAAGAACAGAGTCTGTTTCGCATGCGGCAAAAGAGATCATCTCGTAAGGGACTGTCCGGAAGCTGCGTCGACTCAACGCCCGCCCCAACATCATCAAAACCGAGGCCAAGCACCTCGGGTTCCACCGACCACACAACAGAATGGCCAAGACCGTCGCCCTAATGCTCAGGGCCGTGTCTACGCCATGACCAGAGACGAAGTGTTCGCATCTGACACAGTTGTGACAGGTATACTGCAATTCAATAATAAACCTGCTCGTGTGTTGTTTGATTCAGGTGCCACGCATAGTTTCATATCGGCGGACTTCGTCGCCGAACACAAATTCCCCCTGACACCGCTCGGTCTTGAGCTTACTGTTAATATCCCGTCGGGCATACCACTAGCTGCGAATTTAGTCTGCGGAGACGGAATCATCTGTATAGGTGGTCAACAGGTCAGTCTTGATGCGATAGTTTTAGACATTAAAGACTACGACATCATTCTGGGGATGGATTGGCTCGGTCCGTGCAACGCAACCATAGACTGCGCTGAGAAGAAAGTCACTTTCCGCATACCGGGAGTGCCTGAATTCTGCTACTCGTGTGGTGAGGCGTCGCCGACCTGCATGGTGATCTCTGCGATATCGGCTCGACGGATGCTGCATTCCGGGTGCGAAGGCTATCTGGCTTCCGTTCGAGACATACGACAGGATGGTGCAAACGCGGGTCAGACCGACGTTGTGGCAGAATTCCCCGATGTGTTCCCGGACGAGTTGCCCGGCATGCCGCCCGATCGAGAGATTGAGTTCACTATCGATACCTTCCCCGACACTCGACCGATCTCGAAGACCCCGTACAGAATGGCCCCTGCAGAGCTTAAAGAACTCAAGGTGCAGTTACAGGAATTGCTCGACAAGGGATTCATCCGACCCAGCGTCTCGCCGTGGGGAGCGCCCGTACTATTTGTCAAGAAGAAGGACGGCTCTATGCGTCTTTGTATCGACTACCGCGAGCTGAATAAAGCCACCGTCCGGAACAAGTATCCCCTGCCCCGCATAGATGATCTGTTCGATCAGCTCCAAGGAGCCACGGTGTTCTCTAAAATTGATCTGCGTTCGGGTTATCATCAACTCAAGATCAAGCCGGACGATGTGCCGAAGTCTGCCTTCCGCACTCGATACGGCCATTACGAGTTCCTGGTAATGCCGTTCGGCCTAACGAACGCCCCTGCTGCCTTCATGGATTTAATGAATCGGGTGTTCCGACCCTTCCTCGACAAGTTCGTAGTGGTCTTTATCGATGATATACTCGTCTACTCGAAGAATAAGCAGCAGCATACTGAGCATCTGCGGACCGTGCTTCAGACCCTTCGAGAAAATCAACTCTATGCGAAGCGAAGCAAATGTGAATTCTGGCTTAGCAGCGTCGCATTCCTCGGACACATCATTTCTGCTGAAGGCATTGCGGTCGACCCAAAGAAAGTTGAAGCCGTTGTCGATTGGAAGCGGCCAGCGTCCGTCGGCGAGATTCGAAGCTTCCTTGGCCTAGCTGGATACTACCGACGCTTCGTGAAAGACTTCGCGAAGATCGCATCGCCTCTGACTCGCCTCACCCAGAAAGGAGTCGCCTTTGAATGGTCAGACGACTGTGAAGCTGCGTTCCAAGAGTTGAAGCAGAGGCTCGTCTCGGCCCCGATACTCGCACTTCCAGAAGGGACTGAGGGTTTCCAGATATTTAGCGACGCGTCCGGTCAGGGCTTGGGGTGCGTGCTGATGCAGCGGAACAAGGTGATATCTTTTGCGTCCCGACAGCTAAAGCCGCACGAGAAAATTATCCCACGCACGACCTGGAGTTAGCGGCGATTGTGTTTGCGTTGAAATTGTGGCGCCACTATCTCTATGGTGTGGCGTGCACGATCTATACCGATCACAAGAGCCTCAAGTATCTATTCACGCAGAAGGAGCTGAACTTGCGGCAAAGGCGTTGGCTGGAACTAATCAAGGATTACGACTTGACTATCGACTACACGCCGGGAAAGGGAAATGTTGTGGCGGACGCTTTGAGTCGGAAGTACCTTGCCCTCGTTATCCATCGACCCTCGACTGCTACGCGACCTTGAAGAGATGGGCATCGAGCTCCGAGTCAGATTCCGGAACGTGCAGTTGGCAAAGTTACAGTTGGAGCCGAGCTTGCTGAATAAGATCAAGACCGCTCAGACGGACGATTCGTACCTGAAGAAAGTGCGAGAGCTAATTTCGACAGGCAGGACGACCGACTTTGCGGAAGACGAAACCGGCGTGCTTCGATTGAAGGGTAGGCTATGCGTTCCGGACGATTCAGAACTTAGAAAGGAGATCCTGGCGGAGGCGCACTATGCGAAATACACTTTGCATCCAGGCAGTACCAAAATGTATAAGGACCTCCGCACGACCTTTTGGTGGCACGGGATGAAGAGAGATGTGGCGCTCTTCGTGTCGCAATGCATGGCCTGTCAGCAGGTGAAAGCTGAGCATCAGCGACCGGGCGGGGAGATGCAGAACCTCGCTATTCCCGAGTGGAAGTGGAATCATGTCACTATGGATTTTATTGTTGGCCTGCCGAAGACACCACGGGGGAACGACGCCATCTGGGTCATCGTCGATCGATTAACCAAGTCAGCGCACTTTATCGCCATCAAAGTTACTTGGAGCGTTGATCGCCTGGCGCAGATTTATCTTGACGAGATAGTACGGCTGCACGGAGTTCCAGTATCCATCGTCTCTGATCGGGATTCACGGTTCATGTCGCGATTCTGGAGTAGCCTTCAGTCGGCGCTGGGAACCAAGTTGCAGTTCAGCTCAGCTTACCATCCTCAGACCGACGGCCAAACGGAGCGCGTCAACCAGATTCTTGAAGACATGCTACGGCTCTGCGCTATCGACTTCAAATCAAGCTGGGACGTCCACCTACCGCTGGCAGAATTTGCATACAACAATAGCTACCAATCCAGCATCCAAATGGCGCCGTATGAAGCCTTGTACGGCCGGAAGTGCAGATCTCCTATTTGCTGGGATGAAGTCGGGGAACGGCAGATACTCGGCCCGGAGCTGGTAGAACAGACTGTGGAAAAGGTCAAGCTCATTCGGGAAAGATTAAAGACCGCACAGAGTCGCCAGAAAAGCTATGCGGACATTCATCGTCGACCACTCGAGTTTCAAGTAGGCGATCACGTATTCCTCAAGGTGTCGCCCATGCGGGGAGTTAGTCGGTTCGGCGCGAAAGGAAAGCTGAGTCCGAGATTCGTTGGGCCGTTCGAAATACTTGAACGGGTCGCCCCAGTGGCCTATAAAATTGCCCTACCACCGGCGCTTGAAGGTGTTCACAATGTCTTCCATGTCTCTCAATTGCGGAAGTACGTGCACGACCCGAGCCACGTGGTAGATTTTGGCCAGCTGGAGCTAAAGTCTGACTTATCCTACGTTGAAGAACCAGTTCGAATCATAGAACGCAAGGATAAGCTGCTGCGCAATCGAGCGATCCCTCTCGTCCGCGTCCTCTGGAAGAACCACTCGGTCGAAGAGTCGACGTGGGAGCTTGAATCGGAGATGAAGGATAGATTCCCTTCATTGTTCTCGTAGAGGTAGGTTTCATCTTTAAAGTTTCGAGGACGAAACTTTTTATTAGTTGGTTATGGTGTAGTGCCCCGTCCCTACATCGTGCCCCGTCTCCGTCCACGGGGTGCGCGAGAAAGGAACACTGTCGCTATCGATTTGGTCGGGACCGATAGGTCGGAATCGGCCGAGTCGATCGAACGGGAACGGTTGAATTAAGATCCATTCCACGTTATGGAATGGCTTCTTCGGAACCAAGTCCCATATTCAGCGGGTTGCGCCTCGAGGATTGGCTCTGCGGCTGAGTCGGGAGAGACCTCCCGTTGCTCTGGTTTTCATGCCGCACTTGAATTGGCTTTGGCTTTCGTTTTTGTGAATGCTTTCGATGGGTTTTCGTGACGCGTTTTTGAGCTCGCATTCATATCGAAATTCTTTGAAATACACAGTGTTCTAATCAGTTGCTTATGCGATTGCAGGTGATCGCGTAGGCGACGACAGCGCAGCCAACCGGTCGCTCGCTTGAAGCAAGCTAAGGCGAGTGGCTGACCTCCTTCGTCCCGTCCCTCTACTTCAAAAACTCAACATGTGAAGTAAAATAAATGCTTGTCATAATAGTATAGAATCAGTGAAATCGTGGCACGATACTTCACGAAACACTCGTTATCGAACTGTCGGTTTTGGAAATGAAAAACGTGCTTCCCTATGCAATTACACTTGGTCTATGCCAATCCAACGAATGAATCTATTAACGCTTATCGCAACGATACGGAAAAATGAGTAAATCAACTAAGTTCCAAAGAAAGCGGTCATTGGACAACTTGTCGACAAGGTGAAGTTCCTCGAACGGTTGCCTCGGCCAAGGGACCGGTTCGGCCCGGGAGGAACGAGTGTAGCAGCGCCAACCCTTCATCGGCGCGAGTTATGCGGGCACTTTCGCACAGGGCTCGCTACCCGACGCGAAAGGGGCGTCGTCTAACCGAATGCTATAGTCCGCGATGGCTTGACATTGCCAGTGGCCTTTAAACCCCTGTCACTACTTAACAGGTGCACGGGACACGGGATAAACATGATAGTTGCTTGCCTCAAAACATGTTAACATGCAAATCATACAGGACGGTTAGAAAGATCATTGAAATAGCTAGCAAACATGTTTATGAAACTTCTTGAATCAAATGCAGAGCTTGGATTTAATTAGCCATTCGCCAGTACATGTGTTTCGTGCTGATCCTCGCTCTTTGCAGGTCCCGCGAACCAGGAAGGACGCGCCAACTAGCAAGGCGACGTTCGTGACTTTTGAAGCTTCGGCCGTGCGTCGAAGACTATCTATCAGCGACTCCACATTTTGAAGGCTCTCAACAGTCCAAGGAAAATGACTCAGCGTCCCTCCATCCAGGTCAATGGAGTACTTGTATATTGAGGGATGTGTGCAATGTATGGAACGGCTATCTCATCGGCACTCTTTTGTAATCGAGTCATGTTGTAGCCCGCGCGGCAATGAGTCTTGTGTCGGAGTCTGTAAAAAGATGTTCATTATCAATAAAGATCTAGTTTCCTTTACTTATTGTGTGTATCAATTTGTCTGCGTACTCTCTTAGATCTCGTGTCTCGGATTACCTTATGACTTGGCCTTGTGCGATCGCAAATTAGGTTCGCACGGCATCACGCCCGGGGGGACGACTATCGATTCGACGGAATCGGGGCGTGACAAATCGTGCCCTGGTCTCTTGCAAAAAGGGCAAATGATAACAAGCTGCTGTCCCGGGGTCTGCTGCTGCCTCTACGGCTGCTGCGTCTGCTGAAAGGGTACGCGGTCCTGAAACTGCCGCTGCTGAAGGTAGACCCTCGGCTGCTGGTACTGCTGCTGAAACTGCAGAAGTAGCATCTGCTGCTGAAACTGTAGAGGTAGCATCTGCTGCGGATACTGCTGCTGAAACTGCAAGTGGGGCATCTGATGCGGATACTGCTGCTGAATCTGCAGGTGGGGCCTCTTGGCCGGGCCCGCACTGCCACTAGCTCCCTGAGTGTCTCACATCCTCTTCTCTTTCAGCCCAAGATCGTCCTTCGCTGTCATGGCTCCTACCAGAATCTGCTCGAAAGTGGCATCGCGATCGCTCTTGGTATATGACTTGATCTCTCCGATCAAACCCCTGCGGAACTTCCTCGCCTTCCCGACCTCGGTAAGATCCTCGATGAATCTGCTCAAACGGCTGAACTCTCCAGCGTACTCCTCAATGGTCTGGTTCCCCTGAACCAAACTCTCGAACTGCGCCTCCAAAGCACGGAGTGTGGTATCGGGAAGAAATTTCTCCTTGAACAGTTTCTTGAACGCTGCCCAAGTCTGACCGGCTGTACCAACCCTCGGGTCCGTCTGGTACCAGGTACGGGCCAAGTCCTGCATCTGACTGGCGGCTGCCTCGATCTGTAATCCTGCTAGTATCTGTGCCAATCGGAATATCTCCTCAATGTGCTCTATCCAATCGTCAGCGTATGTGATGCCCTCTGTACCCTTGAAGTCTCGGGGTCCTATCTTCTTGAAGGAATGAATGTCTGGAGTCCTCGGCTGATACGGCTGCATCTGGCCTCCCTGTGGCTGAGCATCCACCAGCTCCACTGTCGTCCTAACCAACTGGTGAGTATCTTGTATGCTCTATCGGATATCAGCAGACTGGCTCTGGTATCTGCTGCTGAAACTCCATGAATCGCTGGAAGAGGGTAAACATCTGAGCCGCATCTACTGTCCCTGAAGGTAACTGCTGTTGGTACATATCTGGAATGATGGAGAAAGGCCTCCGGACAGGTGGAGGTGCACTCCCAAAAGATGCAGAAGCTCCTATGTGAGCAGAAATAGGGGGTGTTGTGGTCCCAGCGTCCACGATCAGACGAGGGGTGGTAGGCCTCTCACTAGCGTCTGCTGGGCCAGAGCGATGCGATCGTGTCTCAATCACCATCCTGGAGACAGATCAAACAAGGAAATCAATACTGAGATAGAATCGATAATTCAAGGGAGGACAGTTATCCAAGGAAGCAAATTTTCAACAAGAATTTTAGATGGCAGGAATCCAGTTAAGAGTTTTTCCTAATGTGATTGAGTACCTCAAAAATATCCTAATCCTACTGCAGGATGTAGTGGTACTCTAGTTCGAATACCACTACACAATCTCGACCTGCATGGACCACCACTAAAAATGTGTCACGACCCGCACCCACCGTGAGGGTACGAGTACGTAACAGCGCCCAGTCTATGCCGCAGTGTCGGCGGTAGAACGCTGTTCTAGGTCATGAACTATAACTAACTAACATGAATATACTCTCCAGAAGGAGGCCAACACAGAGGTACAACTCAATCACAATCTAGAGATAGAATATGGCACGATAAAATAGATAAGAGAATCCTCAACTGAGGTACAACAGAAATAAACTACAAGTCTCAACATCTAAAATATACAACTCAGAAAATAAAGACAACAGCTAAAACATGGAAAGAAATAGTCTAAACTATCTACACTAAGCAAGGGTATCATCCTCAGCAGCTGCCTGAACCTCCCCAGGGGTCCAGGTCGCGAGTGTCATCTAGGCAAGCTCCAAAGTAAGGGGTACAGGGTTCCTCATCATCCTCTGTAAAATTTTCAACAGGTCCAGTTAGGACAGGAGCGAGCACAATACATCTCAACAGTTCATAGCAGGTTAGAAAATATAATCATGCAGTAAAGTAAGATATAGATACTGAAGGAAATGCACAGTATGTAAACATAGAGAGAACTGTAATAGAAATATCTACTATAAGTAGAGAGCTACCAGTGACCAGTGATTTAGAGTACAAAGTCGACATGTGAATGGCTGGATTTGTACATGGCTATACTAAAGAGGCGTACATGGCTATTCTACTTTGGAATTGTTCACATGGCTATTTATACTCCCCCGTACCCTCAATTAATACACAAGGATCCAACCAGGTTATGTTATGATTCTATGTAACAGCCCCCGAAGGGTGGTAAGCCTCCGAAAGGTGATAAGCCCCCAAAGGGTGATATGCTCCCGAAGGGTGATAAGCCCCCAAAGGGTGATATGCCTCCGAAGGGTGATAAGCCTCCGAAAGGTGATAAGCCCCCAAAGGGTGATATGTCCCCGAAGGGTGATACATAGTAGTCCCATAAATGGGATAAGGATTCAGAGAAGACTCTGTGATCATATGGGTATATGTCACAAGTGATCAAAGAATCAAAGAAGCATATGATACGCTATGTAAGTGAAACGCACAGAACATAGAGTACCCGATGCTCCCTGAAGGGATAACATCTCAGGAAGGGATCCATATTGTACTAATCCGTGTGACCAACGTGACAGTATCAAGTAAAGTAATTTAATATAGAAAATAATTCTAAGCAGGATATAAAATGATCAGAGAATGTACTCGTCTCGTATCTGAATGTCTGAAGTAAATGTACTGTCCGTGATGAGATACCTGACTCCTAGTTAGAGCAACACAAGTCAAGATATACAGGAGATGATAAATGTAATCTACAATGCATCTGCATGCTGTCTAGGTCGAACTAGGCCAAAGTCAACTCTTGGTCAACTCTGGTCAACTACACTAGTCAAACTAGGTCAACTAGGTCAAGACTGACTCAACCAAGTCTAATAAGTCTCACTAGGCCTAACCAAGCCTAGTCTAGCAATCACACACCAATCACAATGCTGTACAAACTATCAACTTATTTATATATATTTACCACATTAATCAAGACTATATGGTATTACCCATATCACATATCATTCCTGCCTACCTTGCATACATACATTCTCAAGTCTTACAAGTCACCAAACATGCATTTTGCATACAAATAGACATATAGGCTATACCTATATAACATGATACTCATATATAGGCATATATATACTATAATATACTGGGAAACAATGTATATAAGCCATACATCTATATTAAGCTTAAAATCATACATTTCTATATCCATACCACTATACAACCAATAGAATCAAATATGCATAATATGAGGTAATGTATATAGGATGCATGCAAGGAGGGAAAAATATGAGAGGGGAACATGTGTGAGTGTATTACAAAATGTGGCATGTGTGTGTGATACACATGAGAGGACAGGCTTGTGGAGTGTGTAGTTATGTGTTCAACACATTTGGGTGTAATGGTGGATAGGTCTTAGGAATGTGATAGTGTAGAGTGACAGTTATGAAGGAATCAACTTGGGTATTAAGAATGGGAAATCAATCATTCCTCAGGTTCCATCCCCCATTCAGTGCAATGTAATCAAAGTCAATTCCTAAAATATTCTCAGATTTCTCATAATAACAGAAGTGGGAAAACAGTCTCAGGTTTTAACACATTGCAATCTCAGGATTTATCAATACTGAACTTAGTTTTCAGGATAGTTATCAAGCAGTGTGGCAGTGCATAGAATAGGGTGTGTACATCTGTACATGTCATGAATGTGGGTTTTATTTCTCAGTTTAGGTTCAGTTGCATAGGTGCAAAGATATTGAACATGTGAAGGGTGAACTTGTTCTCAGGAATTTCAAAACAGAGTACTGTGTGTGTGTGTGCATAGGCTATAGGTGCTCTCAGTTGTAATATGAAAATGTGTGTGTGTGCTCAGTCTACATCACAGGAATGAGAACCAGGTTTAGGTGTTCACAGGAAAATAAATGACAGAGGTTGTACATATTATTTTACATACATTCATATTTACAATGCATTTGATAGTATTTCATTGTCCACATATCAATAATGAACCCAAAAACCCATACAACTTAACAGTTCAATATAATACCCACACATGCCATCAATCTCAGGTTTCATCTCAGGTTTCAGTAAAAAGAAATCTTAGGTTCAGGATTAATGACAGTTCAATAATGAATCAAACATTGTTCTCGGTATCTTATTTTTTTCCAAACAGTGTGTAGTGCATACAGTGGTTTAGTAGTGCTACTAACAGGAAGGGTGTGGCAATTCAGTGTGTGATACACAGACAAGGGATGACAGTTAACAGTTTAATCAAACAGTGCAATGTATAATTATGTGTGTATGTGAGAGTTGAGAGAAAAACTGGAAATTGTATGTGTATGTGTGTGTGAACCAGTATGTGTGGCAAAGTGAGGAATCGCAGTGAGTAAGTTCAGTTTTCTGAACTTGAAAGAAGAACCCCAAACCAAATGCAAAAACCCAAACCAAAACTGACAGTTAACAAGAATAAATCAGTGAATCAACTCAAAACCGAATCCAATAACCTAATGCTCAACACAAATTGAAGTTAGCCTATCCATCAATTATGTAGGTGAGCCAAGTAGCCATTCCATCCACAACACAAACAGGAAAAGAAAGAGTGAAATCGAATTTAAAAACACTTACAGCCTCTGGTATCAGTCAAGTATCATGGTTCAACAAGGAATTCAAAAATTCAAATTCGAAACACATCTAATTAACAACAAGGGTTGGTAATGCAAGTATACATCATGTACGTGTCATACAATACATATGTGTCCAAACAGAATTTAAATCCTAAAACAAAACCTGGACACAGTGCAGCAGGACAATCGTCGTGCACGCGTTCACTGAAGTCGTGGACACACACGACTCCTCATGACACGTGGTCATACACACGTGTAGCCCACGTGTAGGGCTACACAGTGGACCCACCACGATGTGTCCATGACGTGTCCAGAGTGGACACGAACACGTGTTTGTGCGCGTGTCTGTGCGTGTATAATGCTGCCTGCGCGCGACAGGACGTGTCAGTGCGGGCTCGATAACTCACAAACCACTCCAACAAATCCTACAAAATTTTATAGGCTTGGTGTCAGTCATGTGGGGAGTCCCTATGTTAAATTTCGTGGCGTGAAGTGTCGTGTACAGGGAGTTATAGCCCCCGAGTAGGTTAGCCTACCAAGGTCATTGCTAGTCAAAGTCAACCTAGTCAACCCTCATTCAAACAATTCCAAAATAAATTCTAAAAATTCCCATAAATTCAAATAAATTATAATAAATCCAAATAACCCTAAAAATGTCAAAATACCCTAATCACATGGCTAGGCTCTAAGGTAGGCAGTCTCTACTGTTCACTAGTAAAACACCAAAAATCACAAGTCGTGAATTTAAATAATTTAAAAATAATTAAAAATCACTAAAAATCAATATAAAAATATCATTAAATAATAATTATAATTACAAAATTTTAAAATTACCCTCTTCTGGAAAACTGGGTGTTACAAGATCCCAGGGCCTATGTGCCTACAATAAAAAGACAGGCCCCAACGCATATAGCACGGGGCTGTCTTCAAGGTCATCACAGGACTTAGGTATGGGGGTTGCCCCTGCACGTGAACTAAGTCCGGATGCACCAACTCTCCTTACAAACCTATATGCAAAGCTCGGCGATGCACATGACATGGGTTTTAAGGCAAAACTCCCTTCCGCTGACTTACGCAACATGATAAATCATAAGCGTAAAGCGAGGGAGGATACAACAATTCATGGTGTACATCCGTGCTCCAGTATTGTCATCAACTGTTGCTACTCCAAAGCAATGAGAGTGCCTCAGAGGCAGTCGTGTTTCAGCGACTGCATTGCTCTGACGATGAAAAGCCGTTGTGTGTTTCATCCAACATGGCGTCATGGGATCCCCCATATGGGAGCCCCAATCAAAGGAGGTGGACCACGAACCCAATTTTTTTCTCTTTCTCGCTTCATGCTGGAGGCTATACTGTACTCCGATGGCTGTAGGCGTTCTCCTTGGTGAGTCTGGCATCAATTGTGTCACTCGTGGATAGGATCATAGATATCTCTGTTCAAGGAAGTGGCCAGCTTGATGAAGGAGTCTGTCAGAAGACTGAGCTGAACTTGGTTGATTATGGACAGAGCAGTCCTTATATTTCTGCAGCATACTAGCTGCGTTCCACCCCGAGACGACGTCGAGTGCCATCGGAGTAGCCAAATATTTGGATTGATTGTCAATCCAAACACCATTCTATCAGTGGTTCATCCATATGTTACGAACTGCGCAGTTACAGCGCCTAATCAACATAGCACAGGGGACAGCGTATACCGCCAAAATACTCATCCATATGGCTAAGATGAGTCCTGTGTCTATCTTGGAAAATTAAGGTAGGGCCAATTTTGTAATAAATTTCTATGCAATCATGAATATCAATAAAACCTACTTTATGTAATAAACTTTCATTTGTATGTATCACGAATATCAATAAAATCTACTTTATGTGCTTTCAGTACTGTGCAACAGCTTTTAGGTGCATGAGTCTTGTTTATCTGGATGTGCATAGTTTCCTCTTAATAGAGATGCGCGACTTAGCTATGCGCCTAGTTATCTCCAGCGCAATGTAATTTTTTCCATGCTTCTATACTAGGCCCGTTGCCCCGTTGACCCCGACCCCTCTCGACTCCAGCGACCCCCCTTGCCCCCTGCCCCGGCGCCCCTCGTCCCCGACGATCCCCCTTTGTCAGGTAACCCTAACCCTAACCCTATATCCCTCTTGCTGACACAACACGCCCACTAACACAAACACACTGACACAACACAAATACTTTTTTTTCACGAAACAAATACATACATACACACACACACACTAACACAGACACTGACATAGGTTTCACTATGACATATTGACACTGACACGGACATTGACTTGGACATGCACACACCCTATATTGATTTTTTAGTCATATTATGTAATTGGTGATATGGTATAGGTTATGAGTTTGGTTTTGTGTATCAATATACACAAGAGGGATTATATATATATATATATATTTTTAAAGGAAATTGTGTCATTTCTTTTCATAAATGGGTCAAAATGATCTGCCTTTACATAGAAACACCCACCCAAACCAAAAAGGCCAACATGTGGACGCCTATACAAGTAATGATCAACAAGTAAAAGCAACAAAAAGGAGAGAAAAAAAGCTTAAAAGGCCTGCGTGAGCAGTGGCTATCTATAAATATAACTCCAAACTCCATACCCAGGTGGATGCAAATCCTTGTTGCCCAAGTCATCTGTCTAATGACTTCATGGATCAATTGGTCGCCGCCATAGGATCTACCCTCATATCTTTTTTTGTTGCGGTTCTTGCAAGAGCGTACAATCGTTGCTGCAACAATTTGGTATCCATTGATGCCAACCCCCAGCTGGTAAGACAGTCTTCAAACCCAGCCCCCCAGCAGATAACGAACACCAACGACCAAAAGCATCCCAGACCTTAACAGCCAACTTCCCATAAAGGAATACGTGTTCAATGGATTCTGCCATCCGATCTATGCAGCAGTGACAGGCCAAAGTCATGCAAAATTCGATGGAAGTCAGTACGTCGTCCGTAGGGTCTTCTTCCCTATCACCATCCATAACAAATGCATCTACGCCAAACGGAGCCGAGTCGACGCCAGCGCCAAACATGACACCATGGTTACCAACATTTTTGGAGATTTTCATATGGGTAAGGAGCTATTATACAATCTGTAAGCCCCCCGAATTTAGGATTCTTTTTAAAATTTTAAATAAATTTTTTCAATAAATATTATTATAATAGTTTTGATCATTAAATGTACTTTTTCGTGTCTTTGATTTTTGGAGCGCCAGGAATATCAATCTCTCGAAATGTCCTTCATGAGTTTTGACCTAGACAAGTTTATCTTCATTTTGATATATCATGTCTCATTCAAACTTGTTCCCTTGTATTCTATTTATATTGCTCAAATTTTTGATCAATTTAGGCCATTTGACCAACTACCAAAAAAGTTGACATAAGTTTTAATTTAATTTCGGGACTCGACATCGATCCAACATAATCGACGTAATATATGGTTTTGACCTATTTTGAGCCTACTACGTACATGCCACTTGCATGCCATCCAATTGAGCCCCCGCATTCTACTATTTCATCAATGATTATAAATAACTTAATTTGTAGTCATAGCCACACTAAGCCCAAACTTAGTCTAATTTAACCCAATACCCAACCCAATTCCATATTGCCATTCACATGACACACCCAAATAAATACCCAACACCATTTCCTAATCTACAAAACACCAACCATCTAGCCTACACACTCCTAAATCCAATGGACAACCCCATTAACCATAATACCTAAATAGGGTTTAACCAAAGGAATACACCACCCCTCATTTAATGTTAACAAAAAAGGGCCAACCATTTGGTGGCCGCCATCCTCTAATCCATCTTTCTCACTCTCTCATGTGTCACTCACAAGTCAACCTAAGACCCACCTCCACATTCAACCATCCTCTCAACACTACTACACCCTCACACACACTCTCCCCCCCCTATATACACACACCCCATGCTGGCCACAGCAGCCCTATATTTCTCTCCTACTTCTTTTTTTTCTTCTTCCTCACTTAAACCCTAGTAGAGTTTCTACTCATCCACTGTACCTCTCTCCTCCTTAATCATGTTCTTCACTTACCCCTGCTCTTTCTTTCGCCGGTGATAGGGTGACTGCTATGACCTGGGCTGCTACCCACAGTCTTCCTCCGTCGCATAGGGGACCACCTAGGGGGAGCACCCCACCATCGGCGGTCGCCCCAGCACCGCCCGGCCAGGAGCACAGCAGCCGGGGCAGCTGCTACTGTATGCAACGTTTGTTGCTGTTCCCAGCGGTACCCTGTCGTGCCACATAGCCCTTGGTGCTCCGATCGTACCGCCAGCAAACGTCGGGCTAGCCCCCGTCCTACCGAATAGCAGCGACTGTTGTTGTCGCTATTTTACAGCAACTACTGCTGCTACTGATGCGAGCTTTTGGCAGCTCTCTCCGGCCACCCCGCTGGTTGCTGCCGACATGGCCTCGACCGGCTGCCTTTTACCAAACGGTGGCCGCGTGCCACTCATGCATTCCTCTGCATGGTAGCCCGCCCTGGTCGCAACATCCCAGACAGTCGATTCCGACTTCGGAGTCAGAATCCCATTGAAGCGCGTGAAACCAGAATTCAAAAAAATACGTTTGAAGGTAGCGACTTCGTGCATGTTTTTCAAGAAATCCGACCGTTGGATCGTTGAAATTTTTTTGCCATTATAATCTCGGTATATAGCTCCACCTTTACCTAAAATTTCAGTCGTTAATTCGGTCATTTGATAGGTTAACATTGGCCACCAAGTTGCCCGAATAATATATTATTTTGACAGTTTTGCGAAGACTAGTTCACGGATGTGTTTCTCTCCTGTCGTAGCTCCATTTTGTGAGCCACCAGTTCCTGTGTATAGCCGATATAACCCACTTCTTGTGATAAAATTTTTATTCCATTGTAGGGTCGTTTGATTGGTTGAATTCGACGCTAAAGTTGGTCGTCCGAATTTATAATTTTCAACTTGTAAAATTCTAATTTTGGATCCAGGACTCCAAATTCTAATTCTAATATCACCAGTGGACTCGTGCCATTGTTCTGCCCAAAAATTATATATAATTTGTTGGATTTAGAGGACTTTGGCCCCGACACGCATTTCGGTGCAAATTGGATCCCACAATTCGGGTCTACGGGTCATTTTGAGATTGGCTCATCAAAATCTAATTTTGGATATACCGTTGGGTTCTTATCGTCATTATGGATTCGTTGACATATAATTTTCTAGATTTAGTGAACTTTGGTCCCGACATGCATTTCGGTGCAAATCGGGTCCCATAGTCCGAGTCAACGGGTCATTTTGAGATAGGCTCATCGAAATTCAATCCTGGATATACCATTGGGTTCGTATCATCATTCTAGACTCGTAGATATATATTTTGCTAGATTTTGATAACTTTGATCCTGACACGAATTTCGGTGCAAGTCGGTCCAACGGTGGATCATATTTTGACCCAAAATTATCACTTTGTTCTTGTGTTCAAAATTTGACTTATGGGTAGTATTTCTTAGCTATTTTCCTTATTCTGGGAACGTTGGTGATGTTTGTTTCAGCATCCGGATACGTTCATAGAGACTTCTATGTTGCTATCTTTTCTGGACTTGATTATTCGCTTGTAGGACATCATCAGATCACTACATCATCTCCAGGCAAGATACCTTGCCATACTTGTTCTATTTATATTATTTATATATATTCTTGTGTTGTTAGTTGGTGACACTGGTAGTGTGCGTCCAAGGATGACTTGGGTGCTATCGATGATGGTATCAATGTTATGGGTGCGTGCGTGTGACTTAGAGTTAGTAGATGTACCCAAATAGTAAAGTTATCCCGAATAACTTCTATGACTTGTCACGAGACATTACATGGCACTATGAGTGAGGATTCATTGTGTTGGCATGAGCTTATGCATTCAACTGATCATCGGTGCGAGCGGTTCGTGTGTCGGTACATATAGAGTTAGATGGTGTCTAGGTTAGAGACTCACATTGAGATAATTGTCCGAGTCGTGGATACGACTTGCAAAGTTCATGGGCGGGGAAGACTATCAGTAGGCGTATGGGACAACCAGATATAATTTTCAGCCTCAGGGTTGTCCGGGTAAGGGTATGTACTTACTAGAGTGTATATCCGACAGCGACCACTAGCTGCACGCTAGGTACAGTCGAGAGGCACGCTAGTATGTGTACATTTCGGCTCATGATCCAACGTCGGCCCATGTTTCTGCGTAAACCCTTATTCACCTACCCATACGCTCCAAAGTTATCTTCAACATGCATTCACATAGAATGGTTAGTTCGTGTACCTACATCAGACCGTATCATGGGACAGAGACTTATCATGGGCTGGTATGCCACCCATTATTCATGATTGATCAGAGATATAGTTTACTAATTGGTGACTGGATATTGGACCATGTTTTGATTCGGATTGTTTATTTTATTCTGTTCATATTATGTCATGTATTTCTGTATCATGCTACGTCCCGTTGAGGACCTAGTAATCTCTACAGGTATTTGCTGAACACTTAGTACAGAGTAGCTGGCCAGGTGTTGTATGATGCACTGAGGTTTCAGGTATATGTCTATGTGTTCTCTGGTATTTCCATTTACTCTTTCCTGTGTATATTTCATCTTTATTTGATTCATGCCGCTATGTAGCTTATTATTTGCAAGCTTATTCCTTACTCGAGCTTGCTTGAACATGTATATTACTGGGTGGCCAACTTTAATTATTATGTTTATTCTTGATATTCGCTTCATTATTGTGGATTGAGATATAGATGATCAGTTATTTTAGTACCCTTGACAGCGTAGTACGTCTAGGGTAAGTTCATTAAATTGGGTACTTATCCTAGATCGTATTAGCTGGCATGTTCACGTCATAAGTTCTTGTATATTTTGGAATTGGGGCGTGACACAATCAAAGCTTAATTTGCAAGCAATTTTAATGCAACTTTAAAATACAATAAATATGCATATAAAAAATTTAATTTTTAATATAATTTAACAACAATTCCAATATTTGATCCAACCCATTAAATAAATAGAAATATTCCAACGAATAAATCAAATTGATTATTCGGTTCAGTTTCGATTTTGGCTAATATTGGTTCAGTTTTGGATTATTAAAATTTGATCTATTCGGTTGTGACTATTTCGGTTCGATTGAAACCGAATAAATATAACGCACATCCCTAGTAAATAGCAGCTTGCATAATGAATCTATATTGTATCATGTTGGATCGGCTAGGGATAGAACAATCAGTCTATTGCAAAAATAAATAATATCATGTCTACTAAAATTTATTCTTTGTTTTTAAACAAATTTATGATATTTTGATTCACTTATACGATCTTAGAAGAAACTCAAAAAGGAATTGAGCAAACTGATGTAACTGAAATCTCCATCATTATATATACTTTATGGGCAGTAAGATATTTGCATAGTAACTTTATGTATGCTAATACCAAAACATAATATTTGAACCAACCTGAGGAGATCGAGATTTTGATCAACAAGAACTATAGTAGACACATCAATTTTTTTAGCAATATAGTGTTATCTCTTTTCAGATCCCATACCTTCTTTTAAGCTTCTTTCGGTTGAAGAGCTTAATAGCTTTGGCATTAATTAAAAGTTAACCTTGTGTTTTAAGGTTATGAAGAAGCCCTACAGAAGTTTTCCTATGTATAATGACCTATGAGTTCCAAAAACTTATACCACATATGTATGGGAAGATGAAAAAAAGAATCACTTGGAGCACCTTTTCTATATTCCATCAATGAAGATAACTGTCACACCCCAGATCCAGAATACTGGCAAGTAGGGACGGACAAGGCCAGCTACGTATACCAAAGTACTCCAATATTCCGAAATAACGTATAAGCTGTATAGATGGGGGGTTACTACTACAAGCCAACAGTCAGTCATAGGTCAAAAATCCTAGATATCTTAATCACATTCAAGCAGATAATGTACAAGGATATGTTCATCAAGCATATAAGATAGTAAAGCGTCCCGAACTAATATATAAATGATCATGAAGCTAGTAATACAAAATGAAGAACTAGCAAGACTAAGTAATACATGATCATCTCTAGCTGCAATCTAGAAATATAACATCATGTCTAAGCCCGTAGGCCAAATGACAAGTCTAAAATACGAGCTAAACACGTGCTCGGTGGCTAAACGCCTCAAAAGAATGTACAGAAAAGAGTGGGTAAGAGAAAGAACACCCACTCAAGCACCCTGGTGCTCCGGGTGGTCACCTTCAAGTGGAAGGTCGGAAGATCCTCGGGCTCCTCAACTAAATCTGGTCAATGCAAAACCAGTGGGGTAGAACCCCAATAGCAGTACCACAAAAAGGAAGCCAAACTATGAACTAAAACCAGCATGCAATTTATAATATCTCTAAGATAAAGCAGTAAACGAGACTGAAATAATAAATTGGTACCACAGTGTATACGGAAGGAAACTGAGAATGTGTAAGGAAATAGCAAGTAAATATATAGAATAAACTGAACATGTGAGCAAGTGGTGAAGATGAGCATGTAATAGGAAATAGCATGTTAAAGAAATGACAGAAAGCTAAGTACTGAAATAAGATAAACTAACAAGCCTAGACTAGACAGAAAATGGACTCCATCAATCAATCATGACCAAGCAATAAGTACGGCTTGCTACTTAGCTAACTAGGGTTGTCATAATTCTAATTACTAACATATGCAAGTTTGAGAAATCCAATTCCAGTTACCTGCCCTGCGGACTACCTCATTGATCCAAGCCAAAAAAAAATAAGTATAGCAGACACACTGCAGTAAGATACATGTGTCCTAAAGAAGTGTCCCACTCGATGGTGTGATGGAAGAGTCATCATGAGAGAGCTCCAAATCCCTAGTGTGGATATATATATATATATATATATATATATATATATATATATAGGTCGGGAAATAAAGGGTGCAGGTAACCGAGAAAATCTCACCTCCCAATGATCTAAATAATCAAGCTAGTTGTATAGTTCTTAACATATTCATTAGGATTCCAGGTGTGGCATTCCGCAGAATCCATCCAAGGCGAGACATGCGAGACTGGACAAGACAAGCAAGATTGTTCACTACAACAAGCCACAACAAGACATGACAATATCAAGACAAGAGTACGTTACGACGAGCCACTATCAAGGAGCTAGACATGTACTGGAATCAATGCACCATGATAGGCCACTATCGAGCAAGCTAGGAAAAGACATGTACAAGATTGCACCACGACGGGTCACTATCAAGTAAATATTGGACATGGCATAGACTATAAAGTACAATAAATCTGGAAGGACATAGTAATACTATGAGTGTAAGCCCCTGAATTTAGGGCTTATTTTTTTCAATTTATAAATCAATTATTTTGAATAGATATTATTTGATTTAATGCTCTTTACCGTGACTTGGAATTCTAGAGCATCAGGGATGCCATCTCTGGAAACTTCCTTCTTGAAGTTTGTAGTATACGAGATTATCTTCATGTTGATATATCGTGTCCCACTCGAACTTGCTTCCTTGTACTCTTTTTGCTTCATGCAAGTTCGGATCAATTTAGACCATTTTTATTATTAATTGAATTCCCACTCTTTTCCTTGATCATCATATGCACGTTACCGTACTTTTAATTTAGGAGCACCAGACCAGTCGTTTTCTCAGAACCAACTTCTCATAAATGATCTACTCGAGATGCTCTTCACACATGACCTTCGTGTCCCACTCAGACACTCTATTTGTGCTCCATTTCCTTTGCACAACTTTCGGGTCAATTTAGACCGAATAATTATCTACCTGAAACCTGATTTATTTTCCAATTTAATTTCGGAACCCGACATCGATCCAACCTAGTCGACCCAAAGTATAGAACAGTCCCCACGAAGCCTACTATCCACATGAAACTTGTGTCCCATTTATTTGAGTCCCCGCACGTTATTTATTTACCCATGATTATAAACGCCTATTTTAATTCAATTATTGCCTTCTGTCCGATTCTGACCCGACCCGCTCGACCGAACCCGAACCCAAGCTCCATATTGTTCTCTCTCGTACTGCCCAAACATCCCACATAATTTTCCTATTTTTCCTATTTTGAAAATATCTATTCTCTCTCTCTCCTATCTCTCTCTCATCCTCACCTCACTCTCTCTCTCCAAGCCCCCCTAGCAGCCGACTACACCCCCCACTCCCATTCCTCTCTAAAATATCTTCTTAATATCTCCCTCTCTTTATATATATATACATACATATATATTATATATATATAATCTCTCTCTCTTCACTTATATTCAAACACACACAACCCATCACCATCACATAACTCCTCCCCCTTGCTGTACGAGCAGCCCCCTTCTACTTCTCTTCTCTCTCTTCCCACATAATATCTCTCATATCTCTCTTCACTCTCTCTCTCCTTTTAAACTACACATACACACATACATTTTTTTCTCTCTTTCCAACAAACACACACCACCACCATGAGCAACACCACCACAGCCCCTCACTGCCGACAGCCCCCTCCACCCTCAGGTACACCACCTCCTCCTCCTTTCTCTCCTCCTTCTCCATGCATCACCACCACCACCATCTTCTATATCAACACCTCCACTCTTCACCATCACCACCACCATTTAAAACTGCCACCACCACCTCTTCTCATCTCCTCCTCCTTCTTCCCCTTGCTGGGCTGCCGCCGCCGCTGCTTAGCGCCACCGTGTGCCGCCGCAAGGCAGCAGCCAACGCAGCAGCAGCTGTGAGAGCAGCAGTACGCTGCCAGTCGCGCGCGCTGCATGGCCGGCGGTTCAGCGCCGTCGCCGCCGGCGGGTGGCCGTACGCCACCGCGTGGCCCGCCCCCTGGCGGGCGACCCCCAGGCACCACCCTGTGGCGGCCACCGTCCTCCGGGAGCACTGTCTAGGCGATTTCAGCATTTTTCTCGGAGTTCCGTCGACGCGCGCGCAGAGAAATTCCAGAATTCGCACTCCGTCGCAGCGACTTCGCGCAGATTTTTGGACAATTCGACCGTTGGATCGATGATTTCTTTGCTCCATCTCAATCTCGGTATATACCCCTTCATCCCTCTCAAATTTCACCCGTTAATTTCATCGTTTGATACATCAAAACCGGCCACCAGTTGACATTTTAATTTTTACTATTTTTGGACAGTTTTGCGACGCCAACTTCGCGGGTTAGTATCATCGCCGTATCAGCTCCGTTTTACGCCACCAGTTCCGGTGCACAGCTGGTATAACCCTCTTCCTGCCCCCTTTAGATTTTATTTCAGTTTGAGCTTGTTAGGATGGTCGAATTCGACGCCAAAGTTGGACGTTCGAATTCTTAGTGTTGCACTTGTTAAATTCCATTTTTGAACCCGGGACTCCGGATTCAATTTCTGACACCACCAGTAGACTCGTGGCGTCGTTCTGGCATGTTTTTATATAAAGTTTGTTTGATTTGGAGAACGTGGGCCCTGGCACGCATTTCGGTGCAAAGCGGGTCCCACTTTCTGGGTCAACGGGTCACTTTGAGATCGACTCATCGGAATCCAATTCTGGATATACCGTTGAGTTCGTATCGTCATTCTGGACTCGTTGACATATAATTTGCTAGGTTTTAATGGACATTGGTTCGGCACGCATTTCGGTACAAGTCGGATACCAGTATCCGGGTCAACGGGTCATTTTGAGATCGGCTCATCGGAATCCAATTCCGGATATACTGTTCGGTTCGTATCGTCATTCTGGACTCGTTGACATATAATTTGCTGAGTTTTGAGGACATTGGCTCCGACACGCTTTTCGTACAAGTCGGATTTTAATGTCCCGGTCAACGGACCAATTTGAGATCGGGTCAACGAAATCCAATTCTGGATATACCGTTGGGTTCGCATCGTCATTCTGGATTCGTGGACATATAATTTGTTAGGTTTTGTGCACTTTTATCTTGGCACATTTTTTGGTGCAAAGTGTGTCCAACGGCAGATATCATTTTGGCCCAAAATTACCGTTTTGCCTCTGTGTCAAATTGGACTTTTGGACAGGCTATCCTAGCTGATTTGACCATTCTGGACACATTGGTGATATTTATTTTATCATCCGACAACATCTGTTGGTTTTTACCCTATTATTATAATCCTTCCCCTTTGTGGTATTTCGAGATCCATCAATTCTAATGATTTCACAACCACTGAAATTGAATGTGTTGACCCTGTAGATATTTGTAGAGACTAGCTTTGACCCAGTTTGACCATGGTTGACTACTTTGACTGAACGTCGAAGTAGAGTCAACATTTGACCTAGGTTAGACTAGTTTTGACCATGGTTGACCACAGTTGACTATTTTGACCAAAGTCAACCGGAAGTCAACCGTAGCCTACAATTGACTAGAACTGAACCAGAGTTGACCAGTTGACCCAAAGTCAACTGTTAGTCAACGTTAGTCAAGTTTGACCTAGAGTTGACCTAGGGTTGACCAGAGTTGACCAGTTGACCAAAGCCAACTGTAAGTCAACCATTGACTTAGATTGATCTAGTTGACTTGCTTTGACTTGCCTTAACCCAGTTTGACTTAGTATGACTTGATTTTACTTCCAAACCCTTATATTGATACAGTATTCCACCTATAGGTCCTCGAGGCACTGTTCTTGGACCAGTTGACATATTCCACCAGATCACAGGCGAGTACATTCTCTGATAATATTTCTGTTTTATGATATCGTTTATGTTTCTTGTATTTAGTGTAGATACCCTTGTTCTCTTGACACATTGTTCACACGGATTGGTATTTCTCTGGATTCCGTCATGAGATGTTATTCCTCGCTTTTTTTGGTATATCTTATGCAAGTCTTCCTTGTTTCTTGTGCATTGTATAGACACGATTCCTACGAAAGCTAGCTACCCTCTCGGAGAATCGCATGTCATGATGTGTCATGGTTGGATCCACTATACTAGTCGGGGACGGGAGTATTAGTGTAGACGTGTGGTCATTATCCACCTTGTTATTCTTGTAGATCATGTGAGTGTTAATCATACACCCCACGTATGATTAACCAGGCCAGTAGACCTTGTGCAGACCCAAGCCGGCCACATGTTGAAACTAGTACTCACACACTTAGATAGATGATTCTTGATTCTTGTACATGCCATGATCAGTTTTACTTGCCTTGTTCTAGCTCTAGATTTACAGCTTACCTTGCCATGATACTCACATGTACATTTCATGATTTCTTGCATATTCTCTCTATTTACTGCTACATTTTCAATATCGTCTAATTAGAACTGTTATTTGAGATTTGTGCTCGTTCCATCCTGACTGGATATGTTGACAAAATTTTAGGAGTAGTTGTGCCCTCAGTATTTGGACTTCATGATGTTGCTAGCTGAGGTGGATCTCACTATTCTTCTATGTGAGTTGCCTGGTAGTTATCTTTAGTTAGTCTTGTTGTTCCTTCTTTATTTTCCTGTCTTATGATCATTATAGATTCTAGTTGTTCTAGTGATATTGTTATCATTTCTTGTCTTATCTTCCTTAGTTTTCATGATGTGACATGAGTATATTTCTAGTTATAAGCATTAGATGTTGTAGTTAGTATAGTATACCTGACAGCGTTCTACCGCAGATACCGCGGCGTAGGCTGGGCGTGGCCCACGTATTCGTACCCGTATATCCGGGTGCGGGTCGTGACAGTGAGTATAGAGAACATATGAACATAAGCTAGTGTCAAGTGTATATAGGGTGTACAATCATTCTCTAAGTATACAAGGTCATCTAATCATGTTAAGAATTCATTATAATCGAAGAAAATATCAAAAAAGGACAGAAACGGGCAAAAACAGACAAAAAAGCCTAACCGGATCATCCGGCGGATTACTGGCGGATTTTTCTAAGTGTCACAGCAAGTTTAGTGGTGCAAGTTCGAAATTTTCGACGGATTTTCGCAGATTTTCCTAACCGTCACAGAAAGTTGATTCTTGAAAACTCAAAACTTGTTTCGGCCATAAAAACTTCGTTTTAAATCGAAATTCGGATTTTCAAAAGTCAAAATCGTATGAAATTTAATTCCCTAAACATGGGAGTATTTGTTTTCATTAATTCAAAGATTTGATAAATTAATACCTCAAAATACTCCAAAAATAGGTTTTTGGAAAACCGAAACGGGTTCCGATTTCCACCAAACTCAAAATCTATGTATACAAGCTTGGTGAGGACCTCATATATGCATATGTGACCAGGATCCATGATGGTAACACCAGTATCACTCTTGATACCGAGTTTTCTACTAAGTCAATATTGGATTTTAACAGAAAATCAAATCTTAGTTCTAACCAAATTTAGAAACATGCATATAGACGAGAATCACAAGGAAAACATTCTTAACAAAATGAGTTTAGAATAATTCTAAGCATCTAATACCAAGGAAAACAATAAATGACAACAAAACAATATTGTTCATGAATTTGACAAGATGTACTTGCCTAGGTTAAGCTCCAAGCCTAATCTTCTACTTCTCCTCCTAGGGGGTTAGACACCACACCCAAGCCTCAAGGCCAAGCTCTTGGCAAGCTCCAAAGAGGAGAGAAGAGAAGAAGAAATGAAAAGAGAGTGAAAGAATGAAAAGGGAGAGGAGAGAGAATGTGAAAGACTATATATAGAAGGGGGAATTAATTTTGACCATTGGATGGTGATCCATGTCAAAATCTAAGTCAATCATAGCCATTCAAACAAAACCAAATATCCATTGGATAAAAGGGTTCATCTGTACTATTCACAAAAATCACTACCAAAATATGTCCATTTAGCGAGGGCCACATCCGTCGCCCATCCGTTGGAATTTGTATTAGCGACCGATCACTGACGGATCTTGGCCAAATAATCCGTCGGCAATCAGCTCGTCGCTAAGTAGGCGTCAAGCGACGGAATAGCGACGGCTTTTCGACTCACAATACGAAGCATTAGCGATGACTTTCCGACGGGCTTTCGTCCATTTCAGGTATTAAATACTGAACTGTGTAGACACTAGCGACGTAATGGTCCATCGGTAAACCGTCGTAATAGCGTATCAGAGTGTATCATTCCGTCGTTAGTCCGTCGATCGTCGTCGCTAACAAAGGCGACGGAATACTGACGGATTATCCATCGACTGTTCTGGAAATGCTTGGCATTTCCAGAACCATGGCGACGGATGAGTCGTCGCCATTGCGTCGCTCATCCGTCGACGAAGCGATGGACTAGTGACGGATAATCCGTCGCCATTGTTCTGGAAATGTGATGCATTTCCAGAACCTTGGCGACGGATGTGCCGCCGTTATTCCGTCGTACTATGTATTTCCAGGACCTTGGCGACGGATTATCCGACACGAACCCGTCGATCCCCCGTCGCTAACTAGAAATACTTTCAAATCTCCAGGTAGCGACGGATATTCCGTCGAAAGTAGTCGAAAACTGGAAATATCCGTCGCTACGCGGTCACTAGTCCGTCGCTAACTGAATTTTTTTTTAAAAAAATGCAGAGCTTTTCCTGTTCACACAAATATGCATAAACCAAACAATCACATAGACCAAACAATCAGAAAAATGCACACCAATTATCCAACAATCATAGACGAAATATATAATGCACACCAACATAAAATTATCACAAATATTCTAAAATTCCCATAAATATTCTAACATTCCCACAAATATTCCAACATTCCCACAAATATTCCAAATTTTCTTAATTACAATACTTTAAGTAGAAGAGGAGTTCGATTACCCGGTAGTGGTAATCCCTGCTGCGACCGACGAATATACTGCTCCAGTAGGTACGACGGCAAGTCGTCGTAGACACTGCTCAAAAGTCGGCGTAACTGCTCTGGCGACATAAGATCAAGGAGTGTCGTCACAGTCGGAGTCGGTACCAGAGGGGCAGCAGGGTTGAAAGAAAGATGACCCACGAAAGAAGGACCGACACCAGCACCAGCAGAAGACGGACTGACACCAGCACCAACAGAAGACGGACCGATACTAGCAGCAGACGGACCGGCAGCAGCAGACGGAGGCAGAAAGTACGAGGCAATTTGCTCCCGTAAGAACGACACCGCCTCGTGCAGCTGCGTAAGCTGCGACCTAATATCATCGTCTGCCGGGGCCGCAGGAGGAGGCGGTGTCGGTGGAAATCTTTGAGTCGCCATGTGCAACGGCCTTAGGGAGCCGAATCCGTACATGAGCCCTTTCTTAAAGCCGCCGACGGTATCTACGAACAAGTCGTTACGAGCGGCCAAAGAAGAGGGCGTCTGGGCGGGCATTGTTTCACCGACATCCTCGGTGTCAGTTAACTGAGCCCAACTAAGGGCCTCACGATACGCAGCCTATCAAATGAATGTATTTATATTATAAGATTTACCTAAGTTGTAATCTAAATCCTATATTTCACTAAGTTAAGTGTGAATCCTAAGTTTACCTAAGTTATAGTCCGAATACTTTTAAAACGTAAATCTCATAAACATAAGTACTTACATCAGTCTCCTTGGCCCTATCGTCGACGAAGATCCCATCCTTCCATCTTTTGTGCGTATGCTGGAACACGTCGTGCATGGTGACCAATTCTGGTGCCCTTTCCTCCTTCACTGCCCGTTGGGCCTGCATTCAAAATTTTCGTAGAACTTAATTAACTCCGTATATCAATAATACCAAATTCGTTAGTGAAATGAATTTACGGTATCTCACCAGATCTGCAAGCGTCGCTGCGTGGGGCCTTGATCCACCAGTATGAAGCCCCGCGGCCTGTCGGTTCGCCTTCTCCGATTTCTCCTTGTAAGCAGGAGTATTCATCATATCTAAGAGGTCCTCATAATACTCCTGCCGGATCTAATTCGGCATCGTATGTCCCATTTTTAGGTCATGAATCATATCCCGTATCTTCTTCGAGGCAGCGCTTCTGTAGGTCCTGCGGATCGCGTCCTCGCGATGGGGGGCCACCAGTACGTCGTCTAACATACAAATTCAATTATCACGTAATTTAAAAAATGGTTGATTAAAGAGCAACTAATAATTAACCAGAAGATATAGATATATACCCTCAACTCGTCGAGCCAGACGTACTTCAAGTTTGGGGGCACCGACGAAAAGTTGAGGTAGGCACCATGGAAGTTAGCCCTGATAATTTCTCCAAGAGCCCTGGCAACATTAAACGGAAAAAACCTACAAAGAAGAAACGATTGGATTATTAACTTGAATAAATGAAAGAAATTTAATAAATTATCTTAAATTTACTTACGAAGTCCCTGCGGACCATAGCTCTCGTCGGAACTCGCCTCTCTGGTGCCGTCGGAGGATCCGCGGGTCCGCACATGTACTCTCCAGTAACCGGATGGAACCAAGTATGGGGGTACTCCGGGGCCCACTGTGTAGTTACTGGAGGATCCACTGGTGGATCTGCTGGTGGGTCCGCTGGTGGGTTCGATAGCGGAACGGATCCTCTAGCAGATCCAGACTCATGCCTCGATGAAGTAGTCGATCGACGGCGGGATGCGTCTGTGCCCGGGGTACTCTCCGGGTCGGGCTCGTTGGATGGGGTCACATCCCGGGAAGATTGAATGCGACCACGACCACCAGCACCATTACGACCACGACCACCACCAGCACCACGACCACGGCCAGCCATCATGACTTGTAAATAAAATATATAAATATAATTAAAAATATAAAAGTGTAAATGAATATAAAATTCTAAACTAAAATATACATACCACTAGTAGGGAGACGAGTGCCGCCGCGACGAAAAAGACTAGGAGTGCCATCTGCAATAAGTAAATAATCGAACGAAAAAAATATTAATTCACGTAATTGGAAGTGTTTTCAATTTACAACAATATTTAACCTAATCATCGTCTTCGTTCTCATCCTCGGCCTCGTCTTCATCATCATCCTCCTCCTCATCCTCATCCTTATCTTCATCGTCGATTTCATCTATATCCTCATCCCCATCAAATTCGTCTTCTTCTTCCTCCTTCTCCTCTTCTTCTTCTTCTTCTTCTTCTTCTTCTTCTTCTGTCTCAATATTTGGGACAAGACGCCTCTTTCTCCCCTGGTTGACAGCTAAGTCTTGTGTATCAACCTCTTTCTCCCCTCTATTTTTCTCAATAATATCTTCAACATCCATTGTATCCGAGTGTTGTCCCAAATATTGGGACTTTTCGATCTGGTCCTCTTGGTATGCTGGGTCTCCAACGCTGAATGTATTTCTAGATTTAATCTTGCATACTGCCACCAGTCAAATCGATCTCTACAACGCCTTGGGTAGCTTGTATAGTAGACTTGAACAGCCTGATTTGCTATCACAAATATATCGGACCCTCTATACCTCCTGCGATAATTTATATCGACAAATCTAAATTGTTTATCGATTCTCCAACCGATATTTGGTATCGTATCGAACCACTCACATTTGAACATTACAATATGCATATCATATGGGCCAGTATATTGTAAATCTACAATATCCCCAAGCACTCCATAATAGTCAAAGTCCGGTTCGTCGTCATAGATGGTGCCTCTTATGCAAACACCAGAATCCTTGGTACTGATACCGGTATTGATAAATTCGACATTTATAGCATTTTGAGTTACCTTAAACCTGAAGCCATTAACGATATAGCCTGGCCAAGTCTTTGTTTGCCTCTTCGGTCCCAATGCCAGATAACGAACACTCTCATTAGTGAGTGTTCTTTCAGGCAATAAAACCTGTAAATAAATATTTATAATTTAAATGTTTTAGATTATATATTTCTAATCTCAGTTACTTACGTATTTTATAAGAATATATAAAATCAACCTCAACTATAATCTCAGTTACTTACGTATTTGCGAAACCATGACGAAAATGTACAATCAACCTCTCGTTGAAGTCCCTCATCGGTAATATCGGGTGTCCTCATTTTGACTTCATCTCTAAATACACTATTAGAGAAAATAAGAATATATAAGTGTAGTCACTTACTTCATCAAATTCGAGATTATAACGAGTGCAAGTGTACTGACTTACTTTTCCAAATCTCTCACTTCTTGTATGTCACAGTTTAACAAGACATATCGGTGAGCGGCATCGTACTCGTCGTCAGTCAACCACCATTTTTTACTAGCCCCAACAGGCTTGTCCCTTATATTGAATATTCCTCCATCCTCAATGTCCTCGTCATTCCTTTGAGGTCTATTTCGATTTGTCTTAACATGAGTATCGAAATAAATAGAGCAAAAGTTTGACACCTCTTCGATAAGATATGCTTCGCATATCGAAGCCTCTATATGAGCCTTGTTGCCAAATTTCTTCTTTAGATGGTGTAGGTATCTAGAGAGACAAATTATCTTGAGAATTAAGAAAAAATTTTAAAACCCACTGAAATTCAACTTAAATTACATCGATTTTTATATACCTTTCAAATGGGTACATCTATCGATAATGAACAGATGCACCGACACGGGCTTCGTATGCTAGATGAATCGGTAGATGCTCCATGCTGTCGAAGAAGCCAGGAGAAAATATTTTCTCCAACTTGTAAATTGTTAAGATAATCTTCTCCTCAAGTTCAACCATGTGTTGCACAGTCAACTTAGTTGAACAAATATCCCTAAAGAATATTGATAGTTCGGCCAACGAAACCCATACAGCAGAAGGCAACAACTCTTTCAAAGCAATGGGCAGTAATCTTTCCATAAACACGTGGCAGTCATGACTCTTCATTCCCGTTAGCTTGCGTTCATTGAGATCAACGCATCTAGACAAATTCGACACATAGCCGTCGGGAAATCTTAAAGTAGATACCCACTTGCATATTATTAATCTATCTTCCTTGCTCAATGTGTATTGTGCTGGCTTAGTTATTTGTCCACCAGCTCCCCTTTGTATTAAGTTCAGATAAGGACGCTTGCATATCTCGGCAATATCTTATCTTGCTTTTGGATTGTCCTTCGTCTTTCCTTTAATATCCATGACGGTATTGAAGACATTATCGAACACATTCTTTTCGATATTCATAACATTAAGATATGTCTTATAAGATTATCTTTCCAATAAGGCAAGTCCCAGAAGATACTCCGTTTGGTCCAGTTATGGGTTTGTCCGAACCCATCGACATGATTGTTCGATGGATCTTACATTACAGTGGACAAGTCCTTTACATCTTTCCAAATATCGTATCCCGACAATTTGGCAGGCGGATGAGAAAATTCTTGTTTTCCAGCTCTGAACGCGTCCTTGTTCTTTCTCCAAGGATGACTCACGGGCAGAAATTGACGATGACAATCAAAGAAAGAAGTTTTTCCTCCATGCTTAAGGCGGAATGCCTTACTATTTTGTATGTATATTGGACAAGACATGGTACCGTGAGTACTCTATCCCGACAGCATACCGTATGCGAGAAAATCATTAATTGTCCACATCAGTGAAGCTCTCATCTGAAAGTTCTGTTTCCTGGAAATATCATAGGTCGTGACGCCGATCTCCCACAGCTGTTTTAGCTCATCCACCAATGGCTGTTAATATATATCGATATTCTTCGTTGGATTTTTGGGACCCGGTATGATAGCTGTCAAGAACATATAAGGAGTCTTCATACACATCTATGGTGGCAGATTGTAAGGGGTCAGAATGACCGGCCAGCAGGAGTATTGAGATCCCGACTGCCCGAAAGGGACGAAGCCATCAGAACATAGCCCCATGCGTACATTTCTAGGCTCTGCAGCAAAATCTGGATGGCAAAAATTGAAGTATTTCTACGCCTCTCCATCCGAAGGATGTGACAATTCTCCATCGTCCTTTGTGCGTTCTTCGTTGTGCCACGTCATGTATTATGCTGTATTCTGAGACATATACATCCTTTGTAAGCGCTTCGTGATCGACAAGTAATGCATATACTTGTAAGGACGTCGTTTTCTAGTTGACTTTCCTTTTTCCCTGACTGGCTTGTAATGATCCGCATTACAGAAGCTGCAACTTTCTATATCCTTGTTCTCCTTGTAGTACAACATGCATCCGTTGCAACAATAATCTATCTTGTCGTACCCCAGTCCCAGTTGTCGGACCATCATCTTCGACTTGTAGAAGTTTTTTGGAAGCTCTTTTGATTCCTTCGGTAATACCTCCTTCATTAGTTGTGTAATCCGATCATAGCAAGTTTGTGGCAAGTTAAAATCGGACTTTATGTTCAACAACCGCATCGTCACTGACAGTACGGAATGTGGCTCACAACCAGGATATAAAGAAGTTTAAGCATCCTGAAACATATCGTAAAACTCCTTCGCCTCGGGATTAGGATCCTCCGGATCAAAATTAGGCCCTGTCGCGTCGTACACCATATCTCGTACAAGGTTCTGTACGTCTCCATAATCAACAGAGCATTCGTCGTCATCGACGACAAAATTCGCTGCAGCATTATCATCAAAAGCATAAGTAGCAGCATTCGCAACCTGTCTTTCCGCATATAGTTCACCTTGCAATAACCACAGGCCGTAATCACGTACGAAAACCTTACGGGTCAAATGATCTCTTACACTCACCACTTCTTCGTAACGTCTATTGCGACAATTACGACATGGACACTTAATTTTGTTACCGTCCATAAACTGAGCTTTGCTCATGGCATACTTAAGAAACACTTCCACGCCTGCCTGAAAATTGTCACTCACACCTATTCTGCTCTCGTGTTGTCGTTTGTATATCCATGTATGATCAACGAAATAACGATCCATCACAGATTAGATGTGAAAATCTGTATAGTAAGACAAACTAAACAGAATTAGTATATAATCATGTAACTGGCGGATCCGCTGGCATTCTAGCTCGAAAAGAGAAAAATCTAAGTACAGTTGTTACTAATAGTTCGATACCGATAGTTCGATACCGATACCGATAGTTCGATACCGATACCGATAGTGCGATACCGATACTGATAGTCCGATACCGATAGTGCGATACTGATACCAATAGTGCGATACCGATAGTTCGATACCGATATCGATACCGATATCGATACCGATAGTCCGATAGTCTGATAGTCCGCTAGCGATACCGATATTTCGATACCGATACCGATAGTCCGATAGTTCGATACCGTTACCGATACCGATAGTCCGATACCGATTCTTCGATAGTCCACGAAGTCGAAATGATTCCTCTTAAGCGTCGAGCATGTTATACACGGTTCAACTTGACGAGTCAGTAAATATTTTTGTGGTGTTGTATGCTTGCAGCAGCAAATCAAGTTTTAAAGTCATTATAGGCCAATTAATCAAACTGAGTCAATCTATCTATTTCTAAATTGTAAGAGTCCACTTCTAGGATATGGGAGCTATATCCTAAATATCTAGGCTAAAATTAACTTGGTTAGGATACTAGAGTGTCCTTACTATCTAGCAAGCACTACCTCAGTCTAGTTACACTAGCATTACCTATATTTCCTACCATGCCTACACTTGCACATTACACCCCAAGCCGTCCTGCATGCTAATAGGCATGGTAGGCCTGCCTTTATTTCTCACTCTCTAAAGCACACATACACATATGTATATCACAGTTAGTTGTATAGATATATACATCTATATAGAAGCACACAACTGATACAATCTAAGGGTCGGTTTTCCAGGAAAAACTTCACTTATTCAGTGACTTTGGTGAAGCGAATGTCCCAAGGATATTCTTAAAAAAGAAGGCAGATGAAGAACTCGCACTGTCCTTGACACAGTGAACATATACACCATGAACCCAAACTCCATATTCACATTTACTAATCCAAACACCACCAAACTAATGGATAACACCCAATATGGATAACACATTATTTAGCCAATATATAAACTCAGATGAATTTGAGAAGCAAAGCCCCCCGCCGCCCCCGACCAAAGCCCATCGCCCAGCCCCCGACTCCCCCGCCCCAAGCCTGCCGCCTAGCCCCCAACCAAAGCCCGCCGCCCCAAGCCCGCCGTCCAGCCCCCGATGCCCCCGTCCCAAGCCTGCCGCCCAGCCTCCGACGCCTCCGCCCCAAGCCCGCCGCCCCCCGCAGCCCCGCCACCCACAACCCCCCGCCCACCGCCGCCCCCCGCCGCCCAGCCCCCGACGCCTCTGCCCCAAGCCTGCCGCCCCCGCTGCCCCTACGACACCGCGAGAGGGAGAGAGAGAGAGAGGGGATTACCTTCGGAAGAGAGAGAGGAGAGGACGCCGACGCCGATCACCGAAGCCGCGAGAGAGAGAGAGAGAGAGAGAGGAGAGAGAGTGAATTTGGGGGGAATATGAAAAGTTTTCTCCGTCGTTTCAATTTAAGTCTGGAACGTATATTTAGCGACGGACTAGCGACAGATTTTTATCCGTCGACCGTTAGTCGCTCTTTTTGATGCTTGCCGACGGAATATCCATCGCTACGTAGTCGAAGAACTGTCCCGCCAATTCTTTCCATAATTTCTGCCAAATAATCGACTGCATAGCGACGGATAAATATCCGTCGCTATATCTTCGACGCGTAGCGACGGATGAGCGACCTTTTCTCCCCCTAAAAATAAAATAAAAATGTAACAGCTTGTCGTCGGTACTCCGTCGGCTAGTTGCCACAAAGTCGTCGCTATCGCCGACGGACAATATCCGTCGCTAATGTTCCGTTGCTAATTTACTGTATTTTGGTAGTGAATATCTAAATACTATTCATTAAAATATCTAAAACACTGTTCACGAAAATATCGAAAATACTATTCATGAAAATATCTGAAATCGAAAATATCTAAAATATGGAATATCTGCCCGGTCGGTATGCCGTCATTATACACCGGTATACTGGCAGTATGATGGTCAAGAAGAAAATCTATAAGTTGAAAAAATTTTAAAGTGTTCCGAAAACCAAAAAAATATGAAATACACTACAAAATACGTATCCGTATACAAATACCGATACTGTGAGACGAGTCTCACAACTCTCCCCTCCTTAGAAAAATTCCATCCTCGAAATTTCCTAAAGATAATCAAAAGCAAGCGAGAAATCCAAGAAAAAATGCTATCTGGATTAAGATGGAAAACTCATAAAGCATGAAATCCAACTAAAGTAATGTACAAGAATTATAAAAGCAATTTAAACATACAAAAACAACAACATCATGAATTCCTACAATCACACTCAAAAAGGTAGAACATAGATATACGAATAAGTATACCTCACGAGTCAAACATATATGGGTAACGAGCTCGGATATCATCCTCGCGCTCCCAAGTCGACTCGCCCTGTGAGTGATGATCCCAAAAAACACGAACTAATCGGATAGTCCGGTTCTTAAGAATCTTCTCCCTCCAGTCCAAAATAGATACGGGCCTCTTATCATACGATAGGTTGGTACCAACGACCAGCTCGAAATGATCTAGGATATGGCTCGAATCTGGAACATACCGACGCAACTGAGATACGTGAAATACGTCATGTACCTCGCGTAGCAATGGTAGAAGAGCAAGATATGATACATCTCCTACTCGCTCGAGAATATCGAATGGTCCAATAAATCTAGGACTAAGCTTTCCCCGTACACCAAACCTGATGATACCACGGGTAGGCAAAATTCGAAAAAATATGTGATTGCTGACAGAGAACTCAAGATGACGTCGATGCTGATCTGCCCAGTGATGCTGTCGATCCTGAGCTACTCTGAAATGCTCTCTGACCTACCTGACTACTCCAACTGACTGACCAATCATCTCTGGACCAAGCATCTGCCTCTCTCCAATATCATTCCAAGCTAGGGGTGACCTACATCTTCTACCATACAAAGCCTCGAAAGATTCCATCTGAATGCTCGCCTGGAAGTTTTTGTTGTAAGAGAACTCTACCAAATGCAAGTGATCCTCCCAAGAACCACTGAAGTCAAGAGTGCATGATCGAAGCATGTCCTCCAAAGTTTGAATCGTACGCTCCGACTGACCATCTGTCTGAGGATGGTATGCTGGACTGAAGCTCAAACGGGTACCCAAACTCTGCTGAAGACTCTGCCAGAAATGAGAAGTAAATCTGGAATCCCGATATGAGACTATGCTAACTGGCATGCCATAGAATCTAACAATCTGCCTCATATACTGCTCGACCAACTGCTCTGTAGATTGACCAACTAGTGCCAGCATGTCCAGATGGACCATCTCCAGAAGTGCCGGCTCCAGAAGTATGTGGAGTAGCACCAGAAGTACGATACCAATCGTATGTGTTCCCTGGCTGGAACAGAGAGTGGACCGTCTCATCATCAATGCGGTAGCCAGATACAGAAGGATCTCTAAGTAGAGAGCTAGCAGAGTGACCCATCTGTACAAATCTCAGATCGGCAAAGGAGTTGGCAATAGCCTGGAACCGAGTCACGTCACGAAACTCATGTTCCCTAGAAGTGTCAACGAAGAATGATTACAGATCTGAAAGATGCTGGTGAATACCCTCAAAGGTCATAGGGTAAGACTGAGGAGGACCAGGAGCTGTAGGAGTAGGTACAGGAGGAACAGGTGCAGTAGGTGGAGGAATAGTGGCAATACTGCGACGAGAAAGCTTGAGGAACTTGGGATCAGGGTCAAGAGCACAAGTGGATAAGTCAATATCGAATCTCTAAAAGATACGTGGGATGATCATCGCATATGAGAGGTTGCGTTCTCTTTCACGACATCTATCTATCATCTGAATAATAGTCTTAGGGGCAGAAAAAGAAATCACCTTAAGAATGTGATATAAAGCTGAAAGCTCAAGTGCAGTGACATCATCTTTGAAGTAGATTTTGGAAGTATAGTGGAATAGATGATGCGATATAATTCATAGTTAAACAAGTTCAAGTTATTGGCCTTGAACTTCCCAGGACGAGCACGTGCGGGCGCACAAAGCTCATTCTTAAAACTAACGAGAGTCGTACCTTCGGGGAAATCGAAATTAGTGATGTCATCAAGCGGGGCACCTTTGTAGTGCCCCGCTCCTCGCGGTCCACTCTGTAATACCTACGGCTTGTTGACTCAGTCATAAACTGAGTATGTGGTGAAATCCTTGCCGGTATCGATTGATCACGGATGAAATACAATGAACCTTTCCAATTGATGGATTGGCTTCTATTGAAATGAATCCAAGAGTTTTGCTGAATGTTTTTTCTTGCTGCTTGGTTTTGATGAATGTATTTTTGTGTTAGTTTTCGATGATTGGTTTTCATTGTTCGCTTTCATCGCATTTCGCATTCATTTCGAATCTTGAGAGAAATAGACGAAGTATGCTAATCAACTGTTGGTGCCAATGTAGGGCACGTAAATTGTTCGTGAACGGTGCGTGAAGTCCCTCCTTCTCTCAACTATGATTCATCTTGGTGAGTTGCTTCAACTGAATAAACATTGATCTGTACGCCTAATAAAAATGATCTCTAGTCCACTATGTTGCCTTGTCCCAATGATCAACGATACCACATCACACAAAAGATAAGAGAAGATAATTGAATTGAATCAAATGCAAGAATATATATTGATACTCTATCGGCTCGATAAGAATCATCATCGTTTCGGATACCAAGTATGCTTGAAAATGTAGACATGTACAAACGAACTTGTACGTGTTGAGATAAACTTGAAGACACGAGATGATCGTGCCGTATATCTGTACATAAGTCCAAGTGTGTCTCATCTGATAGAATGGCTAGAGCATGTATGTGGTCTCGGACAACTTGTATATAAGGCAAAATTTGTCTCTCGGGTGGTATCTGGGGGCACCTGAACCGCTCGGCCTAGGAGAGATTATGAGCACCCTGGGTAAAAGAAACCCATGTTAAAAAGGGTAGCCGACATCTGAGTCCTTAGCGACGAGCTGAACCAAAGAGTCACAGCGGCTAATCATGGGGATAACCCATGGACCAACATGTAGAATAGTCCACCTGTATGACCCGAATGACAATTTTAATATCTGCAAGAATGAACATGAATTACTCATTATGCAAATTGTGCTAACATGTTTCATTCAGGGATGACTGTCCGGCGTTGGTAAGTTGCTATGATATATTTCTACTATCATGTTCTTATGAATTGTTAAAAAGAACCTAGACAAGTAGAAAGATCACTAGTAAATGTTAGCTTCACATGTTGATTTAGTGCAGAGATTTGCGAGTTCGGCCAAAAGCCGCTCGCTAGTACATGATGTGTGCTGACCCATGTTGTTGGCATCCTTTTGAGAAAGCAAAAGGAGACATGAGGATTTCAAGTGAGGCACCGAAGCTCGTCTAGCCCAGTAGAGTTGTGGATTGCCTCGAAGCTTCATTTTTATTCCAGTCAAGTTTCAAGTTTTTATTTCCTTTGAAGGTGTCTTTCAATTCCAGCTTATAATAAAGGGATATCATGTATGGGCATTGTGGCTATTTTTAAAAGAGAGTTTCAAGAGAATCATGTAGCCAGTATAAGGCAAATCTGAGTTCGCAAAGCTTTGTACTTGTATTCCTATCAAGTTATCAATAAAATGAGTATTTCCATTTCAAATCTCTGTGTCCAATATTTGGTTTTCTGTAATGAGTGGGTGCGTGCATGTGTTTTGCTTAACTAGTGGGTGCGTGCGTGTGTTTTGCTTGACTAGTTATTTTTATGCAGGTACATAGCCTTGTGCAAGTGCAACTTAGGCTTGTACGACATCACGCCTTAGCGAGGAAGATCGATTCCGCAGGGATCCAGGCAAGACGGACGACCCTAGCGGGATCGGGGCGTGACAAAGTGGTATCAGAGCACGGCTTTACGTCCTTGGCCTCTTGCAAATATCGTTTTCGAAAAAGCATATAAAGTATTTTGATGGCTTTCAAAAGAGTCCCGATTTTGAGTTATGAAAACCAATGTCCCATACAATAAGTCCATAATATTTTATGAGACTGACAGAAGTTATACTCTTTTGTAGAGAAATGGCCCCTCCTCGACCCGCTTCCTCGACAGATCTGATAGAACGAATCATGACATTGTTGGAATTACAGAGGCAGGACAGTGAGAACGCAATCAAATATAACAGGCCCAAATAGAGGCCCATCAGAAACAGTTAGAATCCTTGACCCAAATTGTAACTGCGCTTGCGGCAAATTGGGATACCACCGCAGCGACCAAACCAACGGGAACGCCCGAGATTGAGCCCGTGGAAGGTGACGAGCCCCAGCCAGCGCAAAGGCACACTTCCTTTAGGCTAAAGGACTTCTTAGATGCGAAACCTCCGAATTTGAATGACAGGACATCACCCGATTAGGTGATGGACTGGATTGATAAAATGGAGAGTCTGTTCGCGTTCGTAGGAATTCCGAGTAGCAAGAAGGTAGTTTGTGCCGTTCTGCTTCTACGACTGCGGGCGAAGGATTGGTGGAAGACGAAGAAGCCTGTGCTGCTCGCAACGGCTAGAAATGGGAAGATCTCATGGGCCTCGTTCAAGAAGGCATTTCTGGATCAATATCTGCCTCCAGCCATGAGCAAGAAGATGGAGGATGAATTTATCATACTGAAACAAGGAAGATATATCCGTATAGGACTATGAGTCTGAATTTGCTAAGCAGGCAAATTTTGCTGCTGTGATGCTGCCCACAGAGCAGACTCGTATAAATCGATTCGTTGGAGGTCTGAATAACGATATCCAGTTAAGTGTGCTGAATCGAGAATGTGGGTCATATTCTCAGGCTTTTGAGGCTGCGCTACAGGTAGAACAGTTTTGCCTGAAGAAAGCATCAACTAAGGGGCAGTACGGTCGGAATCAGCCCGCCAAGAGATATCATGACGGAAAGAAAAAGACCGATGGGGAACCACGAAATGAAATAATCTGTGCCCACTGCGGTCGACGAGGACATGCAAATGAAGACTGTCGCTATGCGAAAGGTTTGGTATGCAGTCACTGTGGGAAGCATGGACACACCAAGCAAGTTTATCGTGTCGTAAATTATGCTTGTTTTAGTTGTGGCCAACAGGGTCACGCCATTAGAAATTGCTCGAAAAAAATTGAAATATAGATGACAATGAAGAGCGTGGGCAGCTGCCAGGCCCACCGCCGCTCTGAGATAATCCGCACAATCAGCAATTACGGAATGCCAACACCGCGACAGCGCGCGTCTATAATCTCTCCACCTTACTTGATCCAGAAAGTGGATATGAGTTTGTATCTTAAGTTTTGAGGGCAAAACTTTTTCTCAGTGGGTTATTATGTAGTGCCCCGCTCCTCGCGGTCTACTATGTAATACCTACGGCTTGTTGACTCAATCATGAACTGAATATGTGGTGAAATCCTTGTCGGTATCGATTGATCACGGATGAAATGCAATGAACCTTTCCAATTGATGGATTGGCTTCTATTGAAATGAATCCAAGAGTTTTGCTGAATGTTTTCTCTCGCTGCTTGGTTTTGATGAATGCGCTTTTGTGTTGGTTTTCAATGATTGGTTTTCATTGTTCGCTTTTATCGCATTTCGCATTCATTCCGAATCTTGAGAGAAAGAGACGAAGTATGCTAATCAACTGTTGGTGCCAATGTAGGACGCGTGAATTATTCGTGAACGGCGCGTGAAGTCCCTCCTTCTTTCAACTAAGATTCATCTTGGTGAGTTGCTTCAACCGAATAAATATTGATCTGTACGCCTAATAAAAATGATCTCTAGTCCACTCTGTTGTCTTATCCCGATGATCAACGATACCACATCACAC
>JANAVB010006912.1:0-30316 GCA_029216955.1 Iris pallida | reverse complement strand
TTTCACATTACCTACCTATATATATAATATATATATATATATATATATATATTATATATATATATTTTATTATTATATATATATATATATATATATATATATATATATATATATATATATATATATATATATATATAGAGGATGAGGGAGGTGAGGTGCCACCCTATGGAGGGTGTCTACTTGTCACCCCCCACATGCTATCATCATGCACCCATGTGCTTGATGATAGCATGGGGGGGTGACAAGTAGACACCCTCCCATGAGGTGGCACCCTACCTCCCTTATTCTATATATATATATATATATATATATATATATATATATATATATATATATATATATATATATATATATATATATATATATATATATATATATTACCTATACTAGGTAAATCCTCTTTACGCTAACATACCTACCTACCTACCTTAACATGTTGGTAAACCTATACTAGGTAAATCCTCTTACCCCATCTAATATTACCTAACCTAGACTTAGGTAATGTACTCTATTAGGTATTCCTACATAGGAAATCCCTATACCTCACATTACCTCAACTATAGGTAATTATCTATACTAGGTAATTTCCATTACCTACCCAAATACATTACCTATTCAAGGTAATACCACATTACCTACACATTACTGCCAACCCTCTCTTCCAACACACACCCTCTACATTGCCTACATGCTAAATCCCTACAATGTTACACACACTCTAACACATTACCTATGTGTTACAAAAACACGCACATTACATGCTCTAGTCTCTCTCTCTCTCTCTCTCTCTCTCTCTCCTCTCTCCTCTCTCTCTCTCTCTCACACACACACACACACACACACACACACACACACACACACATTCACATACAGACACAATAGGCACTGCCACACTGTTAGTGACACTCACATACTCATCTAATACACTACACAAGGCCACACAGGCCTGCACCATTCATGCATGTAGGGAGTCATTTCCCTCCACACCAAACACCCTGCCAAACCACTATTGCAGGGGGGCCAAACACCCTGCCAAACCACTATTGCAGGGCCTACACAAGCTTATGCAAGTCTGTACTGCTGTAGGGAGTCGCTCGTCCCTTCACATGTGCATGCCCTGCACTGCAGGAAACCCTCCCTGCTCCTGCTTCAACAGGGACATGAAGCCCCTGCCCTGCCTGCCAAGGCCATGTTGCCAAGGCAAAATCCCAATGCACCTGGGCAGTTGACTCCCGGCCAGCAGGACCACACCCTCAACATTGCAATCACCTGCTTCCTGAGAGCAGGAGAGGGCCTGCACAGAGGGTTCAAAACCCTGCCTTATCCCTGCCTGCAGTGCCTCCTGCACTCTAAGCCACCGCCTAACCCGTACCTATATGTGCCTCACTCCCTTAACATCCTGCCACTCTTACACATGTGTGTTAGCTCATACACATTAGTCCACTGACCCATCACAGTTCTCCTCTTTATATTCACTCTTCTCGCACTCTCTAAACACTCACATACTCACATGAATAACACACAACACATGGACACTCAAGTACATGACACACTCACATATGTTACGCCCCGATCCCGCAGAGTCCTTTCGTCCTCGCTTTGGGCTCTTTGGGACCGTTCGTCCTCGCTAAGGCGTGATGATGTGCAAGCCTAAGTTGCGCTTGCACAAGGCTAAGACCTGAAGCAAGACAAGATAGACAAGGTTGACAATACATAGCGGAACGTATCGCAGATAATTGAAGCAGCAACAGATATATTTCAGAATACATGCATTGAACACAATGGTAACAAGAAACAATTCTCTTTATTGATTTCATTTGAACAGATTACAAGCTCTCGATTCTCTCTGATACAATGTTACATTCTCTCAAATCTTTACAGATTACAATGATCCCGTTCCCATACATTACATCCCTTTATATACAAAACCAACTATTGCAACCGATGTCATCTTTTGGCATCTCTTCTTGATTTTTGGCTCCTGAGGATGAGGCTCGGGATATCGCTTCGGACTATCCTTCTCGATGCATAGTGCACCTGCATGCAGATTGATGGTGGGTCAGTATATCAGCATACTGGTGATTGTGAACAAAGAGCTATATTTGTCTGAAACGATCACTGTTCATTTAGTGAGAAAACGTTTCTTGTGATGTGATCTTGCTACTTTTTACCTAGATTCATTTCATGCATACAGAGTCAGTTTACATCTCTTTTTAAAAACATCTTTGGAAAGCCAACATTTGTTTCATTTCATTTCAAGCATACATGGGACTATTCAATTCAAGCACTATGACTATTCATTTGTGCAGTGTGCAGCGTATTTCATGAGCATATCATTTCATCAGGGACAACAGCATTAGCATTCATTCTCTTGTTCAAGACATTCTTAGGGTCAGATTACAAGCATGATATTACATCTTTTCTTTAGTGGAACATAGCACTTCTTGGTAACAATTTAATCTTTGCAAGCAACTCATATAGCAAAACTCAAGCAATACATGTGTATCATTTTTTCAGTGATTCTTACCATAGCAGACCGTCCATCCCTGCACAAGACAAAGATTAGCATAAATATTATAAAACCAACATTGTCATTCCCTGTTCGTCTCTGCATTGTTAGCTCTTAGCAAAACATTCTTTGACTCTTATCAATATGCAGCATGACAATAACTCTTGTGGTCCATGGGCAATACCCATATTAGCAGTCGGAACTTCTTGCCCAACTACTAATAGACTGACACCCCCTCTTACTGCGGGGACTTCTAGCCCCAGGTGTCATGTTCTCTCCTAGGCCGATCGACTCCAGGTGCCCCCAGAATCGTCTAAAGACTACCACTTGTGCACAAGCCGTCTAGACCAATGCAAATGCAACTATCATATAAACAATCATGCATCAATCAAGCAACTTGCAAACATATTCATCTCTTCTTCTTTTTTTCATGTAATCGAGCCAGTAGCTCTACTCTTTTCTCCATACGGACAAGCCGTATCATCTCTTTTGCACAATGTGCCATCTCTATACATCTCTGTTATTTCATAGCAATAATCAAGGGACAATGAACAATCTTTATTTAAGCAAGTAGCAACAAGCAGGAACTCTACTCTTGATAGCTAACTGTTATGGACAATTGAGCATTCTCTTTTCTGTTCTTAATAAGCATGGCAACAGTTCTGCGATTAAAGGCATCATCTCTACTTTAGCATACAGGCATTAATCTGTTTCTTATTAGCAGATAACAAATCTTCTTAGCAAACATGTTATTTTTTTTTTTTTTTTAGCATAGCAACATGTGGATTCTCTTAAAGCATACTCAATGATTACTATCTTGTTATTAGCAAAAGCAATCAATCAAAAACTCTGATTCTTATTAGGCGTAAGCGAATCAGCAAATGAGACTTCGTCCACTCACCCAGATCAATCGTCTTCTGTTGCAAAGCCAGTAATCCGATCTTTCTGTCTATCTAGTGCCTTCGCGGAGCGGGGCACTACATAATTACCCACCGAAAAGAAGTTTCGTCCTCGAAACTTAAAGAGAAACTTATGATATCCATAGCAGCGATAGTCCTCATCCTTCGCCATCATCAATCCATGAAATCACAATTCAGATCATATCAAAACTCTTGTTCAATCAAGCATTTCAATCTCAATCAATCAAATCGATAAAACATTTATCGGCATCATAAAAATATTTACGGACTTATTGTATGGAACGTTCATCTCATTGATGATATCAAGCAGGCAAGGAACTTTCGATCAGAAGAACATCGTCGAATTCAATCGAATCAAAATTGGCCAGAGGATCGTGTTGCTCTGATACCATTCTGTCACGTCCCGATCCCGCAGAGTCCTTTCGTCCTCGCTTCGGGCTCTTTGGGACCGTTCGTCCTCGCTAAGGCGTGATGACGTGCAAGCATAAGTTGCGCTTGCACAAGGCCAAGACCTGAAGCAAGACAAGATAGACAAGGTTGACAATACGCAGCGGAACGTATCGCAGATAATTGAAGCAGCAGCGGACATATTTCAGAATACATGCATTGAACACAATGGTAACAAGAAACAATTCTCTTTATTGATTTCATTTGAACAGATTACAAGCTCTCGATTCTCTCTGATACAATGTTACATTCTCTCAAATCTTTACAGATTACAATGATCCCGTTCCCATACATTACATCCATTTATATACAAAACCAACTCTTGCAACAGATGTCATCTTTTGGCATCTCTTCTTGATTTCTGGCTCCTGAGGATGAGGCTCGGGCTATCGCTTCGGACTATCCTTCTCGATGCATAGTGCACCTGCATGCAGACTGATGGTGGGTCAGTATATCAGCATACTGGTGATTGTGAACAAAGAGCTACATTTGTCTGAAACAATTACTGTTCATTTAGTGAGAAAATATTTCTTGTGATGTGATTGCTACTTTTTACCTAGATTCATTTCATGCATACAGAGTCAGTTTACATCTCTTTTTGAAAAAATCTTTGAAAAGCCAACATTTGTTTCATTTCATTTCAAGCATACATGGGACTATTCAATTCAAGCACTATGACTATTCAATTCAAGCACTATGACTATTCATTTGTGCAGTGCGCAGCGTATTTCATGAGCATATCATTTCATCAGGGACAACAGCATTAGCATTCATTCTCTTGTTCAAGACATTCTTAGGGTCAGATTACGAGCATGATATTATATCTTTTCTTTAGTGGAACATAGCACTTCTTGGTAACAATTTAATCTTTGCAAGCAACTCATATAGCAAAACTCAAGCAATACATGTGTATCACTTTTTCAGTGATTCTTACCATAGCAGACCGTCCATCCCTGCACAAGACAAGGATTAGCATAAATATTATAAAACCAACATTGTCATTCCCTGTTCGTCTCTGCATTGTTAGCTCTTAGCAAAACATTCTTTTGACTCTTATCAATATGCAGCATGACAATAACTCTTGTGGTCCATGGGCAATACCCATATTAGCAGTCAGAACTTCTTGCCCAACTACTAATAGACTGACACCCCCTCTTACTGCGAGGACTTCTAGCCCCAGGTGTCCTGTTCTCTCCTAGGACGATCGACTCCAGGTGCCCCCAGAATCGTCGAGAGACTACCACTTGTGCACAAGCCGTCTAGACCAATGCAAATACAACTATCATATAAACAAGCATGCATCAATCAAGCAACTTGCAAACATATTCATCTCTTCTTCTTTTTTCATGTAATCGAGCTAGTAGCTCTACTCTTTTCTCTATACGGACAAGCCGTATCATCTCTTTTGCATAATTTGCCATCTCTATACATCTCTGTCATTTCATAGCAATAATCAAGGGACAATGAACAATCTTTATTTAAGCAAGTAGCAACAAGAGGAACTCTACTCTTGATAGCTGACTGTTATGGACAATTGAGCATTCTCTTTTCTGTTCTTATTAAGCATGGCAACAGTTCTGCGATTAAAGGCATCATCTCTACTTTAGCATACAGGCATCAATCTGTTTCTTATTAGCAGGTAACAAATCTTCTTAGCATACATGTTATTTCTTTTCTTGTTTTTAGCATAGCAACATGTGGATTCTCTTAAAGTATACTCAATGATTACTATCTTGTTATTAGCAAAAGCATTCAATCAAAAACTCTGATTCTTATTAAGCGTAAGCGAATCAGCAAATGAGACTTCGTCCACTCACCCAGATCAATCGTCTTATGTTGCAAAGCCAGTAATCCGATCTTTCTGTCTATCTAGTGCCTTCGCGGAGCGGGGCACTACAACATACTCCCTCTACCTCACTGTTGTCACAATGACAGTCCCTTCACTCACTCCTATGCTCATAGGGCACATGACACTACACACATGAAGCCACACATGACACTTCTCCCCTAATCCTCTTCACATGAACTCCCTATACACTCTCATAGGGTTGTCACATAGGGACTTCCACAACACAAGCACCTATGTAATAGGGGCATGAATCCCCTATCCTGCTGTCACATAGGCAACATTGTCTTCCCCCAACTGCTGTCATATTACATGTGTAATAGGGATTTGGATCCCCCTCACATGACCTGTCATATAGGACACACACTTGTTTGTGTATCACACCACACACATACACTCAAATGTGACCCCTCACATATACTCTCACTCTCGACACAAAGCACATGACACTCATGATAGTGCACACACACACTACACTACACACACACACACTAATGTAGGCAATACACACATGTATTTGCACACACAAGCAATTCCACAAGCACTTGGTGTGCACCATGCTAGTATCGCATTAAAACTCTGATAGTCTCATGATACTTACACCAAACCTTGTCATAACCATCCCACAACATATGAACATGTCTAAAATAACAATTAGAAGCTAATTAGTGAAGTGTCTAGCTAGTGCAATGTGTCATGTGAAATGTGGCATGTTGTGACAAGTGTAGGAGGAGTTAAAACCCCAAATTAACTCTATGTCCTAATGTAACATGACACAATCTATTAGTATCCATATGTGGACATATTTTTAGCCTCATACACTATTTACATGTCCATTTAGCCTATGAAATATTATGACAAACACTTGGGGTGCCATCCTCGGATTTTTCCAAAAATGACACAAAAGCTTTATATAACTTCTACCAAAATGATGGTTAGAGCCTTACTCTTTCCACTATGGGTACCCCTAGTCCATGGGTGAGTTTCTAATAGTGTCATGCATGAAAATAATGTCTAAACTATGAGAAATGATAAGTTGTTTACCTATTGGGAGATGGATTCCTAATAAAACTCTCAAAGAGGACTCAAGTGTCAAGTAGGACACAATACTCCAATCTTTTGGCCTCCTCTTCTTGTGCTCCTTGGTCTCCAAGCTCCAAGCCTTTTAGGATGAAGAATAGGTGAAAATTTGAGAGAGTTTGGAAGGGTTTTGGTGGAGGAAATAGTGGGAAATCGAGTGGGTTTGTAGAGATCTCTAAACTAGGGTTTTGGGGGATCAAGTGAAATAATAAAGAATGAGCAAACCCTCTTGCTATAGCTGGTCATAAGGGAGCCCTAGAAGCCTATTTGAAATGTCTAAAATGCCATTTTGAATTGTCATGAACACTTAAGTTAATGTAGGGTTGTTTCTAGTCTAAGTGTTTAATTAGTTCTAATCTTAATCTTGACTTAACACGACTTAAATAAAAGTAATTGTGTTCAACCTAAAGCATGGGTCCATTTGTCATGTCTATTCCAAATAGGTCCACTAATCAAAGGTCCAATAAATAGGCTAGTCAACTAATAAATGCAACGTTCACAAGTAATTAATTAAATAACTATATACACAATATAAATAATATAAAATGACAAAAATAACCCTATCTAGGATTGTGGTAGTGACAGTAGGAAACAAGCTACATGAGTGTTCTAGGTTAGTCTAGATCAAGATGCTCCTATGGATTGAAAGATTCGGGTCAAAATTTTGCTTCCAATTCCAATTGGAACGGACGTAGGTTTATGGTCAAATATTAAACTACGATTTTATATATGACTATTGTGCAATTAAAATGAAGCACAATGAGACATATTTGAATGGAACATAAATTGTATAAATGTAGAGGGGCTCGAATAGGTCATACATCCAAATTTTGTTGGAAAAACTAGCTAGTGTTGTGCTACTTATAACAAAGCTATGAGAAAGGGTATATAAGTCAATTAAAAAAATGCTCATATAGAATTATTTATTAATTCTAATAAATAATCAAAAAAAACTAATGTTTATCTAATTTATTTAGAGGGGTTTACAATCTGCCTACCTTAGAAAAATTTAGTCCTCGAAATTTAAGGAGAACGAAAATATAATAGATGTTAGTCTTTACCGTCATTTGCTCATTCTGTTGTCGACATACCCTCACTAGTCATAGCGTAAGCTTGACCCTATTGTGGTTCTCCATCTCTATCATGTTGTACTCCAGGTGTTGTCAGTGTTGCACCATGGCTCCTTGGACAATCTCGAAGTTTATGTTGATTGGATCCACGAATTAAACATTGGCCAAGTCTTCTAAGGCAATCCCTTTACGTATGACCCCTCTTGTTGCAATTCTGGCAGATTGGAAGCTCTAGCATCTGGTACGGAACGGCACTTGGTTGTTGATGTGCCAAGGGATGTCTATCTGGTCCTCCTTGTTGTACTTTTGTTGGTCCGGCTACAGGATTGGGGTGCTTCTGAGTTGTTAGCTCCTTGTTGATAGCCTCCTAGGTTCTGGCCACTGTTAGCACCTCCGTGTATGAAATCCTCGACTGTGCAGTAGTGTACCTCTGAAGCTCTTTAATCAACCCAGTGAAACCTTCGAACCTTCTCCTTCTCGTTTGGTATCAAAACGGTACCAAACCTGCTGAGTCGGTTGAACTCTGCATCGCACTCATCAAACGATCTTATTCCCCTGTTTAAGGTGGAGAAATTGATCATAGATAGCATCCTCCACGGTCGTTGGAATGTGCTTTGCCTCAAAGTACTCCAAAAATTGCTCCCATATTCGATCATTGCCCATGGTTCGCTCTATTGACGCCCACTAATGATGAGCGTTGCCTTCAAGCTGTGTCTTCACCACGATCATCCATAATTTTACAGGAAACTGGGAAGCCTCCGCAACTTTTGAGTGCTGGCCATCCAGTCTGAGATCTTCTTCGGGCACTCGCTGCCGATAAACGTCTTCGGTTTCATCTAACATAAGTCCTTGATCGTGCCCACCATCCGTGATGGTACTCGTGCAGGTGCTAGTGCTGGTGCTAGTCTCTCCAGAGCCGCCATCAAACTCTGTCTTACCACCTCCGTCTGTTGCCATTGGGTTTGCATTATCATGTGGAAGAACTGAAACATCTAGGGTTGTCCTTCCTGCTGATGCATCTGAGGAGGAATAGATACAAATGGCATCTGGTATAGGTACGGACATACGTCATCTTTGGAGAAAAAGGAGGTGATGTAGGCAAAGGAACCTCTTGTTGCTGTACGGCGGTACGGGAAGTCTGTCCTTCCGATTGAGTTTGTGCAACTTAAGGTAAAATATATGATGTCTGTGGAGTGAATTACGGATGTGGAGGAATATCGTCCCTTCGAAATCTTGATGTGTGCGGATGTGGCTAATTGCTCTATTGAGTGGGTTGACCCCCAAGTGGTTGTGTAGTTCCTTCAACATGTATCACAATAGTAGTTGGGGGAGTGTCAACAGGACTCGTACAACCATCTTAGGGATCCATTACCTATATAAAAAGAAAACAGTTAACCGAGGACGGTTTCAAGCAGGATGCAAGTCAACAAAAACATTTAGAAGTCAAAAATTAGGAGTCAAAAATGATACAAATCAGTGTGGATGAGATTCTATTTTGGTCTAGTCCTATTTGTAGGCCAGTTTGGTACAGTAACATAACGGAAACGGCTAACTGACCTGCATAGGCCGCCATAATTTTATTCAGAAATTGAAAACAATTACATTAAACCTATTTGAAGGGATTTAAGGAGAGTTATATAGGCTATCCTTAGGGATTTACAGGATCAAAAAGGATTGAGTGTAGATACAGAAATTTAGGTCGACAGACGGGGTACCTGGTCTGTAAGCAAAACGGAGCAATGCTCTGTCAGCGGCTTCTCGATCAGATTTCGACGAATATGGTGGTCGATGGCGGCGCTCGGGCATTCGCAAGTTGTAGAAGCATGAAAAATACTAAAAGAGGCGCATAGATGTCATGCGCCTAAAAATATGACATTCCTAAGTCAAAGGTTGTTAACTAAAGACTAAGAATTTCTAAAAGACACATTGTCCAAAGTTGGGCCAAAAAGACGTATGGTCTCTTCAAACGCATGATGCATTTTTGTCTCTTGTATGAAAAGACATACTTTGGGCAGTGTGCAGTGCGCAGATTATGAGGAAGATGTCAGTAATTTCGTCATCCCCATCATCACACTTTGCCACCTATGAAGGAAGCAATTGTAAGCGTCTACTTCCATATTAGTGTTTTGCAGTAAGCAATTGGAGAAGTTATGCGTTTAAGTACGGACTACCACATAGTTATTCAAAGAAAAGCCACCTCTTGCAGTAAGCAACCAATTGCTATACGTCTAACAATATTTGACGCATAGTAGATCCTCATCAAACAAATCGTGTGCTGACATGGCAGTGTTTCGTGTAGCACGTCTCAAAACATGTGGTGAGCTATACGTGATTTTCGAGCAAGTTCACTCCCTACTATCCCGTAAGGCTCTTGTGCCTACTCAATTTCATGCGTCTCTGAGACAAAAAATAGTGTATTTTCTGCACATACGCACATGGCTATTCCAGTAAAGAAAAGCTATAAATAGAGGATAGTTTCTTCCTCGCGCAGGGACACGCACACAGATACGTTGCACAAGCATAAGGAGAGACTATAGCTTCTTTGCTAAAAACTTTCAAAGAGGAAGATAGAGCTTTCAGTGATAAAGTTCCCCTTGCTACAGAGAGTTCATCAACAACCAAGCTTCAACAACAACTACATCATATCCTCAACGGAGTAAATAAGTCTAAGTAGACTTAATCTCCATCGCCCCAATCCCCAGATTTTTATTGTACTTGGAATTCTTGTTTTAAGATTCTTCTTGTACTTCTTCTTTGTAATAGTACAAAGGGAAAATTTATCAAATGCCCAAAAATCGTAAAAGTTTTATAAAAAATCCACCGCAAAATAACATTTTATCGCGTGCCCAGAATTAGCAAAAAAAAATATAAAAGCGTACGGAATGACCTTTTTGCCCTTCTAATTTATTGAAAACACCCACGAAACCTACTCTTCAAAAAAAAAGTTTCGATTCTTCCACTTCTTCCATACGCTACTCACTTTCGAATCTAGGTTTTCTCCTCCAAAATTTTCAAACCTGACTTCAAAAACTCGTCAATGACTATCCATTCGCAATCTTCACACCATATGGTCATCATCAGTTTTCACTTCATCATCATCAGCAGCATCAACTGAAACCCCAGTTAGAGAAGAGAGAGCTGATGTGAAGAGAATTAAGAGAGTTGCATATAAGCCAAAGGCCGGTAAGCAAAAAGAAGAGCAAAAAGAAGGTATAACTTTAAGTTATATTCATGAAATGCAGGAGAATGGTCATTCTCCGTGTTAAAATCACGAAGAATTGCCATTCTCCGTATTAAAATGACGAAGAATGGCCATTTCCCGTGTTAAAATGCAGGAGAATAGTCATTCTCCGTGTTAAATGACAGAGAATGGCCATTTCCCATATTAAAATGCAGGAGAATAGACATTCTTCGTGTTAAAATCACGAAGAATTACCATCCTCCTTGTTAAATTGACGGAGAATTGCCATTCTCCGTGTTAAAATGACGGAGAATGGCCATTTCCTGTATTAAAATGCAGGAGAATGGTCATTTTCCGTGTTAAAATCACGAAGAATGGCCATTTTCCGTGTTAAAATGCATGAGAATGGTCATTCTCCATGTTAAAATCATGAAAAATTGTCATTCTCCGTGTTAAAATGATGGAGAATACCTTTTCCTCTGTTAAATGCAGGAGAATAGTCATTCTCCATGTTAGTTGAAATCACGGAGAATGACCATTCCCCGTGTTAAAATGCAGGAGAACGGTCATTCTTCGTGTTAAAATCACGGGGAATGACCATTCTCTGTGTTAAAATGACGGAGAACAGTTGATCATTCTCCGTCCTACTATAACGGAGAATGACTATTCCCCGTCATTTGTAAAACTACGAACGACGATGATGATGAGCGATGATCGGAGTTCGACTGAAGAAAAGCACAGTGAACTACGAACGATCTTTGCGATCTCTGCTGAAGATGAGAGCAATAGAATTCAGATCTCTCATGAAGAAGAAGAAGACGAAAATCGCAATCCAAATCTGAGTTTGTGAATTCAAATACATGTATATGACCAAATTTGCGCAAAGGTGTAGTTATGGTATTATCAAAATGGCAATTTTGTAAATATAGAGCATCTAAAGGGAATCTTGGAATATTTAACGTAAAAATACATAATTTTGTGTATTTCATAAAACACACCCTGCGGGTGGGTTTTTCATAAACACCCACCCCGAAAGTGGGTATTTTAGCATTTTTTAGTAGTACAAAAGATCCTACATTTTTCGGACGCTTTTTGTGTTGAAACAAAAATGGAGACTCTGCTGTGGACGACTTTCTCCACCGACTTGAAAGTGATGGTACAATCTGATGTGAACAAGCTAGGTTCAGTTGAGAAGATGGTGGTTGTGCAATTCAACCAACAAGCATATAAAGCAATATTGTCGGATAAAGACTCCACTCTGACTGCCAAGAGGCAGAAGTTCAAGTGTGTTCGTAAGGTTCGGATCCCGAAGTCTTTCCTTTCTCTTTCTAACACCGTTGAAGGAAAAGGGAAAGCCCTGGCCACTATGGGCCTGATTGACAATTCAGAGGAACATGTCTCAGTACCAGCCATAACACTGTCTAAGGATGTTCCTGTTATTCAGACGCATATGACACACCATACGTCTAGAAGAGGCTCTATCAATGAGCCATCAAGTAAGCCTTGTGCTCCTTACGGGAAAAAGAACACCAAGAAGGCGCATGCTAATCATGCGTCTGTGAAGAAAGATAACACTTGTAACAGAGCCCTTCACTCCAATATGGGCAAAAAGAATATACAACTTTTGAATTTTAGCAGAGAAAAATACTAGATGCTAAGAATTTAAATGTCGGAACCTCTTCCTCACACTTGGTGAATCGAATTGCGAGTTTTGCTTCAATATAGAACTCTAGGCGCATAAATGGGGATAGGAAGTCTGTCTTCCACAGACTTTCATTCTCGACAAATTCCATGTGTTATAAAGAAGGCTCGGTTCATGCATCACTCTATGTTACACGCTGATAATAGGAAGCTATACAAGATGAAGTCTATGCGCCCTAGCCAATCATATGCCCCTCTTCCAGATGCTATAGACTCATGTACATTGCTTCCCAATGTACCTAAAATGAGTCCACATAATAAAACAACTCAAGACCTAAGTACTTGGGGTTTCTATGTACATAAAAAAGGTCGATGAGTCAAGAAACCAACTCTTCCATGCACGAACTTTGTCCAGTTGCATAAAAAGGGAAAGGAGGTCGTACAACCTTCTATTGATTTGCGTGATGCGCTTCGACATAAGCGTAAATCAATAGAGTTGTCATCAAACACAATTATGTCATGTCAAAGACATTCATGTGCAAAGATCATTATCAACTGTTGCTGCTCAAAAGTTGTGATTAATCAACCAGATGGTCTGCTTTCACCAGACTACAACAAAATCCTCCGGAGTTATCGTACCTCGGACGAAAACTTTCAGATAATGAAGATAAATTACAAGAGGCTTCAGTCTATGCAACATCTATCCAAGGTAACAATCAAGCACCTTCACCCTCTTCACCCAAGGAAGGTCAAAGAACTACTTCACCTGAAGGTGTTTATCAAGGAACTCGTTCCCGATCTAAACAGTCTTCTAGTGTACTCAAAGTTCCTAAACAAGATGATAGTGGGGGGTAGCATTCTTCCAGTCTTTGATCATTCCACTTCTCAATCGGATGACAGAGTACTCCATATTTCAGATAGAGACGATGCAGTTTCAAAGTCAGGATCAAGCAGTACCAGTAATGCTTCCCTACATACTTCTCCATCCGGTAGTCCGTATACAACTTTTGTATGTGACTGGTAATGAAGAAGGCGATAACAATGATTGACAGAGAATCGATAATTTGGAGAACATGCTACAAAATGTTATGGTGATGATGCAGCAAATACAAACAACCATGAACTTGCAAACAACTCTACATCAATCTCCTTTATCAACTCAAACTCCTGTCGATCAAGATACAGTGGGGGTGTGTTTCCACCCGATAGTCAGGAATGTCTCTATGCCAGTATTACAACAGGTACAACCGGCTATCATAAAGTCGACCTCGGCAAGCCAGTCAATTGATACTCTCGAAACTATTCGAGATATCAATGCTCGATTGCAATGTCAAGTCCTTATCCTTCAGAGTAGGATGATGTGGTTTGTCCTCCAAAGTACAAACCTCAATCTCTGATTCCTTATGACGGAACAGGTTCCCCGAAGCAGCATTTGACATACTTTTACTTCCAGACCGTTCATATACCAAGGAATAACGCACGATGGTCTAAATTATTCATCGGTACCTTAAAAGGTACAGCTTTTGAATGGTTCTGCAATCAACCCGATGGTTGTATCAAAACTTTTAAAGACCTGGAGAAATTATTCCTTACTAGATTCTATGAAGGGACAGGTGATGTCTCTATGTCAAAACTTATTGCCACAAAGCAAGACAATAAAAAGCCTACCCATGAATTCATTGAACGGTTCAGGAGATTGTCGATGAAGTTGCATCCCGGGACTCCTCAGTCAGTACTAATTGATACATGTAGGGGTAACTTCTTACCCATAGTCAGATTCTGCATTGGCCCTAGAGATTATAATAATTGGTAATCCTTCATTGTTGCTGTCGAGAAAGCTGAAGAATCGGTCCAGTTTTTGCATTTAATTGGGTTAAAATCACCGAAAGACAAAAGAAAGCATCCCCAGAGCAATAACACTTCTGGAAAAATCAATAAAGGAAAAGACTCCTTTACGGTGGATGTTTCTACAGCTACTTCCCAACCTAAACAAAAAGCTCGAACTATTCCAAGGCCTAAACCACATTATACCTTCAATGAAGTCCTCACTTTGGACATCTTCCAGGTACTTATGAAGGGAAATAAACTACAACTACCTCCCCCTCGAAGGCCGAAGGAAGTAGGGCGAACTAATGATCCGAAGTATTGCTTTACCATCAGAATGCACATCACCCTACGAAGTATTGCTACATATTAAAAAATCCTATTCAACAATTGTTAGATTCAAAGGCCATCACGTTATATACAGATGAAAAACAAGTTTCTACAAATCTTGTTTCTCTCCAGTTTGGAGATCTTCCTGTAGTTGAAGTGCAAGATGGTGTTACTCTGATATCGAAAGCGACATTACAGGTCGTCAATCCTCCTCCAGTTCATGATCAGACAACTAGACGTACCACTCACTACTCAACGTGGTGAAGCCACGTGGATCCATCCCGATCTTCTTAAAGATATGGATCCAAAATCTACTTTGTCTACTTCCAAGACTCAGAGTAAGAGAAAGAAGAGTAAATCATACAATATGGTTAATGAAGCTCTGGTCGGAGAAACTAGATCGGGAAAAGCATACCTGCATGCATCCAATCGAGATGAAGAAGATAATCCTTTTACTGCAACTCCTGCTCCTAATCCACCAGCCGTTCAGGCTTCATCAGAATCAGGGCCATCAAAGCAGACATCAGGAGAAAAAGAAAAACAGAAACAGGTGAGGTTTGACAAGTCTTTGAAGAAGTCTACCCTCCTCGGACTTGACAAGCCTTCCAATTTCGATATATTGGTACAACTTGCCAATACCCCAGCTCGACTGTCCATATTTGAGTTACTCTGTCTCTCCAAAGATACACAGATGGCACTAAGTGAGGCATTGCAGCATGCAGATTCATACTTGTCTCAAATGACAGAATCTGACGATGACCCTGTGACTTTCTCTCATTGTCATAGTGCATCAGAGAAGATTCCCAATATCACCTTCACTCAAGGGGATATGTTTTTGAAGAACAATCGCAATGATAGACCCTTGTACTATACGGGGTATACCGGGGCTTGTAAGGTGGATCGCATTCAAATTGATCCACGCTCATATGTCAGTGTTATTCTCCGAAGTTTGCTTCAACTATTGGGAATCCCAATGCACAAGTTGTCACACTTCCACTACCATTACTGGCTTCAATGATGGACGAAGTCATCCTCTAGGAAAAATTTGCCTCAAGTGTCAGATTAGAAATCTCCGGACTGAAGTTACATGTTATGTGATTGATGCCAATGTCTCCTACAATGTTTTGTAAGGAAGGCCGTAGATACATGACAACTTTCTAGTACCACATACTCTTCTTCAGTGCTTCAAATATGTGAACGAGAAGGAGTAGTGTGTACAGAATTTGCAGACGTCGATCCTTTCAAGGGATCGAAGTCTACTTTTCTGATGCCAGACTGTATAAAACTTTGGATCAGAGACCCTCTGATGATGAACCATCGCATCTGATTGTGGACAAAGAAATAGAGACTAGGGATGAAGTAGAAGAAGCATCTACCGATCAAATAGTAGAAGAACCTCTAGCCATATACTTGAAAGGCCCTGTATGGAAGGAGCCAGTTGAAGAACCCTTGGCAATATACTTAAAGGGTCCTGTGTGGAAGGAGCCTTCTAGAGCTTCACAGGAGACTCAGTCAGAGGGTAGTACACCTTTGTTGTTGAATTACGCAAGAACAAAGCCAACATCCAGACAGAAGAACCTCTAGTAATTTATCTCATGACAAAGAAAGAGGAACCATTGGTGATCGACTTGCGGACTAAGGAAAAACCATTTGTAGTCAATCTTCATCGAAGAAGCATCCAGTTCAACTAAATGAGCCTTTTGTAATTGATCTGACCCACGCTACCGTCACTGCAGAAGCAAGTGTCGTAAATAAACCTTCGTGTATCAAACTTCCTGAGGATGTTTTCCCGGAAGAAATCATGTACATACCTAATGAAAGAGGTTCTGCTTTTGATTATTTTGGTGTTCCTGTGACTAGATTAAGAACTATCAACTCTTTGTGTTCACTTATCACAGACACGAAGTTGTCATTGCATGTGTCTATTTCTTCTAAAGATAGTACTCCATGTCTATCATATGAAGATTCTTATTTCGAAGTGTCGGGTAGGTCAATTGGTGAAACACCAATTATATTTGGTCGAGCCGAGTTTCATAAAGAAGCTTTGGTCGACGATCCCAAACCGGACACCGGTAGGATGCAATTATATCGGTATACCCCTCAAGCGAACAATATCATTCAAAGAATGGGCTATGACTTAAATAGCCAGCAAGGTCTCAACTTTGGTAAAGGTTGCCGCTTACCCTTGCGTATCCCAACTCCAAAAGGGAAACCGCAAGACTACTACCACCGTACTCGATCTAGATTGGGATATGTAACTCCTCCAACTACACCAAAAATTTCAGATAAGGAAGATAGTGATACATGTTCTCATTCCATCGATTCTTCACAATGGGATTCAGATCATAGTGTTGGAACAGTAATTAAAGATGTCTTCTCAGCTTATATGATATCTGGTGAACAAACAGAGGAAGATGATCTTTCTGTGGAACCTTTTGAAGTCGAACCTTGGGCTCAATAGCTTGATACACAATGGGAAATGAGATTTGAACAGTAGGAACCTCCTATTGAAGATGAAGTTGTTCAAGTTAATGTGGGTGATTCAGAATTGCCTAAACCGATATTCATCAGTAAGAGTTTATCCGATGAAGATAGACATTCACTCCTTGAGCTTATCAAAAAGCATATAGATGTGTTTGCTTGGAGTTATGAAGATATGCCTGGACTTGATACATAAATAGCAATGTATCGCCTTAATATACTTCCTAATGCCAAATTGGTCAAGCAACAACAACGGCAGTTCTGTCCAGATATGATGGAAGATATTGTAACTGAGGTAAAGAAACTCATAGACAGTGGCTTTGTTCGGGAAGAACAACATCCTGACTGGGTTATTAACATTGTTCTGTTAATGAAAAAAATTGTAAGATTAGAGTATGCATCAATTATCAAGACCATAATCAAGCTTGTCCAAAAGATGAGTTTTATCTTCCAATCACAAATGTTATGATTCATAACACTTACGCCTTTGAACGTATGTCATTCGTGGACGGGTTCTCCAGTTATAATCAAATTAAAATGTTTCCAGCTGATGAGAAACACACATCATTCCGAATACCGTTGGGGGTATACTGCTATACGGTGATGCCCTTTGGTTTAAAGAATACTGGAGCTACATATCAATGCGTCATGTGTACAATTTTTTGTGAGCATTTGCGAAAAACGGTGGAATGCTACGTCGACGATATTGCAGTTAAAAGTCGTTCAAAGGACGATCACCCTCAAGACTTGAGAACGGTGTATGAATTGATGCATGGGCACCAACTCAAGATGAATCCTACAAAGTCATTTTTAGGAGTCCCCAGCAGAAATTTTTTTGAATCAATCATAACTTTAAAGGGAATACATATTGACCCTGACAAAGTTAAAGCCAGTCTAGAAATGGAGCCCCCGAAGAATATTAAAGAACTTCGTGGTTTACAAGGCATCTTGGCCTACATTCGAAGATTTATTTCAAATTTGTCTGGACGATGTCGACCTTCACCCAGTTAATGAAAAAAAGGAGTCTCTTTCATCTGGGATGAAAAATGTCAACAAGCATTTGAAGATATTAAAATATATCTCACCAATCCTCTAATATTGGTGGCTACAGTGGTGGGTAAACCATTTTTGTTGTATGTTCGTGTGATGGAACACTCTCTTGGTGCATTGTTAGCTCAAAAGAACAACGAAAGGCATGAACAAGCTATCTATTACTTGAGTCGCATGATAATCGGCATCGAACATAGATATAATCATGTTGAGAAAGAATGTCTTCCCTTAATCTTTACAATTCAAAAAATGCGGCACTATGTAATGGGACAAACTATCCATGTTATATCCAGTATTAACCCTCTTAGAGTTCTCATGACTAAGCCAAGTGCGCTCAATTCTTGCCTTGCTATTTGGAATGTTATTATCCCCCTATGATATGGTCAATGTACCCCAGAAGGCAGTCAAAGTACAAGCTCTGGCTGATTTTCTAGTTGCGCACCCAATAGCAGAAACTTCTAAATTATATGATAAAATTCCAGATGAAGTGTTAGAGTCTAATACAACAACGAAAGAGTCTGTTTGGAGGATGTTCTTCTACAGAGCTTGAAGAATGGGTCCCAAAGACAACATCGTAGCAGGAGTGGGGGTAGTATTGATATCTCCTGATAATCTGGTCATCCATCATGCTTATTCTCTTATGGAGCCTTGTTCCAATAATGTTGTAGAGTATAATGCTCTACTCATTAGGCTCCAGTTGGCTTAAACAGCTGGGGGTAGATTATTTAAAAGCTTATAGCAAATCCAAGTTGATAGTCAGTCAAGTTCGAGGAGAATATGAGGTTCGTCATGAAGATCTCCTTCCATATTACAGAACAACTCTCGAAATAGCTGCTACTTTCTCCGGGTTCTTCATTGAATATGTACCTCAGTTAGATAATACAGAAGCAGATGCGCTAGCTGGTTTGGCAGTGTCACTTGCTACCCCAATCAACACCCAAAAGTCGATCACAATGATTGGTCGAGAATTATTCTATACTAAGAATATTCTAGATCCCCACCAAAGCTATTCAGCAACAGCGGATATTGATTTCAAAGATTGGAGATTTTCATTTATAGAACATACTGTTTATGGAACCCTTCCTGACGATCTGAAAGAAGCAATTTCAATTAAGAGACGTTCTTTTCGTTTTTTTTATGATGCAGCTACTAAAATGTTGTATCAAAGATCTTATGATGGACTTCTTTTACGATGTCTATCCGAAAAAGAAGCCAAACAAGCCCTTCCTGAAGCTCATAACGGTACTTGTGGCGCCCACCAACCTGTTCCAAAATTGCAGGATCGGCTAAGGCGTTAGGTTACTATTGGCCCACTATGGTAGCCGATGCTATAGATTACACAAAAAAATGTAAAGCTTGTCAAATACATGCAGATTTCATACATCAACCTTTAGAATTTTTGCACCCAACGGCCGCGTCCTGGCCTTTCGAAGCACGCTCCTTCCTCCAAGGGACACGATTTACTCTGGCAATAACTGATTACTTTTCAAGATGGGCGGAAGCTATACCACTTGTTGAAGTGAAAACGTCTAACGTCATCAGTTTCATTAAGCATCATGTGATCTATCATTTCGGACTTCCCAGGAGGATTGTTCATGAGAATGGTCCACAATTTATGAGTAGTGAATTCCATCAGTTTTGTAAAAAGAATCAAATCCAAGATGTGGCCTCAATAGCGTACAATCTGCAGCTAATGGTCTGGCTGAAGCCTTCAACAAGACAATTATTAAGCTAGTCAAGAAGTTTTTTCATCCAATAAACGTAATTGGAATGAGAAACTTGGAAAATATCTTTGGTCGTACCGAACTACAGTACGGATTCCTACCGGTACAACGTCGTTTTCTTTGTTCTACGGAAAGGAAGCAGTTCTTTCTTTGGAGATTCAAATTCTATCTCTCTGAATCGCTTTGCCAAATGAATTAACAACTGAAGACAATGATCGTCTATGGTTACAAGAATTGGAAGCACTCGACAAGAAATGCTTAACGGCTCAACAGCGAATTGAGTTATATCAAGCACGTATTTCCAAAGTTTTCAATAAGAAGGTAAAGGCGTGAGTTTTCCAGCTTGGCGGCCTTGTTCTTTCAGTAAGAAGACTATGGTTATGATGCATAAAAGCAAAAGAAAATTCGTGGCTAAGTGGGAAGGTCCGTTTGTTATTGAATCAGTGTATTCAAATGGAGCATACAAGCTAGCAAAACCTAATGGAGATCTGTTAATGATGCCTATTAATGGCAAGTTCTTGAAAAAGTATTATGTCTAAATCACAAGTAGACATTACTTTATATACCCCAACAAGTTTTGTACAGTGTTTATTTTTTATTTCTAGAGTAATGAATACTTTGCATATTAACATACACTTCATTTCGAACCATTATTTTATCCCAACAGTGTTTGGATAAGTTATAAATAATGGGTCCTCACAAATTCTCCAGCGGAACCACCTTTAATTCTTATAAAACTTTCTTGTAAGAGAAATCCTCTAAAAAAAACTCTCCAATTTATAACTTCGTCATTAAATCCAAGTTGTTTTGATGACATCTTATTTCAATTCCCAGTTGAAATCAGAATAATTTATTGTGTTAAAGGAATAATCATGTTCATATTACCTCTGAATTATTCTACGACATCTATCTTCTATAGAGACTTATGAATTTTTCATGTACATATCACCTCTGAGAAAATTTATTCTGAAAAGAATATTTATATCCCTATTACCTCTGAAATATTCTACACTATCGACGCAAATTGCTTCACACAAATTAAAAGAAGCACAGGGGATATCAAACTGCTGCGCACTTCACAAACCACAAAAGAAAAGGCATTGCATAAAGGAAAATACTTTATTAAAAATCATGTTTACAAAGATCTAGTACAGACTCTTCGTGATTACATATAAAGACTATCTACAGCCTACAAGTGCACAGCCTACAAGTCTACAGCCTACAAGTGTACAAACTATAAGTGCGCAGCCTGCAAGTGCGCAGCTCTCTGGGTAGTCAGAGCAAATCACTTCCTTGTCAAGCTCCCCCACTCCAATATGGCTAATGAAGCATTTAGTGAGCAGGGCAGAGCACAACCTGTGAGTCTTCGGATTAGCAATCAATCCAAACCTGGTATCTTAGACCTCGAAGACCTCCAAGATATTGTTCAGGTTCGAACTCCTTATGCCAAACGCTCAAGTGCATCTTGAAACTCGAAAGTTGTCCTTCACCAAGACTACAACTTCTTTGAAGAGATCTACAATCAACAGTCGACTTATGCAAGGCCTGTGGGCGTTTGAAGCTAAGTCGGGGTCGAGCATGACAGAGAAATATCAAGAAACTATGAGAAAAGTCTTACCCAAAACCTCCTCTTTATATAGACTGTGTGGAACAACCCACACACCACGTGGCAGACGATCAAAGGACTACGGATTAATGGGATGAACCTAGGACTCGGCACAATGAATCTCATTTAATGGATTCATTTGACTAAGCTTTTAGTCACCGCTTCTCGAGCCCCCCAAAGGGGCAGCAATTAAGGAGAGGTGACTCAGCCATTGAGGAGAATTTTGACTCAGCAATTAAAGAGACCTTTTCTCCCCAGAAGCGCAGCTCCTTCATGGTTACCCAAAAGAGCAGCTCCTTCATAGTCGCCCAGAAGCACAGCCCCTTTACGGCTCCTTCATTGATCTCTCAGAGCTTCCTAGAAGCGCAGTCCCTTCATGGCTCCTTCATTGATCTTTTAGAGCTTTCCAGAAGTGCAACCCCTTCACGGCTCCTTCATTGATCTCTCAGAGCTTCCCAGAAGCGCGGCCCCTTCACGGCTCCTTCACTGATCTCTCAGAGCTTCCTAGAAGAGCAGCCCCTTAACGGCTCCTTCATTGATCTCTTAGAGCTTCTCAGAAGCACAGCTCCTTCATGGCTCCCAGAAGCGTAGCACAGTGACTTTGACTCCTCTGAAAGCAGTCACTAGACTCCAAAGAAGTGCAGCTCCTTCATGGTTACCCAGAAGCGCAGCTCCTTCATAGTCGCCCAGAAGCTCAGCCCCTTCACAGCTCCTCCATTGCTCTCAGAGCTTCTCAGAAGCGCAGCTCCTTTACAGTTTACCAGAAGCGCAGCACAGTGACTTCGACTACTCCATAGCGATCATCCGTCGCCCAAAAGTACAGAGACTTCATCGTTCCCCAGAAGCGCATCTCATATAGCTCATAGCTCCACCACAACGTAGCATCATGCCACGTGGCCAGTATAGAGCCGTATCTCTTTAGATACAATCATATCTAGTTTGTCCAAACAGTCGTATCTTCTCAAGATACAAACGGATTCAGTTTGTTTAAACAACTGTATCTCTTCAGGTACAACCAAATTCGGTTTGTTCAAAATGTCGCTCCGAGATAAGGTCGAGATCTAGTTTGTTTAAACTGTCGTTCTTTCGATAGGAGCATAATATATTCTGTTTCATCTGAGCAAGATCGTCGATCAATGGTCACGCGCCACGTGTTAGTTACTCAGTCATGTTGATGAAGGATGCAAACTGTCCAAAATTTTGATAACGGAGAATCCCAACGACTGCCACATGTCAGCTCAGCAGTAACCCCTACAGTGCGGTTACAACATATTCTTCTGAAATCTCGTGCGCGTAGTGCTCCTGCGCCAAATATCCCTTCGCACATCGTATATGTGCAGCCTATAAACAGAAGAAGTCTTCCTTCATCCGGGACGGCTGGACGTCTTCTTGATTGGCAACCTAGAGTACCACTCACATGCATCAGAAAGTCAGAGCAAGTTCAATTCGTCGTCAGATCGTCAACGGAGTAGAGGAGCCGCTGCAGTTCTAGATCTCCACCATCACACTTTCCCAAAAAAATTTGTACCTAGATCAACTGTTTAGGAGTCTTCTGTACTCTCTTTTTAACATTTGAAATACAAAAGTTCTTCAACTTTTTGTTCATGGCAAACAAAATGGCGACTCTGCTGGGGACTTCCTTATCCTCTGAGGAGAAGGTAGTGACGCAATCTGACAACGACATGCTGGGATCTTCGTAAAAGACGCTGGTCGTGCACTTCGCAAAAGACGCTGGTTGACGCCCTTGGGTGCCCAAGGCTGCTACAACGAGCAGCAAGACGGAGGGGATGGGCTCCAAACCCCCCTGAACGGCGAAGCGCCGAAGAGGCCTTCGCCCGGTGCGGCTGTGCTGCCTCAGTCAACTCCAGTTGCTGAGAGATGCAGCGAAGCCCATCGCTCCTCTGCTGCACGCCAAATAGAAGCACAGCACAGGAACAAAAGTGCAGCCTCCCACCCCCGCACAAAGGTGGTTGCGCAGGCTAGAACTTCTGTTTTTGACAGAATTGCCTACCCCTTGGGTAAGGCTATGTTGGATTCTGAATGCTATGCACCTTTTAGGGGTAGCACGAAGAAATTTAATACAGCACGCGTCTTGCGAGATGAACGTGCTATGCAAACACTCATGTTGGATCCTGAATGCTATGCACATTCCAGGGATAGCACGAAGAAATCTAAGGCAGCACGTGCCTTGCACGACCAACGTGCTACGCCGACCACCATGTTGGACTCTGAATACTACGCACCTTCCAGGGGTAGTAGGAAAAAGTCTAAGGTTGCACACGCTTTAAGCGACCAATGTGCTACACCCACAGCTGACCGAAAGCATGCGTCGACAGTCACGCGTGCAGCCGACGGGACACTGTACAAAATTTGTTCGAGTGCTTCGATGCCTCGACCAATAAAACCCCTCAATCACTTGAGCGCGCATGCACATGATTCAAGCCAAAGGGCACATACTGTGGGGACGGACTCATACAAGCAGCATTGCTATAAGCATGAAGTGAGTCAGCCTCACGAGCAACTCTCTGACCAAGACCTAAGCGTGTCTCACGCGCAGGAACTGGGAAGAGGGAAGCAACCTTCACATCTTCACTCATGCGCATGATGGACCTGCGCGCACGAAATGAGTATAGATGTGGAAACTTCTGACCTGTGCAACATGATCTCTCACAAGCGCAAGACGAGAAAGACTTTGCTACGCACAACACGCCTGCCTGAAGGCACACTTGTGCCAACATCACCATCCACTGTTGTTGCCACCAAATAGTAGCATTGCCACCAAGGAGGCAGTCCATTTTCCAACGACTGCAACCAGCGGTACATGTACAACAGAGACTCGGTGAGAGATTGTCGAGTGCAGAAGAAGACAAACTCCTGGTTGCTTCATGCTTTGCCGCCTGGGGGGGTCGCCATCTCTCAAGAAGCTCTCTAAGAATCTGCCCGTCTCGGCTAACAAGTCCAAAGGCCAAACCGGAAGCAGCAAGCTAGCAGTGTCCAGTACGGGTGTGTTTCAACACACGTATGCCAAGACCAAACCCTTGTCACAAGGGGCTGTCACTTCAACGAGAGCACAGGCTGGGGGTAGCCAACTCCCTATGATCCACGACAACCCCTCATTTCAGCTAGAAGAGGACTTGGGCGAAACTGGTACAGATGCCTCCGTGGGTGCAAGCTATCAGCAAACTAGGGGTAGCAACTACTTCGAGTCAGAGGACGATTGCAACCTACTCGTCTACCCTCATGAAGGCAAAACTCAAGGGTCCGAGTCAGAGAACGAAAGATCCACGGTGCCCTCCATTCCCCCCCCCCCCTAATGTCCGTATACATTGCCGAAGGTGACAACGCGGGTAGTAGCGAGGGATCCAACCATCAACAACGTATAGAAGCCCATGAGATGGGCCTGAATATGTTAAATGAGACCATGCAAGCCTTGACTTCTGTGGTCCTAGGGATCAAGGATAAATTTAACCCAATGCTTCTACTTCTGCAAATCAAGACCCAAAAGCAAATGGGGAGTCCAATGCACCTCCTCATACATCGTCTCCCACCGTAAACCAACCACTGTCGCAGCCATCTAGTCCGTCAACGACTGGACCCACAATATCAAAAGACATGCAGCATGCTCTCAAAGAGTTGTACGCTCGCTTCGACGTCCGGGAAAAATAAGAATCACTCCAAAAGATGGGGATCCTGCAACCATATCCCCCTGAATAAGATAATGTGATATATCCTCCCAAGTATAAGCCACAGACGTTTGCACACTTTGATGCGAAGGAGTCTCATCGTCGATACTTGAGATACTTCGCCTCAGTAACATGGTATCTGCCAAAGGACGACGCTATACTCATGAATATATTCGTTGGGGTGTTAAAGGGGGTAGCCTACGAATGGTTCTGCAGCCTCCCAAATAATTGTATCTCATCGTTCGACGATCTGAATCATCTCTTCCTCGCTCGGTTCTATGAACGAGGAATGGACATGACGATGTCTACTCTCATGGACATTATCCAGAAAGAGAAGGAGCTTGTACGCGCTTACATCGAACGCTTTTGCCAGGCGGCCCTGAGGCTACCACCTGGTGTACCCGAGCCTATGCTTATGGACTCATGCCGCAAGAACATGCTCCCCGCAATCAAATTGTGGCACAGTGCCCCATGCACAAAATGGATGCCTTTCATTACCGGTGCGGATATGGCTGAAAGAAAAGCTCAGGATGCACAATCGCTGGGACTGAGTTTTCCTTTACTGGAGGACAAAGGAAAATGCTTGTCCAACAATAACCCTACCCACAAGAACGAAAAGGGGAAGTAATGCCTGACTGTCAACATCTCCAAAGGTTCAGCGTCAATGAACCAGAAGCCGGCAGAAGCATCGAAACCGAAAAAAAAACTACTCCTTTAATGACGAGGATGTACTAGAGCTCTTCAACATGCTGATGAAGGGTGACAAGCTTCAACTCCCGCCTTCCAAGTGTCCTGACAAAGTAGAAAAGGTGGACAATCCAAAGTACTGTTACTACCACCAGTACGTTCACTATTCAACATGCGACTGCTACGTGTTGAAAAAATAGATTCAGCGGCTCATTGATGCCAAGGTCATCTCACTCGACTACGAGGACAAGACGGTCACCGCCAACATGGTGCCCTCCAATTCGGAAGCTTCTCCACGACGAAAGCTCAAAGTGGTGTCATCTCCATCCCGAGGGCGACAATGGAAGTGGACAGCCTTCCATCTGTCCGTGACAACGCTCAGGGCCTCATCCCGCTTAGGACATCGCAAGGCGAAGTTATGTGGGTCCATCCTGATCTTGTCCCAGACATAATGCAGCCTGCAGCGCGCTCTGTTAATGGAAGGAAAACCAAGTCATGTCGTATGGTTTCTACATCGACCGACGACGCTCTGGTTACCACTCGCTCGGCTCACTAGCGAGAAGATAACCAGGCTCCAGAGGAGGAGGTACCTCCGCCTGCTGCTGCCAACATACCGGATACATCGGAAGCAGGCCCATCTCAAACTCCTGCAACAGATAAGGAGAAACAGAAGGAGGTTCGTTTTGACAAACCACTGAGGAAAGACTCAATAGTGGGGCCGATCAAGCCCTACAACTTCGACATATTGGCACATCTTACCAATACTCCAGCCCGGCTGTCGCTCTTCGAGCTCCTCCGTCTCTCCAAAGAGACTCGGGACGCCCTCAGCGAGGCTTTGCAAAATGCTGATTCATTTTTCATCTAGGTGCAACCGCCAAGGAGGATCCTACCGCTTGCCTACATTGCCATAATGTGGTCGAGGTGATTCCTAACATCACCTTCACTCAGCAGGATATGTTGCTGAATAACAACAGGCACAATAGACCCATGTACTATACAGGGTATATTGGTGTCATCAGGGTCAATCGCATCCACATCGACCATGGCTCCTCCCTCAGCATAATCCTCCGGAGTTACTCCAAACCTTAGGGATTCCGATGCATCGACTGACCACGTCAAACACTACAATCAGCGATTTTAATGCTGAAAATAACGAGCCCTTGGACAAGATCCGTTTGAAATGCCAGATAGGCGATGTCCAGACGAATGTGACTTGTTATGTTATTGATGCGGACATAAACTACAACATGCTGTTAGGTCGACCATAGATACATGAATACATGATCGTACCTATTTCTATGGAAGAAACCATTTTTAGAAAGAAAAAAACATCTCCCAACATTGGTTTTTACTTAATTTTTATTCTAGGTGACGCTGATGTGGTATAGCAAATTTCGATGAAGATTTCTACATGTAAAAACTCTCAGAAAATTTTCATCTTAATATTGAGCCTCACCTTCAAACTAAATCATAAAATTCTTCATTTAATATTCTCCATCTTAATATTATGCAATGTCATGTAAGATAGAAATTGAAAATCATTGGAGCGTCTTTTTTTACAATTTCAATATAAGAACAATGCCAACTATGACCAAAAAAAAAAAAAAATTATAGTACAATACAAGTAGGATAGAAACTCAATTTCAGAAATTCCCATTGGAGAGAGCCAACTAAAGAAAGATCTAGATAATGGAAATAGTATGCAAAAGAATAAAGATATGCTGAATATGTCAAAATAATGCTATCTTCTAACAACTACAAGGACAAAATACGATGAGAAAGATATGTTGAGTATGTAAAAATAATGCGTTCTAGCCTCAAAGCAACAAAATACTAGAAGTCCCCTATTTTTATTAGATGTTACAAACATAATTCTTGAAGTAATATTTAAGTCGGATGGTAATGCCATGAACCATTAACCACGCACTACAAAAATTTAAAAGTAACACTGAAGGATATCAACTCATACAAATCGAGTCTTATTAGATATTTGAATTTGCTTTCCGAGTTTAATTTTATCATCTTTGATGGCTTGAAAAATCTATAATATTCTAGTTATTAATTTAAAAGAATGTTTTGAGTTATTTATTAAATTTATTTAAGGATATTGATAGTTTTATATATCAATAGCTTTAAATGCATATAGGTGTATATATGAAGTAAATTATTATCTTCTTGGAAGCAGAATGCTCGGGTTTGATATGGATATCAATTTGGTCATAGTCAAGAATTGTGATCCTTCGTATAGTGATAGTTGAAATCAATTCCAACAGTACGGAAAGACCAACGGGGCGTAACAGTCGTTACAAAAATGCCAATTGTATTAGCACGACCAACCAAAGGACAAAATATCTGCCAAGTAAGCCAAACATATTGTACCAAATTCTTTGCAGTATAGATGCTATAGGCATTCAGAGGAAAACGACAATAGACAGCCACCTAATTCTTAAAAGTTAAAACTAACCAGACAAATTCTGTGTTGGATTGATATAAAATTGATTTCTATTGTCCATCTTGAGACAAACAGATGATTGCTAGCCGATATATCTCACCTTGTAATTACATATAATAAATGATAAATCTGAAAAAGTTACAAAGATGCACAGAGCCGAAAAGAAATATATAACTGTACAGTTTGTGCAATCAGACGCGCAGACCTGCACAAACATGCCAAAAAAAATCAGTTTAATATAATGAGCAAACAAGTTTACCACACGTCCAGGTTGTGGGAAAAGGTTGTCTGAATCAATCACAATCTACTTGAAAAACTAAAATAAAAATGAAACCTTAAACTTCAAAGCATATGTAAGAAATAATACACGGGACCGGATCACGTACCACAACCATCCAGATCGCTTACGACAATCCGGATCGGAAATGTTCATATAAAAGGTTTTGTTTGAGGACTTGGAAACCAAAGTGCTCTCTTGAGGTTTTTCCCAAGATAGAATGGCCTCTTTCTATTCAAGTTTGGCAACAGTAGGGAATGTCAAAGAGTTTGATTGAAGGTCTTGGTTGTTCGACGAGAGACTTGTCACCCTCAAATATTTTGTCTAGAAGGTGGCATGCAGAGGGATTTACTTCCAACATTTCTATCTCGATCTATGTAAGTTCCGACATTTGCCCCTGAGTTGGGTAGAGAAGCTAAGAGAGATATGACCCTTTTAGAAGATCTTTCCTACACAAGAAAAAACAAAGCATGAACCTGACCTTAGTTCTCACTATTCCTTCTTCAACAAGGTTTTTTTCCCAACTTAATTGGAGTTTTGCATGCTCCCTAATTGGATAAGCAGGTTAGGGCCTTAGTGGCGTTCTGAAGAGGGAGAAGTGTGACATTTCTATTCTACTTGAGACGAAGATTAGAGGGACGACTATGCTATCTCGCAGGACTCCTGGAAACTGGGCACAAATTCACAACTTGGATCTCTGTGATATGGCTAGGATCTGGGTTCGGTGGAACAGAGATAGTTGGAAGGGGGAACAGGTTCTGATGACAGAGCAGCTTATCGGCATATCATTTATGAACAAGGGAGGATTTCGCTTCATTCTTGGAGCAGTTTATGGGCACAATGATAGGCGACTTCGGGAGACCTTGTGGGAGGACATTGTGCGCGTAGGCCGTATGGCGGAGCACCTGCATCTCCCCCTGCTACTTATGGGAGACTTCAATGCCATGCTTCATCGACAAGAGAAGGTGGGAGGTTGTTCGGTGCCGGATCCGATCTTATACGACTTCCAGAGGTGTCTCCTCTTGCCTGGGCTGAGGGGACTGGAGAGAGCAGGACACATCTGGACCTGGCACAATAAGGCGGTTCATAACAAGGTCGCCTGTCAGCTTGATAGGGCTTTGGGAAATAGCGAATGGTTTCGTACTTCCCAAATTCCACGGCGAAAGGGCTAGCGGCGGGGACTAGCGATCACCCTATCCGGGTAGGTCTCTCTGAGAGGCCCACTTGGAAGACTCGGCCATTCCGGTACAACAATGGCTGGTACCTTTTGCGGGATATGAGAAGGTGTTATGGGGGGCTGCAGTATACTCGGGAGGGCACGGTTCAGTTTCGCATGGTTCACAAACTCAAAAGGTCAAGAAAGCTATTCGGGATTGGGTGAAGACTGAAGAAGATGCCGCGGTCTTCCCTAGAGAAAAGGGCCGAGCTTCGAGAGGTACAGGAAGCTCTGCAGACTGACATGCTGAGCGGGGAATTGGCGGCTAGGAGAGGGACCTGATTGCGGAGGT
>JANAVB010006911.1:0-44040 GCA_029216955.1 Iris pallida | reverse complement strand
ATTTTCATATTAGGATATACGTATTTAAAATATATACACAAGTCCAAATTTATTTGTTACAAATAATACGCTTTAATTCAAAGATATATATAACTCTTTTATGAAGCTCTAACATAGAATATGTATTTATGGAGCCCAACCTATTTTACATTAAACTAAATTCCTCAAAGCCCATAGGCTAAGCCCAAAATCAGTTTTGTCACCATACCCTTTTGAGAATATTATTTTTATATGTATCATAGCAATAATAAAAATTAATATTACCAATAATGATAATAAATATATATAACATAGATTGTTACTAATTAAGGCTAAAAATAATAAAGAGCCCAACATATATTACCAATTACCAGACAAAATAACACAACCTCAAGCCCAACTATAAATCAAATTCTTTCATACTATTGGGCCAAGCCCCATTTCTACTGGGCTCATCAGCCTTAACAATAGAAAACAAAGAAAAGAAAGGAAACCATTAAATAAAAGTAAAATGGTTAAAGTTTACTGTTAAGTGTTTAATGAACCCAACATCTCTTCTTCCCCCATCCTTTAGTCCTTAAAGAAACCGAGAGAGAGAAACTCTCCCAACCCAAAGTCGAGAACTAAGAGAAAAGAAGAAGAGGGATAGAGAGAAGAGCAGAGGATAGGCTCACCATGGGGGTCGGCGTCCGAAGCGGCTCTGAGCATGCTCAGGACGGAGGCGGACGAGGCGGAGAGGTGCGAGGGGGTGCCAACTGGAGTTCGGCTTGGCCACGGCCGGTGAGCGGTGTCGCCAGCCCACTAGAGCTCGGGCGACGGTCGCGGTTGGACGCGGGCAGGACCAGATCTGGAGTAGAGGGGCTCTGTCCTTCGACAGTGGCGCCGCTCGGCCAGAAGCTCGTCCATGGTGGCGCGGCGTCCACTCCCGTGCGATGGGGATCTCGACGGCACAGCGGAGGGAGCGGTAGGTGGCCTCGTCGGCGGAACGGGTGAGTGATGCTGCTCGCGGGTGCTACACCAGCTCGATAGCACTCGAAGTCCGGGCGTGGTTACTGCAGTCGTGGAGAACGGAGGGGATCGTCAGCAGCGGCGCTACGCTACGCTTGGCCCTCGACGGCGGGCGCGGAGGCGGACGACGATAGGATCTGCTGGCGACGAAGTCCATGCAGTGCCTCCGAAAAGTTGCAGACATAACAGTGGCACGGGCGTCCAGAGCGGTACTAGGCGGTGGAGGCTCGATTGGGGTGACCAGCGGATAGGGTTAGGATTTTTCTTCTATTGCTTTGGATTTTTATCGCATCGGTTTTCTGTGTCGGAATTGGGATGTGTCCGATGTTGGACTCGAAAATGGATATTGTGGTTGTAATGATTGATAACATGGACACGGACACACGGGTCCAGACACGACTGTGGGGTGGTGATTGTCACTACCACTTTTCTAGCTTGAGGGTATTTTGGTCATTTCAAAATTTTGAGAATTATTTGGAATTATTATGTATTAGATTTATTGGAATTAATATGATTTTAGTGATTTTAGAGATTTTTAGTATAATTGATTTGGTGTTTTAGTGGACTTGACTTATGTTGACTTTGGAGACTAACCTAGTGGCCAACCTAGGTCAGGACTATGTGATTAGGATATGGAAACCTAGGTTGACTTAAGTTAGTGTTAATTAACCCATTAGGATTTATTTTGGGAAAATAGGATTAGATTGATTAATAATGGCTTATGAAATCACAGTCATTATTGTGACTTAAGGCTTAATGGCCCATAGGCCCACACCCATGACCCAAACCCTAGCCCATTTCAGCAACTTGGCCGGCCACTATGATCTTCCCCTCCCCATTTATATGCTCCTAAAATTTAGGGCTAGCCTCCATTGGGATTTGTGCAAGTTTAGAAAGAGGTGAGTCTCCATCTTTCTTAAATCATAAAAATCCATTTCAACTCCAATTTCCTCCAAACTAATTGCAATAGGACCTAATATTAGTCTACTTGATGTTGGTGTTGAGTATTTCAGGAAGGACATAATTTGTAGGAGTTTGGTGGCTTGAGGAACTCTTTCCATTTGGGGATTTTAACCCTTTGTTCATCAATAGGTATAATCTATTCTAACCCATGTAAATTATGTTTAATTTCATTTCTAGGATGCCCTAACCCTAACCTAACAGTAGGATAGGCTAACCTAGATTTTGAGCCCATTTCGTGTCTGTATCGGACACGTATCAACGTGTATAGGAACGTGTTCGACGAAATGCCTCAAAGGGCATTTCGTTTGATTTTGTGGATTTGTTTGAATAGGAAAATAGATATTCACCTCGCTTATGCATTTCTTTTGCTCTGAACACGATTTCGTGTCGGGTTGAGTCGACACTGGCGCGTGGACACGCGGTCGCGCGCGTGCGCACGCTGGCAGGATTTCCCCTGCTGTTCGTATGCATTTTCTCAGTGCACACAGCGTTTGAGCCCATGAAATTAGACACGCGTGTCGTATCCGTGACTGACATGGGGTCCCCCAAGTGGTTCGACCCCTCGTGTCATATCGGACACGTATTTGCCTGTGCACGTGTCGTGCACTGTGTACACTAGTGTTCTGAAATTGGTTCTTGTGTTAAATTGATTTTAATGCTTTTAAATTTTGTTTTAACTTACTAAATAGATCCTAAGTATGTTATATAATCTCTGTTAGAATTAGGTTACATGTTAAATTAAGTTTTGATGTGAATAATTAGTTTCGAATGGGGATTTAAGGCATGGTGTCTGATACTTCCTGATACTGTTTATTTTCCAGTATTTTTCTAAACTTTTAAGCCTGTTTATTAATGATCTTTCACTGTAAACTACCCTCACACATTTGTTGGTTCATATTATTGAAGTATTAAATTCAAATATAGGCTTTTGAACTGGAAAATGGGATATTGGTATGGGGTTGTTTCTCAAACTGTCATTTAACTGATTAGTGAACCTGAGACTGAACTGGAAATCGAATGAGGATTTTGTTTTTCTTTTAACTGATTCCTTTGAGATTTGACATTGGGTTTCCTTTTCAAATTGGCTATATAAACCTGAGACTGGGAATGGTTCTTTGAAACCTGGAATTGCTTTACTGTCCCTATATTTTGTTTTGTTCCAGATTTCGAAATCCAATTTTAGCAATCATTTTAACCCATTAAATGCATGTTACTAAACCCCTAATATGTTCATCTATGTATTATCTAATGGTAGGTTGAATTGGGGTTTGAATTGATGTGGTTTGGATCCAGAAATCTGAGAATTTCATTAGTGTCTGTTTTGAACTGTTTTAACTAAGTTTAGGATAGTTTTCATCTGAAATTCAATTATGGGACTGCTGACCTAGAATTGTTTGAGACCAAAACAGTTTTGGGGTTGTATTAACTGAGTGTTATGGACTGTTTAGGGGGGGAAATGTAAACTATTTTACTGAGATTAGGGACTTGTTAATTGGTTTTGTATGTGATTCATGAGTTTATTGAACTGTTGAATAATGTTAAAAATCTAAGAATGGTTAAGGGGGGGTTCTTCATGAAATTTGGAATTTACATAGGGGGTATGGCACTGTTACACTGTCAAACACACAAGCCCACACTAAATTGCTCACTGTTTTCTCAGTTTTCCTCACTGTTTTCATGTATCACACACTCTAGCCTACCACTCACCACACCTCACTCATATGTCTCCTCTACACACACACACACTTGAACACTCTATATCTCACACTCTATCATGATGCACACACACACATACACTTGGACACATGTTTATGTGTCCCCCTCTCTATACCTATGCATACATAAATGTATTAACATATAGAGTTGTATGGTATACACTGATATATTTATATATATATATATAATCTAATATATATATATATATATATATATATAATATTATATATATATATTTATTTATATATTTATATATTATTATATATATATATATATATATTATATATATATATATATATATATATATATATATATATATATATAGAAGCGGATCAAAGGCCCCGCCCGCGGAGCCCCGTCGAAGCCCCGCCCCCCCTGCACCATCGGATCGCGCGGGGCCCGCGTGGGGCCCGCTCCCGCCCGCGCGATCCAACGGCTAAGGGAGGGCGGGGCTTCGGCGGGGCTCCGCGGGCGGGGCTCCCGATCCACTCCCTATATATATATATATAATATATATATAATATATATATATATATATATATATATTATATATATATATAATATATATTGTCATATTATGTTATATCTAATATGTGAATATGAGCCTATATATAATATATATCAATATAGATATCCTATTAGATTGTGTGGTGTATATATTGTGTATTATTTTAGATATAGAATAGCCTTGTGTAGGTGTGTTATAGGTTGGTTTAGACTTGGCTTAGCCTATGGCCTATGGTTGTGCCTGTTTGTCAGTGTGGAGTCTAGATTGGACTTGTTTAGTCTAGTTAGACTTAGAATAGCCTTGTTAGACTAGTTTGACTAGTTTGACTTAGGTTTGACTTGGTTGACCTAGTTTGACTTCTAGGGTTGACCAGAGTTGACCAAGAGTTGACTTTGGACTAGATTGACCTAGATTCATGTAGTATGCATTGTAGTGCATTTCATTACTATTCTGGACTTGTTGTGACTTGTACTGTTCTAAATAGGAGCCAGACACCACTCCTCGGACAGTACTTTCATCTCGGACTTTCAGTTAGCAGGCGAGTACATTCTCTGATCTTTTCATACCTGTCTGGACTATACTCTTGCTCTAGATTACTTTACATGATGCTGACATGTATCTTCACAGATTAGTACTATATGGATCCTTTTCTAAGATATATCCCTCTACTGGTGCATCGGGTATTTCATGTTCATGTACTTTATCATGTGCATCAGGTACTCCTTGTACTCGTACTAGTTCATGTTATTACATGTCTCATGTGCTTTCATGTGCTTTATCACGTGCCTCATATACTCATTACATAAGTTCACGTATCTTAGTTGTATTCATGTGCTTATAACGTAACTTGAATGGATCCTTGTGTATTGATTGGGACGGGGTGAGTAGAATTGGTTATGCGAACACTATCCCCAGTAGCTGTATTCATGTGCCTCCTTAGTTGTATTCATGTACCCCTAAGCCATTTACATAACCATATTGTACTCTAAATCACGTAGCCACTTACAGTCTCTACTATCATGTATTTACTTTCAGTTACAAAATATCTCCGGTCTACTCGTACTTCCATTCAGCACTTCCTGTATTTTACTCTATTGCATGATTTATACTCCTAACCTGCTATAAACTGTTTGAGAGATATGTGCTCGTTCCCGTCCTGACTGGACCTGTTGAAAATATTATAGAGGACGATGCTGAGGCGTTCTGCCCTACTTACTACGGTGCCACACTAGATGAGTGCCTGGACTTAGACCAGCAGCAGAATCCATTAGCAGTAGACGACACTCCATTAGCTTAGGATTGTCTTACTTTTCTGGATCACTGTATTAGATTTTGAGGTATTCTGAGATATGTATTATTTTAGACACTTAGAATTCTGGATTGTATCTCTGTGATTCTCCTGTTCTGGATATATTATCTTCATTATCATTCTATCTTTCATGTTCTCTTAGCTGTGGTTGAGTTATATTTCTGTTATGTCACCCCTATTCGGGGAGTATAACTGTTATTACCTTCAACTGTTAGATGTTGTGACCTAGGACATCGTTCTACCGTTGACACTGCAGCGTAGGCTGGACGTACCCACGTCTCGTGCCCTTACTCTAGGGTGCGGGTCGTGACACGTTTTTAGTGGTGGCCCAGGCAGGTCTAGGTTGGAAATGTAGTGGTATTCGAACTAGAATATCACTGCAGCCTGTAGTCGGAATTAGTATTTTTTTTGAAGGTACTCAATCATGCTAGAAAAAAAATATCAGATTCCGTATATCTATTTTGCTGCTTATTTCTTCCTTAGAACTTTAAACTGTCCTCATTTAATTTTTCGACTCATTCTCAGTAATTGTTTCTTGTTTGATCTGTGTCTCCAGGATGGTTGAGACGAGATCGCATCGCCCCGTGACGGGAGAGGCTGGAGAGGGGTCTGCCACCTCTCGTGTCCAGCAGCCAGCTCCCAGTGCCACGGGGCCAGTGCAGCCCTCAGGAGTCGGTGTTTCTGCCACTTTTGGAGGAGCACCTCCACCAGTCAGGAGGCCAGTTGTGATTCCTGAGATCTTTCCACCGTAGCAGCCTCCGCCTGCGGGGATGGTAGATGCTGTACATCTCTTCTCCTTCGTGGAGAGGATTCTTGAGTCCTACCAGCAGCAGAGAGGCAGACTGCAGATTTCAGGCAGGGGATCGATGAGGCACACCAGCTGGTTCGTACCACAGTCGAGATGATTACAGCTCAGGGGACCCAGCTGCAGCCCCGTCGGAGGGAGAAGGACATTCAGGACTTCCAAAAGATGCATCCTCGGGAGTTCTTCGGCACAGAGGGCATCCATGTTGCAGACGACTGGATAGAGCATATCGAGGAGATCTTCCGACTGGCAGAGGTACCAGATCGACTCTAGATCGAGGCGGCGGGCAGTCAGATGCAGGACTTAGCCCGTGCGTGGTATCAGACAGATCCCAGGATGGGAGTTGAGGGCCAGACTTGTGTCACGACCCGCACCCTAGAGTTAGGGCACGAGAACGTAACAACGCCCAGCCTACGCCGCAGTGTCGACGGTAGAACGCTGTCCTATGTCTCAATGCATCTAATAGTATAAGACTAAACAGTTTATACTCCCCGAATGGGGATAACATAGCAGAATGTAAACTCAATCACATCTAAGGTAGAGCATAAAGGAAGATAGATAAAACATGAAATCGAAAAGAGATACAACAGATAGAAGTCTAAGTGTCTAAGATACAAACTCAGAATACATCTCAAAACCCAAATACAGTAATCCATAAATACAACTCAAGATGACTGAAAATAAACTATAAGCAAAAACCCTAGCTATCTATGCAACCTCTACTGTCTCCTCTAGGCTAGCAGGCAACCTCCAGGCTATCTGTAAAATTTATCAACAGGTCCAGTCAGGACATGAGCGAGCACATTACATCTCAACAGTTCATAGCAGGTTAGAAAATATAATCATGCAGTAAAGTAAGATACAGGTACTGAAAGAAATATAGTATGTAAACAGAGAGAGAGCTGTATAGAGAAATCTACTAATAATAAAGACTAACAGTGGCTAGTGAGTCAGAGTACAATATAGACATGTAAATGGCATAGGAGATTCTGATGCTACACTATGGAAGAGATTCTGATGCTACACTACTTGGATAGTATTCACATGTCTATTTCTACTCTCCCGTACCCCCAATCAGTACACAAGGATCCAACCAAGTTATGTTATGATTCCACGCAAAGCCCCCGAAGGGTGATACATGGATGTCCCAAAAATGGGGATTCTAAGAGATTCTAGGATACCCAGTAAATGGGATAGGAGATTCTAGGAGACTCTGTGATCATAAGAGTATATGTCACAAGTGATCAAAGAACCTGTGAAGCATAGTGATACGTCATGTAAGTAAAACACACAGAACATGTAGTACCCGATGCTCCCTAAGGATAACATCTCAAGAAGGGATCCGTATAGTACCAATTCGTGTGACCAACGTGACAGTACAAGTAAAATAATTTAATACAGGAAATAATTCTAAGCAGGATATGAAATGATCAGAGAATGTACTCGTCTGATATCTGAATGTCCAAGGTAAAGATACTGTCCGAGGAGAGGTGTCTGGCTCCTAATTAGAACAGCACAAGTTACAACATGTCCATAAGGGTAATATAAAGCACTACAATGCATTCTACATGAATCTAGGTCAAACTAGGCCAAAGTCAACCCTTGGTCAACTCTGGTCAACTGCACTAGTCAAACTAGGTCATGTCCTAATCCAACAAGTCTTACTAGGCCTAACCAAGACTATCCTAGCAAGCACACATCAATACAAGGCTATACAAGCCAACATACACCCAACTCTATATAGCATGCAATTATTCAATACTCAAATAGGCAAGAATTCACATTGGATATACACTAGGTAATCTATTACTTTAAGCTATATATGTCTACACATATACACATGCATATATTGGTATTCAACATTAGGTCTATAATCATGACATTTCAAATGGTTATAAACTTATATATTACAACACAATATGCTAACATATATAATGTACATACATAGCTAAGTTAACTATATTCATAAATACTTATTTAAGAGGCTATGTGTGTGTATGTGAACATGGCAAAGGGGCAAGTGAGGGTTAAATGGGTATACATAGTGTATACATATCAAAGAGTCTCAAAGTGTAAGTGAACAATGTGTCAAGTGTGATAGTGTCAACATAGTGTAAGGGGGTACATGAGGTAATATAGGATTTGTGTTAACATAGAACATTACATCACATTAACTTGTATATTGCATACATTACATCTATTATTATATTACATTTATACTTGCATTCATTCATTAATCTATTCTCTTGCACTACTATATGCACCATACATTACATACTATGGAACCTACATATTCATTACAAGCCATACTTATACATGCTTACATTAGATAGGCTACTTACACCTCATACATCATTTATTTAACCATTTACTCATGCTTGTATTCTCTATTTAATTACATAATGTATATACATTAACATGGGTTAAAATCAAATAGAACATTATATTACACACAAGGGTGCACAAAATGCATATGCCGAATAGTAACTCCTACTAATAATCAATATTGTACCATCTCAATATGAATTAAAATCTAGGATTATAGTATGTTATAGATCTATGTGTTAGCTTTCCGAAACTTCAAACGGATCGCATTTTCGTTTCCGGAAGCTCCCGGAATCGCGAAAACACCGAGAACGCGTTTGTCCTTCGTACAGCTGACACTCAAATAATTCTCCAGAAAGTTACAGAAAGAATTAGGCCTATTAATACATGTTTTTCGAAACCTAACTTCAATACGCTTCTTTTAAAAAAAACGGAAGATTAAACCGAGTTTTGAGCTAGAAGTTATGACATTTCTAAGTTAGGGCTGAAATTAAAAACGTGGATAAAAATCATGACGGATTTGGGTAGTTTGAGACAAAAGAACACAAGTATATAACATATATCAAGAACTCACTCTCTACACTAATATATATATGAGACACTATAGAACACATCTCCAATACAAAAATATGAGATTAAACATGTAATAATTCATTCATACATAACAACAACACATAGTGTGTCCAAATTTGGGATTTTCCCACATGGACACAACCACAACACAAAGAACACTCCTATGACCTCCAAATGGACATGAAATGGACACAAATGGAGATACAACCATGGGGGTCATTCCTATGGGTTCAAAATAGACCTATATGCATGAGAAAATGAAAAGGAGAAGGGATTTATACCTCCCGGTAGATCGAATCGAAGAAAAGCCTTCCCGGAGCGACACCGACACGTAGAGATTCCAAAAGGACACGAACGAGCTCCGAATCCTCCCAAACATGGGTAGCTTCCTCCTTGGCTAGAATGGAGAAGGAAAGAAGAAGATTTGGTGGCGAAATGGAAGGATTTGGTGGAGAAATTGCTAGGGATTGCTCTCTAGGAATTTGGGGAAGAACAAGAGAGAGAGTGTGGATGAGAATAATGAAATGAACTTGAGCCTATCCTCTCCCAAAGTGGCTGGCCATATGGGGCTATTTGTCCTATTATGGTAAGGTCCAAATGCCTCCACTAACCTATTCTATGAGTATTAGGAAAGGGCTAATTGGTTGGGGCTAAATTAGTCATTCTAAAGTCTCTAATCACACTAACCTTATCCATAATAATTAGTCTAACCTCTAACTAAAATATTTCTATCATGTGGACTAAAATTAATATCATGTGGGCCATGCCTAACTAGTGTGTGGGTCCCACTAGAGTCAAACTACCCCGGGTCTCCGTTTCAAGTCGGATTGAGTTGAAATTCGAACCCGACTCAAATAACCCCAAAACAATATCATAAATAATAAAATAATATCAAAATAATTCAAAGAGGTCAAATGCAAAAATATCCTTAGTCCAAAAATGACATTAAAATTATAATCACATGGTTAGGCTATAGGTCAAACAGTCTCTAGGGTTTTACTAGCAAAACGTCAAAACCACAAGTCATTGATTTAAATAATTTTAAAATGATTTAAAATCACCAAAAATCATATCATGAATTAAATATCATTATTAAAATAATTATAAATACGAAATTTCAAAATTATTCTCATTTGGGAAACTGGGTGCTAAACTCTACCCACCTTAGAAAATTTTGTCCTCGAAATTTAAGATTGATAGTACTCCTTCTAGAGCCTCTAACCTACCCAATATCTAAGGTAACACTTCCTAACACTGGAATAATAAACGGACATCTAAAAAGTGTCAATCTAGGAATACCTCCAATACTGCTGTTGTACGGCGGTAATGGAACTTCAATAAAATATGGACTGGAACCTATATCCAAGGGACTGGACCTATTTTAAAGTGGTCTTAACTAAGGATGAAAAGGAACTGATCATAGGCTGTAGGTATGCTCAAACTATTATCTTCCTATTAACCATCTATTAATACATTCTATTACCATAGGAACGATACATTACTAAGACATATAGGCCCCTATCTCTCATAACACATTTATACTCACCAAAAGACTAGTACATCCTATCAAGGCTGATACTATAAATCCCTCATAAATCTCATAAGCTACAGGTTTATAGACACACATTCCCACATCAAGGACTAACCTATAATACTACAACTGATACTAATAGGGTAACGTCCCTATTTCCCACAATCAAGGTCAATTTTTTTTTATCTAAATCATACAATTTGAAGGAATAGTATACAAGGTCAGGGCATACCGTAGCAGTTGGAAGTCTCACCTGGGTACACTAATCATTCTAGGTCAAAATAGTACTATGGTATCAACACACAAACAATCTAGGGTATCCTAATTGGGAAGGTAAGGGACAACAATCATCAAGGTTGTAGGGCTGTCTACCATCCTATATAAAAATTGGTCATTAACAAGCAACTAAGAAATTATTAAAAGGTTACTATTCCATAAAATGGCAAAAATTAAAAATTTAGGCACAACAAATCACAAATAGATTTTTGTCTTGACACGATCTAAGTTGATCAATTTCGGGATAAACGAGATTTGGGCAAGAAGGAAATCAATGAAATCAAAGTATGAGCACGAGCATCCAATGATGGAGATTCAGGTCATGATTAAATTTAATTTGACTGAGTACGAATACGAGGTTCATAGGCGATGAAAAGATTTCAAGGAGAATTGGCAAGGCTGTTGCGAATGAGACTCTAGGGTCAAGTTTAACTATGTCTCCATTCTCGTAGATTGATACATAAAAAAGTGAACCAAAGTGCAATAGGTTGATCAGACCATCATGTACCAGTTCTGATTAGACATATTTTAGTGGGTGGCTACCCAATAAAATATGTCATGACCAACCTCGAAAATAGATAAGCTTGCAAAACTAAGGCTAATTTAGCAGCACAAGGTATAAGGATGGTAATAATGAAAGGAATTACATAGTCCAAGTTTCAACCAACGGGTCAAGTAATCAGATAAGGTACAAGGTTAAGCATCTAAGAAAACAAGCAGAAACACCATCACATGTCGGGTCAAAAGAATTGAGTCAAGGCTGGATTTTTAATTGAAATAAAAAGAAATTTAGTATAATGGTAGAGGCTATAGTTTAGCCAGTTGACCAGAAAATCATATCAAGAAAATAGAGTACAAGAAGACGGGTTTTAGTGGGACATGATATACCTACACGAAGGTGAGCTCATCTAGGTCTTGCATATAAGATTTGTTGGAGGGTAACAGCTAGTATTACATTCCGAATATCAAAGTCACGATAAGGAACGTCAAGGATCTCAATTAGAAAGTGGGAGTTCAAGAGGTGGTAATTAATGCACAAAATAATGAAGATCGAGTTAGTCATCTGCTTCTGATACTCTTAAGTCATCTAGTCATAACTTGCCAATCATATCTTTACCTCACCAGTCTCCATATGAAAATTTAACCTTACTTAAACCCTTACCATGACTACCGTAGGCAATTTCCAATTTCTAAACATCACTCTTGAAGCACAACCCTCACATTTAGGAATCAACATTAACCATATATTTAAATTTCCAAGTTCTTTCACCTTGTCTTAAATTTGACCCAAAACCTCTAAATCCCGTTTACGAATTCCTTGAACTTGTTCAAATTGTTCTCCTCATATTATTTAATTTAAATCTCTAGGCCTTACAAAACTTATCTTTCATCATAAAATCAACTTTCGTATTTTCTTCGACATACACCCTTGAATATTATTCTCCTAAAAATATTTCACAACAATCTCTAAACTTCCATAACTTTGTGCTCTCTCTATCCCTAGTCATTTTCTCGCAACATCTTGTTTAATATCCTTATTAAACACAATTAACTTCTCTTTCCATTACTAACCTTCTACATAGCCTCAGAGTAAAAGTTTTCCCCAGAATCAATAACCAAGATTTCTAAGTTCTCAAAACTAGGTTGACCTCTGATATCCTGATTAGTTTTGAATACACCTATAAACTATCTCATAACCCCAAAATTTCTCTAAATGTGATTGTTTCCAGATTGGCAGTATACATCTCTTTATTCTATTCGAGACCTTTACCACATTTCTATCTCAAGTTTCCATAGGATCACTCCACATTTGATTTCCTTTAGATCATATAATAACTAGTTACGTCTTCTCTGAGCTACATGATTTACGTCACTTCCTTAGCCTTTTCCATGCAAAAGATACGAAGATTCAAGGGTTTCGAAGTACATCTGGTAGGGATGAAAAGATATGGGTAATGAATGTAATGAGACAGAGTTTAAAATAAGAGGTAAATAAGAATGCAAGAGATAATGGCGAGAAAGAATAACGAAGATATGTTCCTTCTCATCGGTTTAAACGAGAGGAACCCATCAAGCTTAAATTCAATAGCAAGGAATGAGGGTGAAACCAAACAAGAGGAAAAGGAATTCCAATTGAAGTTCAAAATGAGTTTCTCAGGGGTCGTCCCAAAAATCTCTCAAGGAATCCTAACAGTGATTGAGTATCCTCTCATCCTAACACCTTAATTTATATATCCTATAGCAGGCGTAGTAGTACAACTAAGTCGTTGCGCTACTACGAAATTGTACTAATGCGAATCTCGACCTGTATGGGCCACCACTAAAAACGTGTCACGACCACACCCTAGAGTTAGGGCACGAGAACGTAACAACGCCCAGCCTACGCCGCAATGTCGGTGGTTAGAACGCTGTCCTAGGTCTCAATGCATCTAATAGTATAAGACTAAACAGTTTATACTCCCCGAATGGGGGTGACATAGCAGAATGTAAACTCAATCACATCTAAGGTAGAGCATAAAGGAAGATAGATAAAACATGAAATCGAAAAGAGATACAACAGATAGAAGTCTAAGTGTCTAAGATAAAACTCAAAATACATCTCAAAACCCAAATACAGTAATCCATAAATACAACTCAAGATGACTGAAAATAAACTATAAGCAAAAACCCTAGCTATCTATGTAACCTCTACTGTCTCCTCTAGGCTAGCAGGCAACCTCCAGGCTATCTGTAAAATTTATCAACAGGTCCAGTCAGGACAGGAGCGAGCACATTACATCTCAACAGTTCATAGCAGGTTAAAAAATATAATCATGCAGTAAAGTAAGATACAGGTACTGAAAGAAATACAGTATGTAAACAGAGAGAGAGCTGTAATAGAAATATCTACTAATAATAAAGACTAACAGTGGCTAGTGAGTCAGAGTACAATATAGACATGTAAATGGCATAGGAGATTCTGATGCTACACTATGGAAGAGATTCTGATGCTACACTACTTGGATAGTATTCACATGTCTATTTCTACTCCCCCGTACCCCCAATCAGTACACAAGGATCCAACCAAGTTATGTTATGATTCCACGCAAAGCCCCCGAAGGGTAATACATGGATGTCCCAAAAATGGGGATTCTAGGAGATTCTAGGATACCCAGTAAATGGGATAGGAGATTCTAGGAGACTCTGTGATCATAAGAGTATATGTCACAAGTGATCAAAGAACCTGTGAAGTATAGTGATACGTCATGTAAGTGAAACGCACAGAACATGTAGTACCCGATGCTCCCTAAGGATAACATCTCAAGAAGGGATCCGTATAGTACCAATTCGTGTGACCAACGTGACAGTACAAGTAAAGTAATTTAATGCAGGAAATAATTCTAAGCATGATATAAAATGATCAGAGAATGTACTCGCCTGATATCTGAATGTCCAAGGTAAAGATACTGTCCGAAGAGAGGTGTCTGGCTCCTAATTAGAACAGCACAAGTCACAACATGTCCATAAGGGTAATATAAAGCACTACAATGCCTTCTACATGAATCTAGGTCAAACTAGGCCAAAGTCAACCCTTGGTCAACTCTGGTCAACTGCACTAGTCAAACTAGGTCATGTCCTAATCCAGCAAGTCTTACTAGGCCTAACCAAGACTATCCTAGCAAGCACACATCAATACAAGGCTATACAAGTCAACATACACCTAACTCTATATAGCATGCAATTATTTAATACTCAAATAGGCAAGAATTCACATTGGATATACACTAGGTAATCTATTACTTTAAGCTATATATGTCTACACATATATACACATGCATATATTGGTATTCAACATTAGTTCTATAATCATGGCATTTCAAATGGTTATATAAACTTATATATTACAACACAATATGCTAACATATATATAATATACATACATAGCTAAGTTAACTATATTCATAAATACTTATTTAAGAGGCTATGTGTGTGTATGTAAACATGGCAAAGGGGCAAGTGAGGGTTAAATGGGTATACATAGTGTATACATATCAAAGAGTCTCAAAGTGCAAGTGAACAATGTGTCAAGTGTGATAGTGTCAACATAGTGTAAGGGGGTACATGAGGTAATATAGGATTTGTGTTAACATAGAACATTACATCACATTAACTTGTATATTGCATATATTACATCTATTATTACATTACATTCATACTTGCATTCATTCATTATTCATTTATTCTCTTGCACTACTATATGCACCATACATTACATACTATGGAACCTACATATTCATTACAAGCCATACTTATACATGCTTACATTAGATAGGATACTTACATCTCATACATCATTTATTTAACCATTTACTCATGCTTGTATTCTCTATTTAATTACATAATGTATATACATTAATATGGGTTAAAATCAAATAGAATATTATATTACACACAAGGGTGCACAAAATGCATATACCGAATAGTAACTCCTACTAATAATTAATACTGTACCATCTCAACATGAATTAAATCTAGGATTAAAGTATGTTATAGATCCATGTGTTAGCTTTCCGAAACTTCAAACGGATCGCATTTTCGTTTCCGGAAGCTCCTGGAATCGCGAAAACACCGAGAACGCATTTGTCCTTCGTACAGCTGACACTCAAATAATTTTCCAGAAAGTTATAGAAAGAATTAGGCCTATTAATACATGTTTTTGGAAACCTAACTTCAATACGCTTCTTTTAAAAAAAATGGGAGATTAAACCGAGCTTTTAGCTAGAAGTTATGACATTTCTAAGTTAGGGCTGAAATTAAAAACGTGGATAAAAATTATGACGGATTTGGGTAGTTTGAGACAAAAGAACACAAGTATATAACATAATATATCAAGAACTCACTCTCTACACTAATATATATATATGAGACACTATAGAACACATCTCCAATACAAAATATGAGATTAAACATGTAATAATTCATTCATACATAACAACAACACATAGTGTGTCCAAATTTGGGATTTTCCCACATGGACAAAACCACAACACAAAGGACACTCCTATGACCTCCAAATGGACACGAAATGGACACAAATGGAGATACAACCATGGGGGTCATTCCTATGGGTTCAAAATAGACCTATATGCATGAGAAAATGAAAAGGAGAAGGGATTTATACCTCCCGGTAGATCGAATCGAAGAAAAGCCTTCCCGGAGCGACACCAACACGTAGAGATTCCAAAAGGACACGAACGAGCTCCGAATCCTCCCAAACATGGGTAGCTTCCTCCTTGGCTAGAATGGAGAAGGAAAGAAGAAAATTTGGTGGTGAAATTGAAGGATTTGGTGGAGAAATTGCTAGGGATTGCTCTCTAGGAATTTGGGGAAGAACAAGAGAGAGAGTGTGGATGAGAATAATGAAATAAACTTGAGCCTATCCTCTCCCAAAGTGGCTGGCCATATGGGGCTATTTGTCCTATTATGGTAAGGTCCAAAATGCCTCCACTAACCTATTCTATGAGTATTAGGAAAGGGCTAATTGGTTGGGGCTAAATTAGTCATTCTAAAGTCTCTAATCACACTAATATTATCCATAATAATTAGTCTAACCTCTAACTAAAATATTTCTATCATGTGGACTAAAATTAATATCATGTGGGCCATGCCTAACTAGTGTGTGGGTCCCACTAGAGTCAAACTATCCCCGGGTCTCCGTTTCAAGTCGGATTGAGTTGAAATTCGAACCCGACTCAAATAACCCCAAAACAATATCATAAATAATAAAATAATATCAAAATAATTCAAAGAGGTCAAATGCAAAAATATCCTTAGTCCAAAAATGACATTAAAATATCATAATCACATGGTTAGGCTCTAGGTCAAACAGTCTCTAGGGTGTCACTAGTAAAACGTCAAAACCACAAGTCATTGATTTAAATAATTTTAAAATGATTTAAAATCACCAAAAATCATATCATGAATTAAATATCATTATTAAAATAATTATAAACACGAAATTTCAAAATTATTCTCATTTGGGAAACTGGGTGCTACAACTTGGGCCCAGTTCAAGGAGCTGTTTAAGGAGCTCATTCTGCAGATTGGCCCGATTCATTGATAACTTGTCTGAGAAGACGAAGACGAGGAAGTTTCGCCGAGGTTTGATTAGAGAGGTTTGGTCGCTGACTAAGAGCGACCGGAACGCCACTTATGCTGAGATATTTTTAGGGCTATGGCGGCAGAAGACGACCTAGGGCTGAAGCAGAAGAGGGGTCGTGACTTCCAGGGTGGCAGCAGCAGTCAGGGGCAGGCCAAAAGGCCTCACTTCCAGCAGCAGCAGCAGCAGCAGCAGAGGCCAGCTCAGCAGCAGTATCAGCAACAGGGTCGTGCACCCTTTCAGCAGCACCAGCAGCAGAGAGGGCAGCAGGCACCTCGTTAGGCAGTCATTTGTGCCTTCTACAAGAAGCCGGGACACATGATCCATGAGTGTAATGCCCCAGTCCCAAAATACGTAGGACCAAGTACGTAGACAAGCCAGCTGTATACATAAGAAATACATGGACCTCGTATGTATACATAAGCTGTAAATGTAGTAATCCAAGACAAACTAATCTCATCCACAATGAAAATATTAATAATATAGAAATCAACTTAAATTTTGATGATACAATCGTTGGGCGGAGATGTAAAACCCCTAAATTTCTACTGTATTTTTTAATTTTGGTACTGATTTAAAAATTTGTATTGTACGTATTGTACGTCACGCGCGACATTTTGATTTTCGAAATTGCTCGACGAGTACGAATATATGCGAGCGTACATATGTTGTTAAAAACATTTTCCTATTTTAAATTTTCAAATAATATATAGTAATTATTTTATTTAATTAGGGTTTTGAAAAGCGTCGCAACCAGTTTCAAAAACATTATTTAATTTTATAAAAAGACAAGTTTATTTTATTGGCGATTTAGAAAACTATGTTTCATAAGAATACCATCTTCTCAAAATGTAATCTATGTATAAATTGATTTTGAAATTTTATTAATTATCTTAAATTATCTAAAAGGTATTTTGAAGTAGTTCTTACTAATATTTAATCTGATTTTCAAATTATTAATATTGATATTTTATTCAAAAGATATTTAAATATTTATTATTTTCGAAATTTTTATTATTGGTATTTTGAAAAATATTTTAGAAGTTATTGTGTCCATTTAAATCGTGATTTAATTTTTGGAGTTATTTAAATAGATTAAATAAAAATCCATACTCAGAATTTGATCTATCCCATTAATTTTAAACTAAAATTTAATTTGATTTAAATTATATTGCATTTAGATTTGGATTTGATTTAAATTAAAATTTTGAATTATCAACGTGGATTTTAAATAATCCTAATCATTATCTAATTGGGAATTCCCACATCCTATAAATAGGCAGGTACTCCTCCAATTTTTATTCATCCACCAAATTTCTCCACAACCTCGTGCATCGTGTCCGTGTTCCCCCCGTCCATCTTATTCCACAATTACATATACATTATTTCTCCTCTCCGTGTCCACACCCCGGACACGACAAACCTAAGGCTAATTCTTCCTTCTTGTCGTCACAGCCTCCGCCCCTCTTCCGTCCGATCTCCACCGCCAAATCCTACCGCATCCCCCGTCATCCGGTGACCACCACCAACCCGTCTCCTCCGTCTCAGACAGCAACCTCCGACACCGACCACCTCCATCGACTACATCCCCTCCCACCAAAACCAGCCACCCCGTCTCCCCGGCCAAGCAATGCCACCAAATAAAAACACCACAGAAAATAAATTGGCTCTTACCTCCACCGAGCCGAAGCCCATCCCCGCCGCCGATGGACAAGACGCCCGGCCCGAGTCTTTGCGCGCCTCCGTCGCCGCGGCGTCCCAGGGCCTTCCCGGTGCTGCGCGAGGGAGCAGCCCCTTTCCGCGGAGCTGCCGGTCCCCGCGTCTCCGGCTCCCACCGTCAAACTCCGACCGTCGCGCCCCAATTTCTCTGCCCCAGATCTGCCGCCATGTGGGTCTGCCGGAACCCCAGCGCCGTGCCGGCCATCGTGCGGAGCTTCCGCGTCCGTCTACTTCGCCTGATCTCCCCCGAGCGCCGGGCGCGTCCGCCTCAGTCCGGCGATCCGCCCATCTCCTCCGCGTCCCTCCACCCTAGCTTCTTCCGCCGCGCTGACGCCCAGGGCCTCCGGCCACCGGCGCCATCCACCGCCTCGGTGAGAAAACCCACTCTTCCCCAAATACTTTTCCCACTTCTTTCCCATCTTTACTCTCTCCCTCTCTCTAAATGTAAGGGAATGGGTTTGAAGAGCAGTATTAGCTGTATAAATATTATTATGTATTATTATTATTATTATTATTATTATTATTATTATTATTATTATTTATTAGTTTTATTATTATGATTATTAGAATGATTATTGGAATGGTTATTACTATTAGTATATATTTACTGATATTATTATTTATTATTGTTATTATTATTATTATTTATTATTACTATTATTTTTATTATTAAGGGTATTATTTTCTTATTTAATAGAAACTAGAAATGAATAGGTATAATTATTTACAAATACGTATAAAATTTTGGTTTATCAGTTTTGGTATTTAACTTCTTATACAAATTTTGTTGAATAAATATAAAGTGGCTTTCAAATTATAAATTGTATTCTAGTATTCTTAATTATCAAATGAATAAAAATATGATTATTATATTTTTGCAAACAATTTTGTCTAAAACGGTTTTTGGTTTTCAAGTATTTACAAAAATTATTTTTACTAACAAAAACCTATTCTCAAGTATTAGAAATACATTTTTAAAATAGTATGAGTATGTTCTTCAAATTCTTCTCGATTATCCCCTTGATCACGACTACTCACACGTTTCTATTCTCTCGCGAATTTAGGCCATGTTCGCATGGACCTCGGCTATTGGACAAAACATAACATCTTGATCATTGTACCACACCAGGCAGCTCACCAGGCGTCGCAACAGGCAAGATACCTTGCCATCTTGTACTTATATTTGATTCATGATATTTTATATGTTGCTAGTGTTTTTACATTAGTAAGAGTATGTCCAAGTATGACTTGGGTGCCATCGATATGTATATTGATGTTTGTGTGTGTGCGTGTGTGTGTGTGGACCATATGTGGTAGCGGACTTTCCCGGTGTGTTGAAGTTATGCTTCATAACTTCTTTGACTTGTTGACACGTCTCATACAAGACACGTGAGTGAGGATGATAGAGTCGGCACGAACCTACGTTTTTGACTTGCTACCGATACGGGCGGGTCGTGTGTCGGTTCATTTATGGATTAGCGGAGTCTAGATAGCGACTTGCATAGAGATATGGATCGCCAAGACATGGATATGACTTGTGTGATACATGGGCGGGGGAAAACTACTGGGACGTATGAGCTATCCCACAGCCTTCTAGATTGCCCGGTTATGGGTTCATGGTTTCCCTGTTATGGGTGTGTCGCTAGAAGATATATCCATTGCACGGCCCTGACCACGTCGTCAGATACGGTCAGGAGGTATGCTAGCGATGCAAAGTATGAACTAGGGGATATATCCATTGCACGGCCCTGACCACGTCGTCAGATACGGTCAGAGACGTATACTAGTTCATGCGAAAGCCTCTAGTGGATGCTATGCTTTATTCCTACCCACTTATACGTTCCAGTATAGTTTTCGACTTGCATTACACCTAGATGGTTAGGTACCATTGTGTTGGAGCATGTGGTCTTTTTCTTTATCATGTATCATTTACAGTTCATCATGGTATTGTTATTATGTATCTTGTTATGTCCCTCTGAGGACCTGGTTTTTCCCCAGGTATGTGTTCATGTTTTCTGCAGGTGCACTAGCTAAGGCCATTCCTTCCTTCGTGATGACTGCTTTTGGACCTGTCATTGCTTCGCTCGACCAATCACTATCTTTGTATATTTCTTCTCTATTTAAAATTAGTTGGTAGTGGACTTTGTCTCCGCCCAACGATTGTATCATCAAAATTTAAGTTGATTTCTATATTATTAATATTTTCATTGTGGATGAGCTTAGTTTGTCTTGGATTACTACATTTACAACTTATGTATACATACGAGGTCCATGTATTTCGTATGTATACAGCTGGCATGTCTACGTACTTGGTCCTGCATATTTTGGGACTGGGGCGTTACATATTTTTGTGGTGGCCCATGCAGGTCAGATTATCACTTCGGTTACTTTACCGTACCGATGTGAGCCTGCAATATAGTATTAGAGTCTAGAATCTCATCCACCTACTTGACATCCTTTCTTGACTTCAAATTTTGAACTCTCGTTCGACCTCCTTGAATTGCATCTTGCTTGACCCCTTCTACCGTAAATTTCTTAGTTTCGTGTTTAGTAAGATGACTACACTAGTATATGCCCATAGGTTAAACACATGGTTAGATAGATTGCATTGACAATTAATATCCATTGAGGTTATATTTGAGTATAAAGACATTTGTTTTTCCTAGAGATATGATCATAAGGATTAGTTAATTCCAAGTTGGGTAGTAGCATATTACCACCATCAAAAGGTAGTTGGAATTTTATTTTGATATTACAAGATGATATACACAAGAGGATAGCTAGATCGAAAAATAAATTAATTTGATTTGCGTTTTGATTTTGAAGGTCATTGTGCATTATGATTTATCGAGTTATAGCTATACATCTTTTGGAATAATATAAATTTGATTTGGAAAAGGATCTTAAAATTTTAAATGTGGAATTATGATTTATGATTGACCAAAATTTGAGGATGATTGTAAATTTTGGTAAAATGTTTTTGAATTAAATTATGTCATATGATCTATGATTTAAAAAGTTATTTAGATTTCAAGTTTAAAGCCTTGATTATGGATATTTAAATTTTGGTAAAAAAAAAAAGAGGGGGAGTTGACGACTGATAGGATTATGGAGTTTTATTACAAGTATGATATAATGAAAAGATATTTTTAAAGGAATTTACATTTTAGGTTATGACTATTATTGGACGATTTAGAATGAACATAAATTATGGTAGATTTTTTTTTTCTTTTCGAGAATTTTGGTAAAGGCTCGAGTTCAAGAAGTTAGACTTATAATGGTAGGCAACCGAGATAGCCATAATGAGATAGAGTAGTCCACATTAGTGACATAACATCCATGACCATGATAGTTGCACATACACAAGTAGAGTTAGTTATCTACCAAACTATGTGAAGATATCTCAATCTTGACTCACTCGACATTCCCTCAAACCTAGATTTTATCGTGGCTTTCTCGTACTCCATCTAAGTGGCTATCATATCTCTAGAAACTGTACTCCTAATTTATTTTACCTTGATTTGTTAGAATCTAAGTTATCTTTATTCCATGCTTTAGCTCGGTCATTTATTTGGTTCGTTAATCATTATCTCATGAACTCCCACTTTCTATTTTAATTTCTTTTGTGTCCTTTACCGTGACTTGGGTATTTAGAGCACAACACTAGACATTTCCTTCCCACAAATTTCACAAACAAGACCTACACGAGTCCACCTTCATGTAGGTATATCACGTGCCACTAAAACACGTCTCCTTGTACTCTAATTTCATATTGCGACTTTCGGGTCAAAAAGACTGTACTTTAATCCCTACCGTGAAACCAATATACTTTTTAACTATAGATGAGACTCGACCTCGACTAAATTCTTTCGACCCGAGGAGTGCTTGTGATTCATTTAATTCCTTAAATACTTAACTTGTGATTTATCTTGAATACTAAATCTATTGTTTCATCACGCTACTAGCTTAACTCTTACAAGTTAAGTAGAATGCCTCACAGTTTAGTATTTCCATTGTCCTTATGACTTATTGAGGAACTTAGACTGTTTTTACTATCTCGAGTACTTATATTTTGACTATCTTGACTAAAATGCCACAATGTAGTCTAGTTTTGCAAGCTCACCCTTTATCAAGCTTGTTCACGACATATGTTATTGGAAGAGCTTCCACTAACATATTGTCTAATCAGAACCGGTGCATGATGGTCTGATCAGCCATAGTGCACTTGGTTCGCCTTTTGTATATTGTTCAACGTGGATGGAGACATAGTTAACTTGGCCCTAGAGTCTCCTCCGCGACTGCCTTGGCAATTCTTTTTGAACTTATTTTGACGCCTTTGAACCACGTATTCGTAATTGATGGTATCGTCAGTTGAACTCCTTAATTACGTTCGCTTTCAACTTTTTAGAAGGACGAAGGCGTCGTACTTTTCTTGGCCCTATCACGACTTTCAAATCGTTTAAATATCAGAGTGAAATCTAATTCGCTCTCTAAATTGTGCCCTCAACCTACTCTCTAGAGACCATTACTGTAAGGTCTAAAATTTATTTTATTTTTACTTGAACCCATACTATTGCTTATTGCGCGTCATCTTAAAACATTTTTCTTCTTGCGTTAACCCATGGTTGTCTTCGCATTTATTAAATTCACGACACTAATGTATGTTTTCATTCAACGTCGTTTCCTTGTCTCGCCCAATGAATTGACTGTGCTTCCTTATCGCTATACCCTTGTACCTTCTCACCCCCTACTTATTTTTAATTTCGAGGACGAAATTTTTGTAAGTTGGGTAGGATGTAAAACCCCTAAATTTCTACTGTATTTTTTAATTTTGGTACTGATTTAAAAATTTGTATTGTACGTATTGTACGTCACGCGCGACATTTGGATTTTCGAAATTGCTCGACGAGTACGAATATGTGCGAGCGTACATATGTTGTTAAAAACATTTCCTATTTTAAAATTTTAAAATAATATATAGTAATTATTTTATTTAATTAGGGTTGTGAAAAGCGTCGCAACCAGTTTCAAAAACATTATTTAATTTTATAAAAAGACAAGTTTATTTTATTGACGATTTAGAAAACTATGTTTCATAAGAATACCATCTTCTCAAAATGTAATCTATGTATAAATTGATTTTCGAAATTTTATTAATTATCTTAAATTATCTAAAAGGTATTTTGAAGTAGTTCTTACTAATATTTAATCTGATTTTCAAATTATTAATATTGATATTTTATTCAAAAAGATATTTAAATATTTATTATTTTCGAAATTTTTATTATTGGTATTTTGAAAAATATTTTGGAAGTTATTGTGTCCATTTAAATCGTGATTTAATTTTTGGAGTTATTTAAATAGATTAAATAAAAATCCATACTCAGAATTTGATCTATCCCATTAATTTTAAACAAAAATTTAATTTGATTTAAATTATATTGCATTTAGATTTGGATTTAATTTAAATTAAAATTTTGAATTATCTACGTGGGTTTTAAATAATCCTAATCATTATCTAATTGGGAATTCCCACATCCTATAAATAGGCAGGTACTCCTCCAATTTTTATTCATCCACCAAATTTCTCCACAACCCCGTGCATCGTGTCCGTGTTCCCCCGTCCATCTTATTCCACAATTACATATACATTATTTCTCCTCTCCGTGTCCACACCCCGGACACGACAAACCTAAGCCTAATTCTTCCTTCTTGTCGTCACAGCCTCCGCCCCTCTTTTGTCCGATCTCCACCGCCAAATCCTACCGCATCCCCCGTCATCCGGTGACCACCACCAAACCGTCTCCCCCGTCTCAGACAGCAACCTCCGACACCGACCACCTCCATCGACTACATCCCCTCCCACCAAAACCAGCCACCCCGTCTTCCCGGCCAAGCAACGCCACCAAATAAAAACACCACAAAAAATAAATTGGCTCTTACCTCCACCGAGCCGAAGCCCATCCCCGCCGCCGATGGACAAGACGCCCGGCCCGAGTCTTTGCGCGCCACCGTCGCCGCGGCGTCCCAGGGCCTTCCCGGTGCTGCGCGCGGGAGCAACCCCTTCCCGTAGAGCTGTCGGTCCCCGCGTCTCCGGCTCCCACCATCAAACTCCGACCGTCGTGCCCCAATTTCTCTGCCCCAGATCCGCTGCCATGCGGGTCTGCCGGAACCCCAGCGCCGCACCGGCCATCGTGCGGAGCTTTCGCGCCCGTCTACTTCGCCTGATCTCCCCCGAGCGCCGGGCGCGTCCGCCTCAGTCCGGCGATCCGCCCATCTCCTCCGCGTCCCTCCAACCTAGCTTCTTCCGCCGCGCTGACGCCCAGGGCCGCCGGCCACCGGCGCCATCCACCGCCTCGGTGAGAAAACCCACTCTTCCCCAAATACTTTTTCCACTTCTTTCCCATCTTTACTCTCTCCCTCTCTCTAAGGCCTCGTTTGGTTCACGAAATGTAAGGGAAAGGAAATCAATTCCTTGTCATTTCCTTTCCTTTGGGAAACTTTAATTCCTATTGATTTTTCTTTCCGATGTTTGGCAATGCCAAGGAATTTGGAAAGGAAAGTGAATACTTCAATGTGGGAAAGTGATTCCTTCCTTGGATGGATGGAATCACTTTCCCCCCTAATTTCCCTTCTATTGGGAATCACTTTCCTTTCCTCCTCAATTCCTTGGGCACCCAAACATAGGAAAGTAATCACTTTCCTTTCCCAACCGGGAGATTCCGCGAACCAAACGAGGCCTAAATGTAAGGGAATGGGTTTGAAGAGCAGTATTAGCTGTATAAATATTATTATGTATTATTATTATTATTTATTATTATTTTTGTATTATGATATTAGAATGATTATTGGAATGGTTATTACTATTAGTAATATTTACTGATACTATTATTTATATTATATTATTATTATTTTATATTACTAATATTTTTTATATTAAGGGTATTATTTCTTATTTAATAGAAACTAGAAATGAATAGGTATAATTATTACAAATACGTATAAAATTTTGGTTTATCAGTTTTGGTATTTAACTTCTTATACAAATTTTGTTGACTAAAATATAAAGTGGCTTTCAAATTATAAATTGTATTCTAGTATTCTTAATTATCAAATGAATAAAATATGATTATTATATTTTTGCAAACAATTTGCCTAAAACGGTTTTTGGTTTTCAAGTATTTACAAAAATTATTTTACTAACAAAAACCTATTCTCAAGTATTAGAAATACATTTTTAAAATAGTATGAGTATGTTCTTCAAATTCTTCTCGATTATCCCCTTGATCACGACTACTCACACATTTCTATTCTCTCGCAAATTTAGGCCATGTTCGCATGGACCTCGGCTATTGGACAAAACATGACATCTTGATCATTGTACCACACCAGGCAGCTCACCAGGCGTCGCAACAGGCAAGATACCTTGCCATCTTGTACTTATATTTGATTCATGATATTTTATATGTGCTAGTGTTTTTACATTAGTAAGAGTATGTCCAAGTATGACTTGGGTGCCATCGATATGTATATCGATGTTTGTGTGTATGCGTGTGTGTGTGGACCATATGTGGTAGCGGACTTTCCTGGTGTGTTGAAGTATGCTTCATAACTTCTTTGACTTGTTGACACGTCTCATACACGACACATAAGTGAGGATCGTAGAGTCGGCACGAACCTACGTATTCGACTTGCTACCGATACGGGCGGGTCGTGTGTCGGTTCATTTATGGATTAGCGGAGTCTAGATAGCGACTTGCATAGAGATATGGATCGCCAAGACATGGATATGACTTGTGTGATACATGGGCGGGGAAAACTACTGGACGTATGAGCTATCCCACAGCCTTCTAGATTGCCCGGTTATGGGTTCATGGTTTCCCTGTTATGGGTGTGTCGCTAGAGGATATATCCATTGCACGGCCCTGACCACGCGTCAGATACGGTCATAAGGTATGCTAGCGATGCAAAGTATAAACTAGGGATATATCCATTGCACGGCCCTGACCACGTCGTCAGATACGGTCAGAGACGTAACTAGTTCATGCGAAAGCCTCTAGTGGATGCTATGCTTTATTCCTACCCACTTATACGTTCCAGTATAGTTTTCGACTTGCATTACACCTAGATGGTTAGGTACCATTGTGTTGGAGCATGTGGTCTTTTCTTTATCATGTATCATTTACAGTTCATCATGGTATTGTTATTATGTATCTTGTTATGTCCCTCTGAGGACTGGTTTTCTCCAGGTATGTGTTCATGTTTTCTGCAGGTGCACTAGCTAAGGCCATTCCTTCCTTCGTGATGACTGCTTTGGACCTGTCATTGCTTCGCTCGACCAATCACTATCTTTGTATATTTCTTCTCTATTTAAAATTAGTTGGTAGTGGACTTTGTCTCCGCCTAACGATTGTATCATCAAAATTTAAGTTGATTTCTATATTATTAATATTTTCATTGTGGATGAGATTAGTTTGTCTTGGATTACTACATTTACAGCTTATGTATACATACGAGGTCCATGTATTTTGTATGTATACAGCTGGCATGTCTACGTACTTGGTCCTGCGTATTTAGGGACTGGAGCGTTACAATGAGTGCAGGAAGAAGCTAGGCAAGTGCCTACTTTGTGGTGCGGGAGATCACCAGTTGACACTACAAGAAAAATCTGCTTTTATAACGTTCAAAAAAGTTGTAAACAGTTTTTTACAACGTTTAATAAAAGGTTGTCATATCCAAGGTTGTAAAAAGGAGGGTATCTTCCACGATGCTTATTTAAATGTTGTAAAAGTGTTGTAGAAGTTTTTACCATAATAGTTTACAAACATTGTTGAAATTTATAAAATATGACAAAAACTTTTCTACAATATATTTCAAGTATTGTAAAAAATACTTTTTAAACTAATTCCAAATGTTGTTAATATAATGTGAACAACGTTCTACAACTATGGTAGAAACTGTACTACCATCAATAACATTATACATAGATTTTGTACAATAATGTACAAACATTGTAAAAAGAATTTATACAACTTCTGAAAAATGTTGTATGTTTTATTCAATCATATTTGCCAAATGTTGTAAATAATATTTGTATGTTGTAATTATAATATCAACAATCACTTATAAATATCGTAAATGAAGTTTACAATATTTAGAAAAGTTGTTAAATGTTATCTTACAACCGCTTTGAAACGTTGTTAATTATGTTCCCATTTCAAAAAAAATATAAAATTTATAAATAAAATATATTAATTGCAATACAATACAATACAAATACAAATACAAATACAAATACAAATACAATTCAAAGACAAATACATTATTCTAATTTATGCTCCTGCTATTGTTGTTACTATTTTTGCTACTGCTGCTGCTGTTGCTACCGCTGTTGTTGTTGCTACTACCATTGCTGAAATGAGGATATTGTATACACTTGCCTCGTGATCTAGTAGTGCGTTTTTCCTCAATTGAAGCTTGGCGACCAACTATAATTACAGGTGAAACCTGAGAAAGAAGAATAGACAACATCAATCTTTAAAAAATACAAGAATCATATAAAGCATGCATACATGTAGAATATTGTACGAAACTAGAAAATCACATTGTATTAGTATACCAAAAATGGCTTAAGTTACAACCTTCCAAAAGTATACAAAATTCAATGAACGCCTCAGACATTTAAAACAAGTATGCTGGAATTGAGATTGATAAATTGCTAACATTTACTCCCATTCAACTAGAAAGGCTTAAGTTACAACTTTCTGAAAGCAACAATTTTTAACAGTACTAAAGTTCACATCTAGGCAATATTGATAAAACACACGTATCTCAATTCGCACATGCTAATGGACTGGTTCGTGCACAAGGAAAAAAAACTGGGAGTCGTTGGTCCATGAAAAAAATCAAATTACTTGCACATTAGGTTTGTCCGAGATGCACAGACACCTCGGTGTTGGTCAACATCTCTTAATGTACTTTATATTTTCTATAATCTACATGTAATATATATCTTAATTGGCCCTTATCAATTACGAAAAGCCTTCATCATAGTTAATGAGACGGTTCAGTTTGGCAAGAAGAGGTTTGAAACCCTACAACAATAGTTATATGATTCTAACAAATTTTTCTATAATAAGATAGCACAAAATCAAATATATTTCTACTCTAAGCATACATCATGATAATAATTTCAACATGACTAAGTGGAAAAAAAGATACAACTCAACTAATATATCAAATATACACATGTACATAATATGATAGTTATCACCAGATGTCATGTTTATGGACTATCTGCAACTAGTTCATCAGATATTTCAATCTTGTTGCATTATACATTAAGATATAAATAAATAAGAACAGAAATATCTGTGATATCAATAAATAAGCATTATAATTTTTTGGTTGCGGCAACATACCAGCTTTCTAGATTTTTGTTCTCTTTTGCTTCCTTTTCATACTTTTGAATGGTTCTATCATCATGTGACCACTAAGAGCCCCCCAGTTGTAGACTTATCAACATCTGCATTCAGTGCACTTAAATAAATAAATAAATAAGAGAAATTAGAGGCAGAAATCCAAAAAATTACTGAAAATTATAAAACAAAGTTCATAAAAACCTAAAACATGCATAGTCGGACATCGGGGGGGGTCTAGGCGGGCACCTAGCCAGGCATCGGGCGGGGCACCTGGCACGTAACACCTAGGCACTGCCTAGGTGGCCGCCTAAACTGCCTTTAGAACAATGGTTCAGTTACAAAATTTCCTTCCAAAATATTGATAATTTTATGAAGGCTAAAAGCCAAATGATGCTCCATCATTCTCAAAACTGATGAAAAGGAGAACTTCAAAAAATGGTGAGATCAAGTTATTGATAAGCATAGTGATAATGAAATTGCAGAAAGTTCTTTTCAGTAACTGTAATTTCTATACTAAAAAGAGGACGAGCTTGCGGAAGATACGTGCTGACCGATAAATTTCCCTAATGGAAAGAAAATATAAATTAGATAGGATAACTTGCACAAAGTATGTTACCATAACAAGAAACAGTTGCTAACACCAAGAAATAAACCATGAAGAAGTACTTCTGCTTAGTAAAATTTCTCACAAATCAAGAGTTGCAGCTCAATAGAAATTATATATTATTGCGAAGTATTGGCGTCGGTTATACTGAACAGTGTTACATAAAAGGGCAGTAGAGTAAGAGGGTTATCTTTCTATTCCTTGAATTGTAGATACGGCAGTTGCCTAAAACTGACATTGAAAGAAGTAAAGATACTAATGGAACTGTACTTTCCTTCTAATCTATCTTTCATTTGATAGAAAATAATCCTCCCCAATCTACTAAAAATATCCCAAGCTCAATTATTTTATGACATTACTCCCAAAAATTTGAAGTCCACAAACTGGCGAGCAATATGGTCATTTATGTTAGAATTTCTCTATATAAACTTAAACAATTCAATTTTCAAATAAGAAAGTTCATAAAAGGGGAACCTGCCGTTAATTGTTATTAAGAAAGAAGTAGAGCATAATTAAAAGAATAAAAGTTCTGTTGTTAAGGTCATCCGAAGAAAGAAGTATAGCATAACTAAAAGACTAAAATTTATATCCAATTCTGTAACGGTCCTCCAAATACACATGAATTAGCTAAAAGGATGAACGACAAATCATTAAAAAAGGAAAAATAGATAGCACATAAATATGGTCAACAATTGAAGTATACCATAGGAGAAAAAGGCGCCCCTGACGTTTTTTTTCTGGCTATATAGGAGTCATAGACCAAACTATACTAACACCTTCATTTGTATAAAAGATTCACAACAGCCAAGTGTTCCCCCACCCACCCAAAAAATATTCACCCATCCATAACAATCCTTAAAAGATTCAAGAAAATAAAAGGATAATACATGTCACAAGTTTTATGTCATGAATGATTTTATATACCTACACTCATATACACAGTTAGTTTACTCCAACTATGTGTTGGCGTTATCTCCCATGCCACTGTTGTAAAAATCTGACTAGTCGGCCGACTAGTCGGCCGACTAGTCCCCGACTAGTCGGTAGTCGGCCTTCGCCGACTCAACTAGGAGGCTAGTCAGCAAAAAAATTGGCTCAAGCAATAATTGGACCTAGGTAGTCGACTAGGCGGCTAGACGGACCTAGTCGGTCGACTAAGCCTCGGTTCCAAAAAGGGGTAAAAAGATCAAAATTCGATCCAAAATTCAGTTCCTTCAAAAACCTAAAAGCAACCAACAAAGAAGGAGAAAGAAGAGAAGGAGAAGATACTACCAAGGACATATGTATTATTTTTTGGGTACTTAAGTTAATAGTTAATACTTTGATGACATACAGCTATATTGCATATATATTAGTTTTAATATATATATATATATATAATATATTTTATATTTATATTATATATATATATATATATATTATATATAATATATATATATTTTGGAAAAAGGTAATTAATTTATTTATACTTGGAATCTTACACTTAGTTGGTGCGCATTGGCACCTGCATACAAGATACATCCTGCTCAATATTGAGGATCACTCCTCTAATCGAGTATACTTATAATCAAAAACTCGGGTATTTTGCTCTCTCCATACGTGCCAAACAGCCGCTGCCAATCTTAATCTAGCTTCATTGTACCACTCAGTCCCCCTGTGTTTGCCAGCCATGACAAAGCGAACCACCTCCTTGTAGCCCACAGCGCTAGGTAGATTAATACCAAGTTTCAACTCTTGCTTCTGCAAAATTTCTCTGGCCACCGTGCATTCAAAAATAAGTGATCGGCTGACTCGTCCTGCTGCCAGCATAGAACACAGCTATTGTGCAAATGGAGAATGCCCAACCTGTTAAGTCTATCCTTAGTGAGGAGGCGGCCTCGAATTAACTTGTATAAACAGAGCTGGAACTTGCGAGCAGTTTGTTTGCACCAAACCACGTCCGCGAATTCCCAAGCTTGGCCGACATCCCGCGCCTGGGAGTAGGCCGTCCGGGTACAGAACCTTCCTGTGGATGAGTCCTTCCAACTCTAGGTGTCCGCGCGGATCAATGTGTCCACAGGAATGTGTGGGACAAAAGATCGCAAAATACCCTCATAGCGGTGACCGCCAAGCATCCAAGTCGACCCATCAAGTAGCTCGGCAACCTTCTTCTTCCTGTACGCCTCGGCGTCGGCGTGGCTCCCGACTCAGGTCAGAAGACTCGCGTGCAGGATCCAGGGGTCGAGCCATAAGTCAGTGCTCCTCCCGTCTTTTATGATCCGTACTAGTTTAGTGCGGACCTCATCTCGATACTTCAATATGTGTTTGAATGGAATAGATTCATTATTATTAGTGTTGTATGCCCAGAAGTTATCCGTTTGAGGTAGCAGTTCCGAACCCAGGTCGCCCACAAGGAGTCATGTTGTATAAATCGCCATACAAGTTTCCAGCCCGCTATCTTGCGTATTGTACGCAAGGAACGTAGACCAACTCCCCCTTTATCCTTCGGCCGACAGAGGTCTTGCCATGAAATGGTGTGGATACCATGACGCCAGACGAAATCAGCACACATTTTCTTCATCTTAGCAATTGTAGACAACGAAAGTAAAGTGGACTGGAGCCAGAAGCTGGTAAGAGCCTGAATAACCGTGCGAACTAACTCCAGTCGGCCTCCAAACGACAAGTTTTTTGCTTGCCAACCCTCCAATCGCTTCCTCACAAAATCGACTATATTATGGCACTCCTCAGCTCTGGCATAATTGGTAGAAAGAGGGACACCGAGGTATCGGACAGGGAGATTACCTATGGAGATTCCCAATATGCCAGCTAACTCTTCCTTCTGTGAGCACCTGCTACTAAAGTACATTGTGCTCTTGTTCTTATTCAGCCTCAAACCCGTCAGACTTCCAAATTCCTCCAAAATGGCGGCTAATGTGGTGAGCCCAGACCTGGTCGGTCTCACAAAAACAAGCAAATCATCAGCGTATGTGAGGGTGTCACGTGGGGCTGAACCTGATGAAACAGCGGGATCAACCGCTTCTAAAAATTGGCCAAATCCATAAGACATGTAAATATTCCATAATGAGAGAGAAGAGATAAGGGGAGAGGGGACATCCCTGATGTAGCCTACAAGAACTGGAAAAGAACCCATGCGGCTGCCCGCGGACCAGCACGAAAAACGTGGCCATCGAAATGCATTCATAAACACATGCGATCCAAGCCTGGTCGAACCCCATAGCCACCAGGATATGACAGATGAAAGCCCGATTGACTGTATCGTACGCCTTTCTTAAGTCTAATTTGATGCAAGCACGGTCCGCACCTGGTCGATTGAATTCACGAACCAGCTCATGACCCAAAAGACTATGTTCCGCAATAGACTGCCTTTAATAAATGTTGCCTAATTGTTCGATATGAGCTCCGGCATTAGAGCCGCCATACGCTTACACATAAAGTGTGTGATGATCTTGTACAAATAGTTACAACATGAAATGGGTCTGTAGTCGTCGAGAGAAGTAGCTCTCTCCTTCTTAGGAATGAGGGTGAGAAAAGTGTGGTTCATCTCTCGAAGTAACCTGCCATTCTGAAGGAAGTCATTTACCATTGCTGTGATGGGGGTACGAAGAACCTGCCAATGCAACCGAAAAAATTTGCTGTTGAAACCATCAGGCCCAGGCGCCTTGTTTGGGTCGGCTGCATTCACAATAGCCGAGATTCCTCCTTCGAGGCCGGAGCGAGTAACATCATGTTTCCCGCACTTGTGACCAATTTCTTGCAGATAATATTAGGGAATGAGGAAAATAATCACTCTGATTGTAAAGAGAAGTGTAGAAACTTACAGCCTCAGTGGCGATATCTTGCATTGCCGAAATATCCTCACCATTAGAACCAATCAGCCAGGGTATGTGGTTTCTGGATTGCCGCGCCTTGACAACGTCGAAAAAGAATTTCAAACACTTGTCACCTTCTCGAAGCCATTGGCATTTGGCCCGCTGAGCCATTTGGATCTCATCAATGGCGTGAAGTTATCCACCTCCCGAGCGAGCTCACGCTCACGCGAGGCAATTTTGGTGTTGAGGATGTCATCTTGGAGTTGGTGCTGAACTTCGTGTAACCGGGCTTCGGTTTTCGCCAGGTCGTTTGACCCGTGCTGTCGACTCCATCCCCGCAACGCTGCTTTAGTCGCCCAGAGCCGGCGGACGAGGGCGTACTGATATTTCCGTACATAGGAGTCACCAAGGCGCCTGAACGACGCCCGCGTAGCCGACCTTCAGGCACCACGCATTATTGTATCTGAACGGTGAGTTTTCCCTGGGAATATCAGCCACCATTTGGATCCGCAGCGGCGTGTGATCGCTGGTTCCCGCAGCAAGGCCATCGGAGACCACGTGCGGGAAAAGATCGAACCAGCGATTGTTCCCCAGAGCTCTGTCGAGTTGGCACGCAACACGTTTGGTGGCAGACTTGTTGTTCCAGGTCCACAAGTGACCTGCACGTTCAAGACCCCGCAGGCCCGAGGCAAGCAGACATTCCCTGAATTCTTCCATGATCTTGTCCGGAACCGCCCGTCCCCCAACTTTCTCGTGGGGAGATAGGACAGCGTTGAAGTCGCCAATAGCCAGCAAAGGGAGGTTGCCGTTGGCCTCGGCGAAGCTGCTCAGGTTGCGGATATCCCGCCATAGCCGCCTTCTCTGTATGCGGTCATTGTGGCCGTACACAGCGCACAGGAGGAAGCGCAGTCCACCATGTTTACCAGCACCACTACAATGACCTGTTCTGCTATGAGGACCACTTGGCCCGACCACGAGCGTTTATCCCATCTCAGCCAGATTCTAGCCATGTCACACAAGTGTAAATTATGTACCTGTTCCCAGTTAGCAGTCGTTCGTCTAGTCAGCATAGTATCAGTCTTGATCTTAGTCTCAAGTAGGGCAGCAATCGAGCACTGTTCCTTCCGCAGTACTTCGGAGATCTCTCGCCAACGTCCAATCGAGCATGCTCCTCGGTTCCAGGCGATCAGAGACATTTATTCGACCGATAAATCCCCATGAATAGCACGTTCCGTACCACCATAGGGAGCTGGTGGTGGAAAGACTCCATCTCAACTTGACGTCCATCTCCTGATTGATTCCCATCGCCTTTTAGGGCTAGCCACTTCTGATTGTCTTTGACGAAGATTGTCTCCTCTACTCCAGCCGAAGACGAAGGACGGTCAATGTCTTCCTGGTGTCACTCGCATGTCGTTTGCGGCTAGATGTAGTCTTCTGACTCGGTTTCGGTGTAGGTTTCTCCTTGGCTCCCTTTGTTTTCCTTCTAGTTGCAACGGTAAGCGCCCCCGAACTTCCCTCTCCAGATCGAACAATGGGACCTCCTGTGCCTTTGCAGTAACGTCAGGCCGTGTTAAAGTAGGCGGCTCCTTGCCCAGGTTCAACGCCTCAGCGGGATTGTTCGCCATTATCTTTTCTTGGCCGTTGCTCAGGCCGGGTAAGACAAGAGCGAGCTCGAACCCCGCGCTGTTTACCCCTTCTTGCATGCCACAGATATCCATACCCGTATTGTGGGAGAGGGTCGAGCCATCCTCCTCTATAGGTTGTGAGATACCCTGGTTAGCAGGAGCATCAGGTAACCGGGGACGGGTTAGGTTCCGCATGGCGATCACAGTATTGGGTTAGATGTCCGAAACAATGGCACGTATGGCACGTCGGGGGAACCCATCTACTCGACGGTTTGAGTACCAATCTCTCCGATGGTAATTCGAATTGAATCACCCTTGGTAACTCTTCGCTTCGATTTCGACGAAGACCCTAGCATACTGCAGGCGCGATCTTGCCATAGTCGCCTCATCTCCTTTTAGGTCTCCGATTAGGCTGGTTAGCTTCATGAGCATGGTCGGACTCCAGTATGCGATAGGAGGCCCGGGAGGCGTACCCATATAGGCAGTGTGTGGAACAATTCTTTCTCACATTGGAATCCGATATGCCACTTCTTGATGATGATAAGCCTTCCATCGAAGGTCCAGGGACCCCCTGGATGATACGCTCGACGTCTTCTTGCCAAACTTGACGTAGAAGAAACCGTCTTTCTGGCGAAGAACTCCATACTGCCTTTTGGTCGCCACACCCTAGCAGCATAGGCGCGTATATGTCCGTAAAACGGTCTATTACCCATCACGTATAAAGCAATGGTGTTTTGCCAGAACTCCGCCGTCTCAGCAATATCCTCCTCGCTGAAGAGAGCCCTCTCCCCACCTTCTACCCCTTCGGGGCCACAAAATTCATCGGATGATTCATTGTATCCCCCGTTCCCGACAGAGGTCGGCCCAGGATCGACCTACTACATACCCCTCTTGATCCCCTGAAGTTTCCATCGGATTCGAGTTCTGTGGCCGAGTAGTCGGCAGTTGTTGTGGATGGTCGGGGGCACGGCAGTTGGGGTCGCGGCGTTCGCCACGTGTCCCCCTGATGTCTCCTGGGTGTGTCTTCCTCCACCACGTGTCGTCGGGAGAGACTCCAGGTTAGGGACCTTGGGTGCGCTTGGGCGTCGGAAGTCTCCACCCCTTTGTCTATCATGGAGGCGCCGCTGGTCCTCCATCGTGCGACCAGGCCACCATCGGCCTCGACTCTGTTCATTGCCCTTGGTGTTCATAGCCATGGTTGGCCTGCGGTTCTCCTTCCTCGTCGTGCAACCGTCGTCCACCCTCCGTCTGCCTCGCGGGGGTATCGCCTACCACTCCAACGCCGGTTGCCGGCCGTCCAGGCGTGCTCCCGTTCCCCGTGCCACCCTCCTTGCTCGGATTACCGCCGCGTGCTGGATCAGGGGGAGCCCTAACCCTAAGTTACGCATTTTTTTATATTATTATATATATATATATATATATATATATATATATATATATATATATTATATATATATATATATAATAAATATATATATATATATTAAAACTAATATATATATGCAATATATGTTGTATGTCATCAAAGTATTAACTATTAACTTAAGTATATATTCAAACCGATTAATCCGACTAGTGCCCAGCTAGTTCCCGATTAATTCGATTAATTCCTAGTCCCCGCGAGCCGACTAGCGATTTTTACAACCTTGTCCCATGCACATGTTTATAAACTTGTTCCTAATATATTCATTCATTTTCACAAAAAGGCAAGCTGAATTAGTCGACCCAATAATATTTTGGCTTCACTAGAATCTCCGACATATTATAAATTAAAAACTCAAAATTCCTTGGAAATAATTAAACATTTTCAAAATTTGAATTTTGTAAAATGATTCCCTTAAATTAGGTAATCGGCTACCTTTATGCGCAATTTGATTTCTATTATAGGGTCCACATCCTATTACAAAACTCAGGTTCAGTATTAATGGCTTAATAAACAAAATATCGTCATCAGCAATCAAGTAATCTTGACCATGTCAAAACCTTGCTAAGGTCCAAAATTGACATTGAAAGAAGTAAAGATACTAATAGATGCCTCAAAAGTAGAACTAGTAGAGTATAGACATGTTAGATGAACTTTCCTCCAAAATATTACAATAGTAAATGTACCTATGTTTATATTAGTTCAAATCAGGCCGCTCCTCCTTATTTTAGCCTAACAAGGGAGGTCAAGCTTCACTACAGCCAGATGTGTTTGTTGCGAACAAGCTAAACAGTATACGAGGCTCCAATAACACCATAAAGCACGCACATCAAAAACATATAGGGTTCAAGCTCGCAAGTGTAGCCTGGAAGAAGAGAAGTTTGGATGTCAAGGGCCTTTTCTCTTCTTATTGTTACATCATTATTTGGGCACTTTATGCCCCATTTTCACTATTGATAACTATATAGAGCATTGTTGATCAATTACCACAAACTAACCCATAAGCAGTGCCATAAACTATACAACTGAAATATGTCCTACAACAATTTAGAAATCGAATGGCATACCTTCGGTCTCGGGATAGAGGAAGCTGTGGGTCTGGACCTCGTGGGTGCCGCTCCAGTTGTTCTTGACTGTGGAGGTCGTCGGAAAGGTGTAGCGGAAGATCTGACCTTTTTGTTATTGGCGTTGGACGAAAAGTGGTGCTGGCGGATCTAGATTGGGGAAATTTTGGAATGAGGAGGAGGCGATATGGAGAGGGGGCGAGAGGGGAAGGGGATAAAAATAATCTTTCAATTACTAAAAATTGTAAATGGTGAATGTATATGGGGGTGTTCGCTTTTTTTTTTTGGTAGAAGTGAAATAATGGAGGGCTTTTGCTAGATAAAAGTAAAATAACGGAGGGAAAGTCAAAATTTGATATCATCTTGCCTCCAAAATTCATTAAAATGGAACCTATTAGGACCTGTTTACCACTTTGCCCTAAATAATATTAACTTATATTATAAATTAAATAATCTTTCAAATATTAAACTTTTACGTCTCTTTCAAGTAGAGTATCTAATAGTGTCATCCCAAAAACCTTTTTTTAGTATATGGAGATTTATTTTCTTTTTTAGTATATGGAGATTTATCTCTACTATTATAAAGGAGCTTCAAAACGGTTCAATCTTGAGCCATCTAAGCCGTGTATATCATCAACAATTTTCTTTTTTAAAAAATAAAGTAGAATTTTAAAATTAACTATTCTTTTTTTATCTTCTATGTGCATAACGAACCTCTTCTCCTCACGTACAAAATTAAGAACCACCCAATACTTAATATATTTAAAATTAAAATTATGTTTAAACTAAGTACATAATATTATCTAATTAAACACATATCCATAATTGAAAAATAATCATAACAAATCATATTAAAATTATATTTAAAATATTCTAATATAATTAATTTTTTTATATATTTTATTAATACTATTTTTTTATATGTGCAACGCACGTGAAGGTGATTAGTATAAATAAAAGAGAGTCAATTACGCCAAAGAAAAAAATTAGTTCACGTATTATTTTTAATTAAATAGTTGATGATATAAATACGGCGTGGATGACTCACTTTTGAGTTTGTTCCACGTATATATATATTATATATATAATATATATATATATATATATATATATAATATATATATATATATATATATATATATATATTACTAAAAATAAATTAAATATTTAAATAAATTTGAACTAATATTATTATTATTTATATTTTAGTGATAACCAAATTAATAATTAAAGATTTAATTATTTAAATATTTGAATTAAGATTTGTTGCATATATATTTAATTTGAATTAAGATTATATATATATATATATATATATATTATATATATATATATATATATATATATATATATATATATATATGTGTGTGTGTGTGTGTAGTTATATTTTAATATAAATTTTTACGGAGATATATATAAATAAAAATGAGTCAGTTACGCGGAAGGAATAAAAAAGAAATTTGATATTTGATAATTTTTTAATTAAATGGTTGATGATATACAAACGGCTTCAATGACTCACTTTTAAGCCGTTTCTAAGCCATGTTATAAATTATAAGATTTTGGACAAGTTTTTTTTTTTTTGAGATGTCCGGCGATACGCTGCATTGCATGCCTTGCATGCCTGTTGGGCCCACTGTCCGACGATACGCTGCATTGCATGCCTTTGTACACGCTGCATTGCATGCCTTTGTACACGCTGCATTGCATGCCTGTTGGGCCCACTGTCCTTCAAATTTTACCAAATAATGAAAGAAAATACGTCCAAGTGGCCCTCCAAATTCTACCAAATAAATGAAAGGAATAATACATGTACGTGTAGTCATATGTTGTTGTTGCTTCAACACCAACTATCATTTCAATAGGCGTCAATTGTATCATAGGAAAAAAATGATGGATTATCAACTATCATTTGCTAAAATTATAGGAGTACTACTAGGGGTGAGCATTATTCGATTTTGGACCGAAAATTGAACTTAACTGAACCGAATAAAGATTTGGTTCAGTTTGAAAAAAGTTATGTTAATTTTTAAAAATACTAAAATTCCTTATTCTGTTTATGTAAATTCTCTCAAATTTGATAAATATTTTATGATTAAAAAACGTATATGTTGAAAATAACAATTCTATGTATATGTTTTGATGTCCAAGTTTAATAATTTAACAATTAGTCCAACTGTGGACGCAACTTTGAAATACAACAAATGTGTATAGAAATTATAATTTTTAATATAATTAACCATGGTCCAACATTGGACTCAATCTATTAAACTATAGAAATATTCCAACCTAACAAATCAAATAAACTGATTTGATTATTCGTTCCGGTCCGGTTCGGTTTTGGATACTTTCTATTTGGTTACGGTTTCGATCTAGATTTTTATAATTTTAGTTTATTCGGTTTTGACTATTTCGGTCAATTGAAACCGAATAAACCGAAAACTCACCCTAGCAACTACCACCTTGTGTAATAAAAATATTGTATCATGTTGGATCGGCTAGGAATAGAACAATTAATCTATTGCAAAAACAAAAGATATCATGTCTGCTAAAATTTCAAAGTTTTTTTAAACAAAATTCTGAGTTTTTCTAACAATTCCATATAATTAAGTTGATTCACTTATATGATCTTAAAGAACTCAAAAATGAAATTGAACAAATTGATAGGACTAAAATCTCCAATCCTTGTCGACTAGTCACAACTTGTAATAAAGAATTTAAAGAATAGAAGAAGACTTTTTTTGTTGGGGTAGGGGATGAAATAATTAGGAGAAATTCACCCCACCACTGAATTACCACCACACAAACACAAATGTAAAAAAACGTGTAACTTATGATGGGGTGTCTTTTTTTTGGTTAAATACATGGACATACAATTTAAAATAGAAGAGAAGAGAAGAGAAGAGGCTGGTCTTTAGAGAGAGGCGAGGAGATGAGAGGTTGGAATTTGAGAGCGTGCATTGTGCATAGAGAGAAGAGGGTGGTCTCTGGAGAGAGGCACAACGTTGATGAGAAAGAGAGAGGGTTTAGGGTTATGTTTTTTGTTTTTTGGCAAATATAATGAGAGGGGAAAACATGTCATTGCATGTTAATTTTGGTTTTGGTTCGGGTCGAAAATCGAATCCCAAACCCATGACCTGAACCCAAAAACTAAATTATGTTTTATAAACAAAATCTGACTCGTTATTTCTGAAACTAATCTGAATTGTTATTATGGTCGATTTTCAGTCAAAAACCATTAATTACTCACCGGAATTTAAATTCATGAGAACTCCGCTTGGGTTCAATTGTGAGCACCCTGAAATTCGGGTTGATTTTTTTAAATTTTTTTAATTGATTTAGTTTTAATAAATAATTTTTCAGTTATTTATCTATTAGTGTACTTTTCTGTGCCATTGATATTTGGAGTGTCAGGCATGTTCAACTCTGGAAATCTTCTTCATGAGTTTTGGAGTGGACAGGATTACCTTCATGATGGTATATAGTGTCCCATCCAAACTTATTCCCTTGTGCTCTTTTTGCTTCGCTGAACTTCGGGTCGATTTAGACCATTTGATTATTATTTATTTTCCACTTTTTTTTGATCATTTTCAGCGCGTTACCGTGACTTTTAAATTGGGAGCGCAAGACCAGTCAGTTTCTTGAAACCAACTTCTCATTGATGATCTACTCGAGACGCACGTCACCCATGACCTTCGTGTCCCACTCAAATACGCCATTTTGTGCTCCTTTTGCTTTGCACAACTTTCCTGACACATGACCCGACTTTATTTCACTCCACGGCGTCACATTCATTTTCTAACTTGATTTGTGGGTCCCCTGTCGACCAAAACCTGTCAGCCCCAATTATGGACATGGCCTACATGAGCCTACTATCTGCCTGCCACTTGTGTCATTTATTGGAATCTCCATGTGCTACTTATTTACCCATGATCATCAACGTCTAATTTTAATTTAATTTTTGCACAATGTCTGATTTGACCCAATCCGGCTCCACCGAGTCCAGTCCAGCTCCATGTTATTCTCCATCATGACATCCTCATATTTCTTGCCCAAAAATATCTAGTACTCATTTTACCTAATTTTTTAATATTAATGGAAAATTTCTATTGATTTAATCTATAGGAATGACCCATTTTCTACAAATTTAATCCTACCATGTGATTCCCCTAATTAAATCCCAACCATTAATTTTTCCCCTCCATAGCAGCTAGGTTGGCCGGCCCTAAAATTTTGTGGAGAGAATTCTCTTTCTCTCTCTCTTTAATTTATTACCTTATCCTATTCTCTCTCTCTCCTTCCTTATCCATTCATTCAAACAAAATACACAACAACTACAACAGCAGCACCCATCTCCACCTCCATGCACCCGACCTCTCCTCCCATGGCCCTGGCCGAACTTCCCTCTATCTCACCTCCCCTCCGGCGTGGCCTCGCCGCCGGCCACCTGGCCAAGCAGGCCTCGCAACCAAATCCTCCTCCTCCATCTCCTTCTTCCACCAACCAAATCCACCGCCACCATCTCCATTTCGCCGCCTCCGCCGTGCGCGTGGTCGCGCGCCGCCGCCCCCCGCCTCGCCTTCGCCGTGCCCGGCCAGGTCGGCCCGCTTGCAGCTGCGCAGCCCGCGCACAAGCGACAACAGCTGCGGCAGCAGTTGCGGTAGCAGCTGGCATGCCTTTGCGCACGGTTGAGCGCCACCGCCGGCGACGTGGTCGCCGTGGCCGTGCCCCCATGGGCTGGCGAACTCCGACGACCCTTCCTGGGTCTGCTGCTCCCTCTTCGACACGACGTATAGGCGATTCGTGCGTTTTGCACGATGTCCCGTCGTGACGCGCGCGGAATCGAGTTCATTTTGGCGCTCCGTCGCAGCAACTTCGTGCGTATTTTTTTGGAGATCCGACAGTTGATCGGCGTTTCTCGCTCCATCACAATCTTGGTATCCACCTTCATCCTTGTCAATTTCGTCCGTCAATTTATCGTTTGATACATCAAAACCGGCCACCAGTTGACCGTTTAAATTGTATTAAATTTGGACAGTTTCGCGGGGCCAACTTCGTCAGCTTGTATCTCCTCACCGCAGCTCCATTTGTGTTCTACCAGTTCCGGTGCGAAGCTGGTATAACCCTCTTGCTACCCCTCCAGTATCGTTTCATTGTGAGCTTGTTTGATTGGTTTGAATTCGACGCCAAAGTTGGCCGTCCAAGTCATAATTTCCAACTTATAAAATTCTATTTTTGAATACGGGACTCCAGATTTCATTCTGACACCACCATTAGACTCTTGCGCGTCGTTCTGGCATGTTTTCATATAAAATTTGTTAGATTTGGAGAACGTGGCCCTGGCACGTTTTTTCGGTGCAAAGTAGGTGCCCACATTCTGGTCAACGGGACTTTTTGACGTCGGCTCATCGAAATCCAATTCCGGATACCGTTGAGTTCGTGTCATCATTCTGGATCGTTGACATATAATTTGCTAGATTTTGGTGGACATTGGACCCGACACGCATTTCGGTACAAGTCGGATACCAATATCCGGTCAACGGTCATTTTGAGATCGGCTCATCGGAATCCAATTTTGGATATACCGTTGAGTTCGTATCGTCATTCTGGACTCGTTGACATGTAGTTTGCTGAGTTTGAGACATTGGCTCCGGCACACATTTTCGTGCAAACCGGAATTCCAAGTTCTGGTCAACGCGACCAAATTGAGATCGGTCAACTGAATCCAATTCTGGAGATAGTTGGTTCGTATCGTCATTCTGGTTTCGTGAACATATAATTTATTATTTTATAGACTTGTTTTCTTGTAACGTTTTTTTTGGTGCAAAATGGCTCCGACACGGACACGTTTTGACCCGAAATCTTTTTGTCCTTGTGACCAAATTGGACCGAAGGTAGCTATCCTAGCTAATTTGACTATTCTGGACACGTTGGCGATGTTTATTTTATCGTCCGACAATGTTTGTTGATAGTTTCTTTGAGTTTAACCTTTTTATAATTTAAATAATTATTTCTTATATGTTCGTATTCGGGATAGTACAACGAACTGAGCTCAGTCAATTCCAGTGATCTCATCGCTGAATTGACAAGATGGATACGTGGATCACTATCATAAGATTATTAACTTTATCGTAATCATCTTATCTCGATTTGCGTGTCGTAAGTTTCGACGTAGATAACGAAGTACACTTTATATCTTTAATAATTAGACTAGAATTACCCTGTTGACCAGAGTTGACCAGT